>WFMF01000131.1:313819-426281 GCA_011033025.1 Beroe forskalii
AAATGCATGACTGCATGCATTAACGTCAACTTGTTTCGACGCCAATTGATTTCCGTCAATTCTTTGTAAAAATAAGAATAGTCACGTAGTTCAATATGCCGTACTCTTACTACAAATGTTTGCAAGGTCGAGGAATAACAAAAAAGAGTGCCAACTAAATTTAAAACTAATAACGTTCTTACTGTCTTATTTTCGATGGCAGTTGATAATTTGATAAAAACCAATTGACGGACATTTATAATATGATATTATAGCAAGTCCGGTTTAGAGTTCTTTTATAGCAGGACATAATAATATATTAATATAGTACACTATACTACTATAGTATAGTAGACTAAAAATAATGAAAATAATAGAATAATTAAATCATTAAATCATCTGATAAAAGTAATTTTTATGATTGTATTAATAGAGCTGTCGTTCGGTTTAAACTCCAAAGGCATTTGTCAGTTTTTGTGTAAAATCACGTCGCTTTTGATCTCTGATAGGTAGTTTAAGTCAGTAATCAGTATTTACCATCTTAATGATCTAACACCTGCGAGCTCATTAAGATTAAGTTCCAAGAACTGATTATAAACGGTGGTTTGATAGCCTCCTATGCCGACCACCAATATTCTCTGATGACTCGATAATACCATTCAGAGATCACCAATCTGCTCTGATGACTCGATAACACCTGAGCTCCGATTCGGAGACGTCTATGGCACAGTTGAACTTTGTTTGCCTCCAATATCCCTCGCGAGTCGTGAGAAACCTATTACTTGTGTTGATTGGTCTGTGAACTCCTCTGTTATAAACGGAAATAAACCGTTACTCGGGACTTTCCACTGTGGCAGAGGTAGGTAGGTTGGTCTTCAAGACCCGCATAAAGTGGTGAGATGTCTCAGCTATTCTTGTGTTCAGCGATCTCTAGTAGTTTTGACACTACCCTAACTTCCTGTGCCTTGACAGAGTAGCCTCAGCACAGCCTCAGCACGACCTCAGCACAGCCTCAGTACGACCTCAGCATAGCCTCAGCACGACCTCAGCACAGCCTCAGCACGACCTCAGCACAGCCTCAGCATGACCTCAGCACAGCGTCAGCACGACCTCAGAACAGCCTCAGCACAGCCTCAGCACGACCTCAGCACGACCTCAGCACGACCTCTCTTAATCAGGGCTATAATAACACTATAAGTTCTAACAGGGGATGTAGCTGTCAACTGCCAGCAATCTGACTAAAATAGCCACGAATCTGTCCGGCAGTACTGTGTCAAGATGTCGACCAATGTAAACTCATAACGTGATAAGAAGAAGGAGTGAACTCAGTAGGGAAGAAGCGGGAAAGCGATAGAATTGGTCGAGAAACTAAAGCTCTTATTGCTCGCCTAGCAAGTGGTAGACGCCAACCAAACATTCACTCAATTACTGGTCAACTTTGCTGAACGATATTTCATCTGTCATGAGGTGTTAAAGGCAATGAGCTTCAGGTGCACTTCCAATGAATAGACAATATAGCAGTGCAGTATATCACTTTTTCATTCGTTGCTTATTAATGCTCTCTTATCAGTACGCTTATCAGCACGTTTGATATAGCAAGATTTACACCGTTACTGCGTGGCTATGTGTACAAGTACAAAAGATGCCCAGCACAAAGAAATGCAGAAATTGGTAAAACAGAATTGTGTTTCATTCCTTGATAAAGCCTTCAACGGACTCGGGATTACCAGCACGGGACAGCTGACCACGGCTATTATATTGAACGCGAGGCAGGACGAAACTGCAGTGTTGTTGCGTGAATCAGTCTTCTTGATCAACAGTCTTGTGCGGCACATGACGGACTACAAGAACACGTCTCACAGTGTTGGAGCGGAGCTGATCGATGCTCAGAAGACTATCATTAAGCTTCAGTCAGACCTATTGTCAGTGAAAGACCAGCAGATGGACAGTATCAGGTCTGCTGTTGAGACGTCAGTATCTAGCACAGTGAAAGAGGAGATCAAATCCTACAGTGCAGCAGTTCAAGGCAGTGTGAAGGAGAGTCCTGTCAACCAGACTGTGTTGAAGAAGGTGGTGCAGGACGTTGTTCAAGGAGAGGACCGCGCCAAGAACGTCATGATCTTCGGCCTAGAGGAAGAAAACGACGAGGAGCTGAATGCTAAGGTTGATGAGATGTTGCAGTCCGTGGGAGAGAAACCTCGCGTTGAAGTCTGCCGTGTTGGACAAAAGAAGCCGGGCGGGGTCACGAGACCCGTTAAAGTCACCACAGCATCTTCGACTGTTGCTGTCCAGCTACTTCTCAAGTCCCGAAAGCTCAGTTTGCTAGAGAAGTACAAGAAAGTGTACATCAACCCGGACAGGTCGCCGGAGGAGAGGGAACAGAGGAGGGAACTGGTGAAGGAGGTGAAGCGACTGTCGGAGGAGGAAAAGGAGAAAAGACACTTTATCAGGAACGGTAAAGTGTGTAGTGTTCCAAGGAGTGCTACATAGTCACTTATGATTGATGTGATATTCAGGAGGAGACAGTCACTGTAATATTATGATTTTAGTGTGCTTGAGCGTGAATCATGATGATTTGCTAGTTTCTATATGTTAGTACACAGGACTTGGTAGTCCTCACGAGCATTTAGACTCTATCGATTGTTTCAGCAGAGTTTTAATCACATTTTATCTCTTAATTGGTGTGCAGTGCCCTGTTGAGGGCCTTTTTATATTATTGTTACTGATTTTATTTAATTATTCCCTGCCCATAAAAGCGGCAACCCTCCACGGAGGGTTTTCAATCATAGCATGTTTTACAAGATCAGAAGAATTTGACACACTTTAATAAGGTGTATTTAACATTTTACAAGACGATTTCTTCGCATTTTTCATTTCGCAAGACTATTTCCTCGCGAAGTTTATTTAGTTATAACTTATTTGATTCTTGAAATTCTTGAAACTCTTGAATATTTCGGCGGTCGGGACTGGTTGCTCAGAGCCCACTTTTACCATGGTCCTACTTGCAACTGTGAGCAGACAGGAATCTGGTTAGTTTGTGGGCGTGAGGTACAATAACCATTCTTCAAGGATCAAGTGGAAACCCGTCTCACCATAGGAATTAACTTTTAATTGTAATTATCGTTATTCCATTAGCCTTCTAGCTTTCAGGACACCCGGTCCACTCAATATTGGTCACAGAGTACCATAACATCATAGAATTAAGATTAACACCTTGAATCTTATACAGGGTGTTTCAAGACTCGTGTCCAAATTTCAAATGGCCCTCAAAATCTAGCAAATAAGACAAACTGTGAAATTTGTGATCTATTTTGTAGGTAAGTGATTACATTTTTAGATACATAATTCAAATAACTCTAATATTTCAATTTTTTTCAAACCAAGCCCCCTTCCTGCACAGAACGTTTTGAACCCTCAGAAGCATATTGTCAGTAGTGCTTTTCACCATATCCAGTTTCAGCTTCTTCGCCTCTGTTCTGACGTTCCTTTTTGGTTCTTCAATAGTTTTTGGGACTGGATCTGAACAGATACGATCTTTGAGAGTTTGAGATAGCCCCACCAGAGAAAATTAGCCGATTCAGGTCAGGACTGAAGGGAGGCCAGCAGAAGTCTGCTCCCCTTGGGATCAGTCTCTCTCAAAAATGCTCCCCCAGCCAGTCAGCCAAGCCAAACTTTCGTGAAAACATTAGGGAGGGTCTCTATCTTGTTGAAAAAAACAAGAATCGAGTATTTTCTTTATTTCTAGGTCTGGAATAACTTTTCCAGGCAGCATAGCTATAATTTTTTGCCCTAGTATCATCTCCGCCTTCATCTTCATCCTCAAAAATGAGGTCCGAAAACCCCATGAGCCCATGGTAACTCAGACCCATCCAGACAGTGAACATGGCGCTGAATAGTCTTCAGATGTGTTTTCTGACCTTCTTTGAAAAAGGCCCGTTGGACACCCGTCTCCACTCAATACCGGCCACAGAGTACCATAGTACTGTAGTTTGTAGATTAAAATAACATCATAGAATTAAGATTAACACCTTGAATCTTATAGTTAGGAATTAGTAAGGAACGTTTGTAGCTTTGATGCAATTTAACCCACTCTGCTGTATGACCATTACAGTGTAGTAATATACAGTGAGTAATGTCTCGACATTATTACTCACCGTATAAGTGTAGTAATACAGTGAGCAATAATGTCCAGCCCCTAAGGGGGCATGCTATTATTACTCACCGTATTACGTACTAATACTAAAACTATCATAAGGGATAAACATAAATTATTTTGATGACATTTGTTTCGAAAACCACTCTTTTTTTAGCAGTTTCGCAACAAAACACATCCAAATATAATATTACTAGCGTTTGCCCGCGAAGATTCGCGGATACAATCATCCAATGAATATATATCATAGAAGTTGCTGTATAAGAGTATAAGAGAGTACCTGTTGTAGTTCATCCTCGTGGAAGATCTCATCTGCAACCAGGGAACGTATGTTTAGCTGGAAGGAACTCTGGCTCGTCTGAAGCAGTTACTAAATCAACTCTCAATCAAAAATCCACATGTCGTATTTTTGCCGTACTCAAAAACACCTATTTACCTATTTACAACCTTGCTGGCAGGTTCGCCATTTTATAGAACCCTCCAACGTTTTCATCGGTAATACATCGACATGAGACACGTCTTGTCTATCGGGTCCATATCGGTCTAGACCCTCACCCTTCGGGCTGCGGGTCTAAACCGGATACATCCCAACGTGGAGCCGATAGGAGCGTGTCTGTATCATGATTGCGGGGTAAGGGGGTTAGAATTTGTCAGAATTCCTTGATTATTCTATTCCCGAACTGACACTCTGTTCCCAGTTGTAGCAGGAGGGTGTCTCTCACAACCAATCCATTATCAGGGGGATTGGATGGTTTACCCTCTCACTGGTCATTTAATAATATTGCCGATACAAGAGGTCTATTTACAGCTCTCAGAAGTCACATGACGGTGTGATGTGCAACCGAGCTGCTGCACGTGTGATGACACACCATGGTGCGTTACCATGGCTACCATGGTGTGGTACCATGGCTACCATGGTGTGTTACCATGGCTACCATGGTGTGGTACCATGGCTACCATGGTGTGTTACCATGGCTACCATGGTGTGGCACCATGGTTACCATGGTGTGTTACCATGGCTACCATGGTGTGTTACCATGGTAACACACCATGGTTACCATGGTGTGTTACCATGGCTACCATGGTGTTCTACCATGGCTACCATGGTGTGTTATCATGGCTACCATGGTGTGGTACCATGGCTACCATGGTGTTCTACCATGGCTACCATGGTGTGTTATCATGGCTACCATGGTGTGGTACCATGGCTACCATGGTGTGTTACCATGGCTACCATGGTGTGGTACCATGGCTACCATGGTGTGTTACCATGGCTACCATGGTGTGGCACCATGGTTACCATGGTGTGTTACCATGGCTACCATGGTGTGTTACCATGGCTACCATGGTGTGTTACCATTGCTACCATGGTGTGGTACCATGGCTACCATGGTGTGTTACCATGGCTACCATGGTGTGTTACCATGGCTACCATGGTGTGTTACCATGGCTACCATGGTGTGTTACCATGGCTACCATGGTGTGTTACCATGGCTACCATGGTGAGTTACCATGGATACCATGGTGTGTTATCATGGCTACCATGGTGTGTTACCATGGTGTTACCATGGTGTGTTACCATGGTGTGTTACCATGGCTACCATAGGATGACTGCTCACCATGGGAGCACATATTCAGGAGCCCCTAATAAACTAATAAGGGGACCGTTAGTGGCACTTGATTAATTGGAAGCCTCCTTCATCAGTAGGAAATTAATTGGGAACGCGCCTCCGATGCCCAGATTGACAACCTGAAGTTTCGAACGGCAGAATATGAAACGAATCTTGTCGTGAGTTGACTACTCACCAATAGTGCTTACCACTGCATCCGTTGACAACACACCATTAAATCGTATCATTTTGCTATTAA
This sequence comes from Beroe forskalii, assembly GCA_011033025.1. Taxonomy (NCBI): domain Eukaryota; kingdom Metazoa; phylum Ctenophora; class Nuda; order Beroida; family Beroidae; genus Beroe; species Beroe forskalii. The sequence continues at coordinate 319,821 of WFMF01000131.1, forward strand.
AGCCATCAGCAGTTTATCTAAGTTATACGATTCGTTTTCGACACACCACATAGATGGAACCAAAATAAGATACGTCATTTCAGAGTAGTTTGACATTTATTGACGCTCAGAACTTCTCACACGATAACATTAACCGTTAACAGGGCAGGAAGTTACGGTGACAGTTCGAACCGCAGACTCGCAGATTTGTGTTTTAAGTTTGTTAAGGGCAGAGGTCTGGGGGCGCAGCCCCAAAAGCAAGACGTTCGAGACATTTAAAATTGCGCAGAACTGAAAAATTTCATTGCTTAGTTTGGATTTTAAAAATATATATTGATAGTGAATAAATAGCGGGGGTCTGGGGGCGCAGCCCCCAGGATCCAGAGGTTACGAACATAAATAAATTAATTGGAACCATAATTTCTATTACAAAACCAAAGACTCTTTCCAACGCGTTGCTTTTGACCCATAATAGACGAGCACAGATTGCCACAAGATACATGCGCCTAAAAGTAGGTGAAAAAGGCAGGTAACAAGGGCTAGGCAGGGATTATCTATAATTACTGCATTATAATATAGCCGGAAGCTTCAAAAGAGACGAAGGAGAGATGGTTCCAGGAGAAAACCTATCCGAACAGGGGCTATGGGACATTGCTCTGTTCCTTCTGCAAATCCTTTCGACCTACCTTTCGTCGTGGTTAAACTTTTCAATCCCAGAGCCCCCAGGTTCGGAAAGTTTTTCTTTCGGGAACCATCTCTCTAATTCATCTTTCTTGAAAATTACGACTCAATTATAATGCAAATTGCAATTATCTTTGCCTATTACCTGCCCTTTTCACCACCTTTTTGACGCGTTGCTTTCGACTATATGAGTATGAGCAGTTGAGCACGCAATCTTGTAGTCGTTTAATAAGCCTGTGATTGATTTGAATTAAATTTAAAGAATCGAACTGCTTCACTCATGTCCGTCGTCTGCGTCGTTAAAAAATACATATAATGTTTGACAGATTAATACAACTTTCCCACTTAGGAAGCCGTCACATATTACGTCATCACCCGACGGGGGAGGGGGGTTCTAAATGCTGACAGTTGATAACAGGGGGAGGGAGGGCCCAGCTTCTAAATGTCCAGGTTGAAGCATCGTATGATATATGATCAACCCTCATTGCTCATTATTATCTGAAGTTTCGAACGGCAGATCAAACGGCTCTTGCCCGAGTTGACTACTCACCAATAGTGCTTAGAACTGCATCCGTTGACAACACACCATTAAATCGTATCATTTTGCTATTAAAGCCATCAGCAGTTTATCAAAGTTATACGATTCGTTTTCGACACACCACATAGATGGCACCAAAATAAGATACGTAATTTCAGAGTAGTTTGACATTTATTGACGCCCAGAAGTCTTAACGCAGCTTCTAAATGTCCGACAGAAGCATCGTATGGTGCATGATTTACCCTCATTGCTCATTATTTGGCAAACTAATCAGTGTTCCAGTCTGTTACATTCCAAATTTCATCCATTTTTACGATAGCCGGTTTGGTTAGCAGTACCTTGAGATTGATCTGTTTTGCGAGCAGAGTGTCCAACTGATCAGGAGCATTCTGATCATGTAATTTCTCACGTCTTATAAACCTCGTTTGTAACGAATCGCAGGGACTTAGTAAAACCGAAAAAATCGATTTGAAATTTCGACTTTACCAAATTTGTGATGATTTTTTGGCCGGTTCAAAATTTCAAAACCAAACATCTCTCAAATAAAAGTAATAAGGTTTCGCGTCATATTACGTCTATCAAAGTGTCAGCAACACCAATAGTAATGTATTCTTATATTGGAAACTAGAATCCTGGCAACTCTGCAACTAACTGTTGTCCATTGGAGATCTTCAGCACAGTGTTGAGGAGTTGTGTCAGGGTTGTTCCACAATCCACACTTGAAACTTGATTATCATTCTATCATTATACCTCATTGGCCTTATCTTAACCGGCAATTTAAAGTTATTTGCCTTCCAATTTTAACTTCGCGTTTCTCCTTTATTTGCCATCTTAACCTTTTCCTCTTTTCCTTTTCAAAATTGTAACTTTTTGACAGAAATCTTATAACCTTTGTGGAGTTACCTTGGTTGAGTTCTGCAGAGGGGAAGAGATGCGGCCGGTAGCAATAGCACTCCGCATCATTTTCCCAAAGTCCGGGGATCCAGGCCTTCCCAGGATACTGTCATTCTCAAAATTACCTGCAACAATTCAACATCAAATTCTTTCATACTATTACAATGTAACTATTACAACAATAATGCGTCGCAACATTATTACCAGAAGGTGTAGAGCGAACCCTATACGGAGCCCTACGGTTTCAGTTCCTTGTTTAAAAAGCTGAACAGCAAGGACATCCACCGTATTATAAAGTTATAAAGGCAAGGCAAGGCAAGGCACGTAGATTCATTCCGTCCTCCATGGACATAAGTTGCATATACCGCCAGCACACAGGAAACATTTCATTTTGCCTCTAGATACCAGCTGAATCATCTTGCCTATCAGCTGGATAAAGCAGAGAAGACGGTTATCGCCGTGAGGTCATAACTTCTCGATATCAAGTTATCAGTTGGGCAGATTTATGTCTCGTGGATAATTTTGAAGCATTTCTGATCGCTCTGAAGCGCTGGCTAAAGCATAACTTCTCTGAGCAGGTACGGGACTCGTTCCCATCCACAGCAGCCCCACGACAACTGGGACCACCTGTAGCGGGAAGTCCCGTGTCGGGGTTTCTGTGTGGATCTCTCACATAAACATCCCCAATTTAATAGAAGTAATGGTAGCTTCTACTGATATGTGGCGTCTACTGTCTCAAGTTAAGCGGCAAAACATTATATTAAGCTAGTGTATAATATGATGTGTACTACACTTTGCGTTCTGAGCTTATTGTTAATCCTCACAATCACAAACCCCAAACAAAAGCATGAAAAGGTAACATTTCATTGAAAGTTGTTTCAGTTCAGTTATACTTTTTTTCATTGCTACATTCGATTTGAAATTTTAGTAATAGCATATGGTTGGAACATTAGACTTATTTCTTATCAGGGGGCTTTCAAGCCCCCTCCCCCGTTACGTTTTGTCAGCCCGAGGGACAGAAGGCTGGCATTGGATGCCGGATGGCGATTCTAACAGTGCAGGGGCCGAAGAACCCGATGACAAGAAGGATCTGAGGGCAATCCTTACGACAGAAGCGCCTCTGGTGAGATAGCCAAAGGACTGAACACCAGAGGCGAGCCCGTTACGCGACCAAAAGGACCTAAGAGCGAGTTAAACACGATCACGACGATCCTAAAGGCTGAAAGAACAGTTTTGTAACTTTGGTTTTCAGCCAACAAATAAATATTTTTGTAAATGGTCGTTAGAATTAAACCAAAGTTTGTACAACCCGTGTTTGGGGTCAATTTGGTGCTTCAGTCAAAATTTCAGACCGATCTGTAAAAATGGCCGAGATATTACAACGTGAGTAGTGACTAAAACGAGGGAGTGGTTGTTAATGAAGCTGGGCATCGACTTTCAATCGAGAGGTTGGTGGTTCGATTCCCGGCCAAGCCTATCGTGCTAAGGAAGTAAGGACGAGGATTCCCACCTGTTCAACAACACGGTTTCCTCAGCCGAGCGTACAGGAAACTGTGACAGAGGCTTACATTAGATGTCCATTGCAGTAAGGTCTCGGAAGACAGAACGGGAGCCAACTCAGTATTCACTGAATAAATTCACCCGATTTTTGCAATGACCTGGAAATTTTTTATAACAATTCATAAACGGTTAAAAAATTCCTGCGATTCGTTTGAGCCCAAAATGAAGTCTCTACGACTTTCCTAAGCCGAGTTATGAAAAATCGACATAGCATATAAGCATAAAAAAGAGCGTGGCCCAAAAAACCACCGCCCCCATGAGGTATGGTAGGATGGTAAACTTTTTTTCTGGGCTCCTGAGACCCAGTACTAGCCCCTGAAATAGTTTATGAATTGTTATAAAAAATTTCCAGGTTAGCTGGAATTTTTGCAAAAACTTAGGTATATCTCAAAATAATGAGGATCCAGGCCTGATTCTCCTCCAGCTGATTTTGACATTCCGTATAGAGATTGATATTATGTGAGTTAGGTTAAAGGTCTTGTGCACAGCTAATGAAGCTGATTAAGGATGGAATTAACCTGGAAATTGTGCAGAAGTTCCCTCGGTCAAGATACAACTCCGCACTTTGTGTCTACTTCTCGGCAGTAAGGTTATATGTTTATAAATGTTATGATATGGTATGAATTATATGCTCCCAACTTTAAACAATTTGTTAAACTACTGCTCTAATGTTCTTGGCGACAGCTAAGTTTAGTACAATAGTATTAGAAGCATATCTGACTATCTTACATATCTACAGTTGAGCGCACTGTCAGTGTCAGCCTCCTTTGTTTTCGATAGGTTTTCAGTTCTCAGGTCGTTCTATGATTTCTCAAGTTAAAAGTGTTTTCTCGACTGTCAGGAGTTCTTTAGACCATATAGAACGTAGTTTTCGTGCGTGTTTTTTATTATTACCTTACGAAATAAATTTACATGGAACAATAATTCCGGGGATCGAAATTTTGGGGGTACGAAATTTGGGGATATTTTTGGGAATATTACGCATGTTAACGTATGATGATGACGTCATTTTGAAATTTTGTGGGGAACGAAATTATAGGGATTTTTTCGAAAAATCCCCAAATTTCGTACCTTATAAATTTGTTTCGTAAGGTATTCCTTTATTCCCGCCTTGGCCAGGGTGGTAACCCCCTGCATATAAAAAAGAAAAAGAAATAGACTCGAGTCGGAACCTATCTAAGTAGTAAGTATCTAGAACGGTTCGTCGTAAAATTCTTAGGTTTAGGACAACCGTTCTTATTCTGTAAGCGAAATTTCATGTTCACAGAAATCCCCTTTCCTAGGACCATGTCCACCCAAGCGTTTTACACAGAAGCTGACTACTTTCTGGCTGCCGTCTGCATCTTCTGCATGGTATTCGGCCTCCTCGGTAAGTCCATTGTAACTTAGAAATCACGTGTAGTAGCGAACAATGATTAATTTATTCAAATCTAAGTATAAGACCAGTTAATGTAACTGTTCAATGTTTAACTTTTTTCCCCATTAAGGGGGCCGGGGGGGGTCTGAGGTCGATTTTCGGTTTTTTGTTGTTTCTGATAGAGGAGAATGACAGCTACCAGTAGGTTTTTACCCCATGAAAAAATATTGTTCCTAGCCAAAGTTATGAATTTTTCAAATCGCGGGTTTGCCTGTAATTACAGTGCGCGCGCAAACTTACGACGCGATTTGCCGAAAATTAACTTTAAAATTATACTCCTCAGTCCTCCCACAAATTTTGAGATAGACCCTTGAAACTTGGTAGTTATGTTCTAGGGCATAAAACTAAACTTTGCATCGAGCCGATTTTTGATTTAGGCCTCAGAAGTGGAAATATCGATTTTTGAAATCTGAAAATCACCAATTTTGACGATTTTTGTGACAGGAGCCAACTTTGAAAATTCATATTTTCACTTCTGAGGCCTAAATCAAAAATCGGCTCGATGCAAAGTTTATTTTTATGCCCTAGAACATAACTACCAAGTTTCAAGGGTCCATCTCAAAATTTGTGGGAGGAGTATAATTTTAAAGTTAATTTTCGGCAAATCGCGTCGTAAGTTTGCGCGCGCACTGTAATTACAGGCGAACCCGCGATTTGAAAAATTCATAACTTTGTCTAGGAACAATATTTTTTCATGGGGTAAAAACCTACTGGTAGCTGGCATTCTCCTCTATCAGAAACAACAAAAAACCGAAAATCGACCTCAGACCCCCCCGGCCCCCTTAAAGCGCCATTTGGTGTAGTGATTTCACGGATCGGGTCGTTGAATAAGAGTCATCAATCATTTGGTGTAGCTTTAAACCAATCTGTTCCATCACTTTGTCCTCATGATAACTTATAATCTCGGGAAACCTGATTGCTCTGTTTCATCACTTTGTCCTCAGGTAACCTGATCGCTCTGTTTCATCACTTTGTCCTCAGGTAACCTGATCGCTTTGTTTCATCACTTTGTCCTCAGGTAACCTGATCGCTCTGGCCTACTTCAAGGACCAACGCAAGGACCTGCCCACGATCATGTACATCCTGATAATAATAGTTGACATCCTGTCCTGCACCACCTGTCTGCCCCTGGCTGTCTGCTATCTGAACGACAGACACCCCATGTGGTTCGGCAACCCCGTCTTCTGCACGGGGTGGGGGGTGCTGTGGGCGACCCTTCCCTTCTTCTCCGTGTTCCTGGTGGCAGTGCTCAGCATCACCCGGACTGTCTCCCTGATCTCCCCACTGCGTACAGTCAGCAGACGCAAAGTCCTCCTCGTCGTGGCTCTCTACTCTTCCTACCTCGTCCTGTGGTCCACAGTACCCATCATCTTCAGGTACGGCACCTTCGTCTACACCGAGTCCGACACTTACTGCTGGGAGAACACTCGGCCAGGCTGGTACTCCCAGCTGGAGATAATCAACGGAGCGGCCCTCCTGGCATTTCCCATCATTCCAGTGATAATCAGCTGCGTCATTTCCAGCAGGTGCGTACTGGCGTCCCTCAGAGTGTCCTCGCTTAGTGCGACCGTGAGGACCATCAAGATAGACGCGACCATCACCATCATCATCATCACCGCCACCTACATCTTCCTTAACCTTCCCATCTTCATCATTTGGGTGCTCTACATCCACGACAACTTCACCGTGCGGGACAACGTGTTCCTCCAGTACTACAGCTGGTCTCTGTGCTACGTGATCTGCGTGACGGTGAACGCCACCCTCAACCCCTTCATCTACATGGCCCGTATGGAGAAGTTCCGCGGTTCCTTCCTCAACACCTTCAGAGGCTGGGGGAAGTCTGCTTCCCTGGGATCCAAGGTGGAGCTCAGACCTAGCCGCTCCAGCCGATCCTCTGTTGCCTTGGTCAATGGGGAGACTGTCACGAGATCTGTGAGACTTAGCACCATACGGTCCTACGCGGAGGAAAAGGTCTTGCAATGAACTTCCCAAGAATTAGCAGCTCAAAGAATTAATATTCATGAACTGACAAAGAACAAACAACAATGAAGTGCAAATTAACAGCGACGGTGAGAGTTGTAAGGGGGGTCATTAAGGCCTGATTTGGACAAGAATGAGGACTAAAGTTTGAGTCCTTAGATCTAATATCATATTCTAATATCAAAGGTAGTTTGGTGAGCAAGAACAAATTTAGCAAAAAATTCGGGACTTTTTGCAAGGGAATGGAATGGGACGGACTTGTCAAAGTTTTGGTTTTGAAGTCGATCTGTGCTTTAACTTTTTAGTGGGACGTCTAGAAAGATTAAGGTCCTGGCAAGGACGGCAACCCCCTCACAGTAAGAAAAAAAAACAAAAAAAAACAAAAAAACTTGCGTTTGAAAAGGGTGAAGGAAGCATCTGAGAGCTTTGAAACCTATCTTAAACGATTCCTCGTCAAATTTTACGTAGGAGTCGACCCCTCTCGAGTGAATGCGTATACCAAAATCTCGAGATATCCTCCCCTCGAACGTAACCTTGCCAGGACACTATACTTACAAGAAATAGTTGGGAATATTTATATACTTATATACTTATTTCCGTCCTGGCAAGGACGGCAACCCCCTCACAGTAAAAAAAAGAAAAAAAAACTTGCGTTTGAAAATAGTGTAGGAAGCAACTGAGAGCTTTGAAACCTATCTTAAACGATTCCTCGTCAAATTTTACGTAGGAATCGACCCCTCTCGAGTGAATGCGTATACCGAAATCTCGAGATATCTCGAACGCAACCTTGCCAGGACTATATAGTAATGTATCGATGTCACAGGACGAATTCCCGCCCTGGCCAGGGCGGTAACCCCCCGCGGTAAGAAAAAGAAGAAAAAGAAATAGAGAGTCGAGACCTATCTAGAACGATTCGTCGTAAAATTTTAGGTCTAGGACAACCGTTCTTATTGATATGCGTATACTTCGATCGCACGCTACAGTAACGTAACTGGCCAGGGCTATAAGTTAGAGAATTCAGTGTCACAGGGTGATATCTTATATATAAAGTAAAGTCACACGTGAATAATGTTTGTCTGTAATTCCGTATACAATTAAATTTGAGCTTGCCAAGAAAATATCAAGAGAAACGAATGCAAAAGGGAGAAATGAGGCGCCGTTGCTATGGAAACCAATTTTTGCGCACGTGCAGATTATAATCAGTGCTATGCGAGAGCTTTCTATTACGCTACTACTGTTAAATTAGCTGTGCTGTCGTTTTTGAAAATTTGACGTTTTCTTTATACTTCGAAATCGTGATCTCAAGATGGAGAATGGACATAGCTTGAATAATGTAGGATATTTCAGATGGATTGTTTTCATAAAATTGTGGCAGATGTTTCTCGATGATCAATAATGATAACAGTAGTAATTGTAGTTTAAAAATTTACCGTTAAGAGCAATTCAAAGTTTACGAAAGTGTTCAATCTAATCGAGTCGAATGTAGCTGAAGCAGATAACAAAGAATTGATCCTGGGCTGGAACAATGTGAACGAAACAAAATTGTCCAATGTCAGTATGGTAATCAGTTGTCAGAATTAATATCATCTTGCAATCAAAACGGAACAAAATTCACATGGTTTAGCACGACTAAGAGTTACCGACGAAGTTCTATTTTCCAACCTGCTCCTTCATAAAATTTAATATTTGATTTATTTGATCTGATAAGAATATTTTGATGCGGTAGAATTAAAAACTATCCAATCAATTTGAATGGTAGTGTTTAAAATTTGCGAAAGAGGTGCTGCATAGTAGCGCCGGGTTAGCTGTGTGTTAGCAGGTCCAACGGGCCTGCTAGTAATATATAAGATTAATAATAATAATAATAAGAGCTGATAATTTGGGACCCAATTTAAAACGATGAGATCTCAAGAACGGGAAATGGTATAGCCATGATCGAGGTCAAGTTTTGTTGATCTAAGATGGGAGTGTGGCTTAGGCTATGTGAGAAGTTCTGGTGACGTCATTTTCACGTCATTATGACGTCATCAACTTAGCGAAATTTTATTGCATTTTTAACGAAAATAGGTCATTTTCGAGCGCATTTTTCACAAAGAAGGAAAGGAGATAGCTCTCTGATTTTTCGGAACAATTTTTAGCAAATTTAAAGAGCTTTCAGAAAATCATATGGATTATTGGGCTATCTCGATTTTTCATCGAGATATACGCGATTTTCTAAGGTACGGTGAAAAATCGATTTCCAAATTATTGGACAAAACTTAAACGAGTGAGATGTCAAGAACTGCGACTTATCTTGAGATGAGACCGGTCAAAGTATGTTGTGCTAAGGCGGAATTGTGGCTTAGGCTATATGGGAAGTTGGTTTGAGCCTATTTGGGTGCTGTGATGACGTCATAAAAATCGCGTAAAACCACTAAAATAGCGTATTTTTGCGATAGAATGCTATTTTGCGCTACTTTGGGACATTTCCGACTCAAAGATTTTTCATCGGATTATGTTTTACTTTGATATGATGCTTTAAGACCTTAAGATTTAGCTATAAAACGAGTTTCAGGGCGATCGGTCGAAGATTGTTGTCGTGAGGCTTCTAAAAATTGAACTGCAAATTGATTGAAATTACGTTTATAAAAAAGTTTTAAGTCGTCCCTGATTTAAGGGAAAGGTGTGATGGCCCCTCGAAAACGTAAATTTGAGCCGCGCGAAAAGTCGAAAAATTTGCTAAGTCCAATTTCAGGCCGAATTCAAAAGTGCAGGGCTGTTGTACTATACAATAGTGACTGAATCAATATTTTAACTTAATTTGTACTTGAATAGAACAAAGAAATGGCCGATGGAAATGAAATGCACGTGAGTTTACGTGGACGTTTTGTAGAAATTAGGGAAATCACTATTTCAAGGATTTTAACAAATTATTTCTATCTTTGACGCTGAATAACGTATTTTTAGATCATAATAACCTCTTACAATAAAAAAGCGGCGCCCCTGTGACTCTGTGAGGGGGTTGCTATGACAGCCGCTTGCGGTTTTGTCTGTGGTTAAGATAGTAAAATGTCGCGTTGAGGCAAAACTTTTATCTGCTTTGATATGAGACTGTCAATGCGTTGTTTTTACTTTCATTATCACTTAATCAGTGTTATTTTCATGGTTTAGAATTGTTTGGATTACGAATTGCGTACAATTGAATATAGCTTTGATTTAGAATTGTGCGGATTTTGAACAAATGAATTCCGAATTGCGGGGTTTCTAGAACATATCCATAAAATCAGCGGTAGAGTGAAAGTTACGGTACTCTACACTCCACAGTACTAAAATCACTGATTGTAAAATCATTCCTTCAATAACGCACCTGAGAAAACCGATCCGTCCTTGAAGAAGAACTTCCCATAGCCATGCTTGGCATTGTTGGCCCACTCGCCCTCGTACTTTGCCCCACTCGCGTAGCTGAACACGCCCACTCCCGACCTCTTGCCCTCCACCCACTGGCCTTGGTACTCGTTCCTCAGAGGCAGCTGGGAGTTCGTGTCCACCAGCCAGATGTGCGTCCCTTCCCCGTGCTGGTTTGGAGAGTGTCAAAAGTAAACAGGGGCAAGGGGCATTCTTACTGAAGTGAGTGTTAGTTAGGATTAATGTTCGACTGATTTTGATTTTTGGGCTACATCCACTAAAGAAAACGTGATACTTCATTACCATGTTTGATTTACAAAATAATATGCTAATATGTGCAGTGCTGTTAACGTTTTCAGTCCTAAATACATGCTTGTCGATTATTTTCCAGGTTTTGATGTAGCTTATGTATTTTTGATGCTTAATCCAGTATTTAAAAAAAATTACACCAAACCATTCAAAAGCAGACTAGCACTTATTAACAACAACGGTAATGAGGAAAAAAATTCGATGGGTTAATCAAAATCAGAGAGTAAAAATAAAATTAAATTGATAAGAGAAACTTGCTCCTACCTGTACACCCATATTCCAGTCCCCGATGTACGTTTCACCCGTACCAGACCAGTGCATGGTACCTTTGCCATGCCTATAGTTATCTAGCCAACATCCTTGGTAGGTACTGCCGCTGGGGTACTGCCTGAACCCCTGCGTAAGGAAGGGGGATTCATTTTCATTTCATTATTTACTTATATCATACTACGTCACTGTCAAATGCCAGGTTTCACAACACTTTGATGAGACACACGAGCTTATTGTTAAAATGGCAAAGTACTTTCGGAACATTTTCAGTGCAACAATCACATTTAAGGCCCCCATTATCCAGTTAGTTAATTTAATGTGTTGTGTTGTTAGTTATTCAATTATTATTAATTCGTTACTTTGACAATATTTCAATTCATTTCGTGATCTGATAATGAATACTAATCAAAAAGCCTTAAAGAATATCCCTTTCTTACCTGTCCACATTTCTTGTTGTTACACCACTCACCCACGTAGTATGATAGCCCATCCTTGTCGTATATAATCTTTCCCTGGTTAGTGATGAAGTTTCAGGAAAAAAACTTAAACCATTGATAAACTCAATGTGATATGCAAGAAGCGGTTAGTGAACCTGTACGTCTGTATACCTGTATGTCATGAATCATGACAGTGAGATGCAGTATAAAGTGTGCACTGTGAACGTTTGCATAGCAATCATATCAACTTATGTACTTATTACATTTTCACTATTTCTGTTAATACGTTACTATAACACATGGATGACAAGAAACAAACAACGAATCAATCACAAAATGCGAATCATAGAGGGGGTATTAATAATTAACTAACATTTCCGGTGCGTGAACCATGCACCCAGTCACCACAGTAGATGCTGGGACTGGTGGCACAAAAGAAGGTGCCTTTTCCATGTCTAAACCCGTCTTCAACATCTCCCTTATAGACAGAGCCATCTGGCCAGACGAATTCACCCTTCCCACTAATAACATTTTCTTTGAAATCACCCTGTGGATTTGAAAGATTATTATCAGAACTGATCAGATTCCAGCTAATAAAGTAATAATGAATGTAACTCTAATTTAAGCATTCGAAAAAGTGAATAAAAGAATTAAAATTAAAATTATGTAGTCACTAAATAATATCTAGTTAATTAGGTAGATACGCAGATAATCAAACCCTGAGGCACCATTCCAGAAGTCTAGCAATACAGACTGCATATTATAATCTACTAGCAGGCCCGTTGGGCCTACAAATACACAGCTCATTTGGCGCTGCTACTCAAACTCAAATTTATTGAATACTTTTTGCCGCATCAAAAAACTCCAATCAAGTCAAAAGTTACGGAGCAACGAAATTAAAACAGCATTAAACAGATTACAGAACTGAACGCGCGCAGGACCAACTGACCAAATAAGCAAATAATAAGCTCTCAAAAAGTTTATGAAGGAGCAAAATTTGCCATCATTCGTTGGTTACTTTTCGTAATGCTGGAACGTGCAAGTTTTGATTATTATAATTTGCTCTTGTATGATGAAGTTAAATCTGAAAATCAAAACCGAGTATCGTACTCATACTGAACGTTGGTCGATGAATTAAAGCATTTATTCGCGCCAAGAGCAGTATTCCAAAATCGCAATGTGCTATGCCCAAATTCGATTCAATTTGATTTTGCTTTTGTTCAATCTTAAATTGCTCTAAATTCACATTTTTCCGTTACCATCAACTCAGCATTAATTCAAATCGACCGACGTCTGCCACAGATTTATGAAGAGATGCTATCGGAAATAGCCTCCACGATGCCAGCCATACCCGTCCTCTATCTTCAGATCTTGAATTTCAAATGAAAAACAGTAAACACGTCGTTCTTTCAAACGCTAAAACGCAGCAAACAACAACGTATCAGAAAGCTCTCGCATAGAACTGATTATAATCTGCACGTGCAGAATACCTGTATCCATAGCAACGGCGCAACTTAGCCCAGCTTAGCCTTCGTTTCTCTTGATATTTTCTTGGCGAGCTCAAATCTAAACTGTGCGCCCGCACAGACATACATAATTCACGTGCCATCTCCAAATTATATATAAGACTAGCAGGCCCGTAGGGCCTGCAAATACACAGCTCACTCGGCGCTGCTACGGAGGCCGGAGCACCTCGTTTGCAAAATTCAAATCAACTCAATACTTTTTACCGCATCAAAAAATTCCAATCACATCAAAAGTTACGCAGCAACATACTCAAACAGCATTAAACAGAAATGAACGCGTGCACTCAATATGTAACCATAGCAACGCGCGCATCTATCCATACTGCACGTGCACGCTTCAAAATGTGTCTACAAAAGGACAAAAAACGTGACGGAGTACATAATAATACAGAGGTTGCGAAATTATATTAGAGACTAGCAGGCCCGTAGGGCCTGCAAATACACAGCTCACTCGGCGCTGCTACGCAGCACCTCGTTCGCAAAATTCAAATCCACCAAATACTTTTTACCGCATCAAAAAATTCCAATCACATCAAAAGTTACGCAGCAACATACTCAAACAGCATTGAACAGAAATGAACGCGCGCGCAATATGTAACTATAGCAACGCGCGCGCCTATATCCATACTGCACGTGGGCACTTCAAAATGTGTCTACAAAAGGACAAAAGACGTGACGGAGGTACATAATAATATTACAGAGGTTGCGGAATTATATTAGAGATATGATATATACACTTATACAGATGCTCAGATATAATTTAGTAATATGGCTATGATTCCAAGTGAGCCCAGTAATCCATGCATCTTCCTCAAAGGTAACGTGATGACGTGAAAAAGTTGTTGGGTGTAATAAAGGATATTTTGAAAATGAGGATTAAACGGGCTGCAATGATATTTTCAAGCACCTGTAAGATAACAGGTATGAGGGATGAATTTGGATGGACTAAAGAAGCTGATGCATACTGATCCCAAAATAGAGGCATATAAATTGATAACTGATGCTATTTTTATGAAATTGGTAGAATATAAACTCAGAATGATAATTGAAGGATGTTGATCATCCTGATTAGCTACTAGCTACACTAACAAGGAAAAATGAAATTAATGGAAAAAAGCAAATTCAAGGAAAAAGCCAATTGTATTCCATTTCTTTATTAGGTACAAACAATATCAAATCACAAAATATGAAGAAGTCGTTGTGAATTTTGCATGCAAATGTTAGTAGATGAAATGCTCAGCTATTAAATTAAGAAATCAATATTCTATTTCATGTTAATAAGTTAATACCTTATACTTAAGTCCATGAGCCCAAGTATATTCCCCTTCACCACTCATTTTTCCTTCGAAAAACTGCCCCTGGATAAGAATATAGGCAGTTACTGTAGAGTTTTAAAAGATTAAAAGTATAGTCTATAGAACCTGGATTCAAAATAATCAATTATGATTTTTTTTTCTAATTATATTGATCCCCAGCGTTCTCTGAGAGTCCCTGAGGAATATAGTCTTAAATCTGCCTCCAGTGTGCCCTCTGCAGTGTGCCCTCTGCAAGGTGCCTTTATTTATTCCCAATTTATTCCCATGCAATTGTTGTAACTCGGACATTGATATTGTGATGCATCACAGAATTTCCTTGGTGGGTCATCAACGTTTTACTGAGTTACCTCATTTAAGCCTACTAATTTTGATTTGTAAACAAAGCTTGGAAGAATCCAGTAAGCTAGGAACAACAGCATTAAATAATTACATAATTAGACAATTAGAGCAAATTCAATAAGTGAATTTGCAGTTTACATGTTTACATACAGTGTATTTGTGTCCACCGTGATATTGAACAGTTCTGAATCCAGTGAACAAAGGATCTTGTTCTTCATCACCAAACCTGAAACACAATTTATTCTTGATAATTAATATAGTGCCACTCCCGTGCAAATTACTAAGTAAAGTTACTAGGTCATGCAATTATCAGGTTATTAAGAGAATTTATATATGTCTGCTTTTCAAAAGCAGACAAAAAGGACAAAACGGACATGTCCGGTTTGTCCATTTTCTTTGATTTGTCACAAAAACCAGTCAGGAAATCAGAAAGTGAAAATGGATATGGCAAAACAGACACTGAACCCAATACAAATCTCATCATTGATAAATATTGTGACCTAAAGTATGCTGATAAAATAATTATAAATACACTAGTTATTAAGTTAATTCAAAACCTCTCAATGACAATTTTAGCAAGATGTAAGTTGACAGGAGTTTCTACAATGATTTGAGGAACTTCTGTCACTGTTGTTTCTTCTGCAGTTTCTCCACCAGTAGGAGTAGTCACTTCAAACTCTGTTGGGGCTTCATCATCTTTGGTCTTTGGAGGCTCCTTTGATGCTTTACTTTTAGCCATGACTTATGGAAACATATTTTCAAGGAATATAGTAAAACATGTATCAGTGATTAGTGAATGCCAGAGTTATATGGGAGACATACCCTAAATTTCAAAATG
The DNA here is from genome assembly GCA_011033025.1 of Beroe forskalii. Classification (NCBI taxonomy): domain Eukaryota; kingdom Metazoa; phylum Ctenophora; class Nuda; order Beroida; family Beroidae; genus Beroe; species Beroe forskalii. The sequence continues at coordinate 335,289 of WFMF01000131.1, forward strand.
AGATCCTTCATATTATGAAAAAAATCAGATACTGTCTCTAAACTATAAAGAGATTAAGAGTTCATTCAGGAGAATAGACAGTGTTCTCACAAACATTGCCTTGATCAGTGCAATCCAAACCGAAGATTTTATCTGAGTAACTGGTCTGAAAAGGAACTTGTTTCACAAATAAACTGCATTTGCTTGAGCAAGGACGTCCACTGTGTTCACCAGGCTAGGCACATATCCAAACAACCATAGTGACAAATGTTGGCTTTATACCTCAAGGATAATCAAGACATTTCCTTGCATTTGACATACGATGCCACCACAGTACTATTATCTTTGGACTTGTAAACCTTGTAAACCAAGGTGCCCATAAATAAAAATTCAAAGTTAAATAAACAGTCAGTCTAAAGCTTGCATGGAGTTTTAAAAAGTCTGCTGCAGGTCCACCAAAGTCTACCAAAAAATTTATGGTGGACTTTAGTGGAGTCTGAGGCAGACCTGCAGCAGGTCCGTGGCAGGTCGGCCGCGGTCGAAAACTACGAGGGGCCAAAATTTAAATATGCAAAGTTTCATTTTTCATATCTCTATTTTTCACCATTTTACTAAAAATACAACTAAACTCATGTTAAAGTCATTGATTTAACCCCGAAAAAGGTGAATTTCAGGAAAATTTCTGTCTAAATGAACAAAATTTTAACTTTTTTGAATTAAAAAGAAATCTTTCTTCAAGACATCAATTTTAACTTCTTTTTTTCTATATTTCAAATTATTGATAAAATCTTAGGAAGGGCCAAGTCCCCCCTAAGACTTTTCTAGAGGGGGCCTTTTGAAAACTAGGGGGGCCGCATTTTCATTCAAAATCTTTTGTGTACTCATTTCGACGCATGTTTTCTCAAATATGGTGACGAAATTAACTTTATTATTCGACTCAATGTCGAAAATCCAAGTAAAAATTTTAAAAATTTGACAATTCTAGTGAAAAACTAGTCAAATCGGCCAAAATTTTCATAAATTTGCGGATGTCCACATTTTGCCAAACACCCCTCCCCCTATGTCCACAAACGTCCGCATTGGCCAGACTCCCCCTCCCCCTCTTTGCGGACGTCCTTTATGGACGGCCCCTTAAGAGAGCAGTTTCAGCTTTCTCAAAGTTCATCTCTTTTCCACTAGCTAAACGAACAATCATTGATCCTTATAAACAATGGTGTCTACATTAGAGTAAAAACGATGTAGGTAACTAATATAATCAATCTGCCAATCAGGAAATGTATATCAATTACCAATAGAACATGTATCAATATATCAAGAAGTAAATGATCCATTAGATAGAATAAGGGATATTACGTAATAACATCAGTGATCAGAATCACGGAGATCAATATTCAAGTATCTATTTAAGAGAAAGTAGAAAAGGAGGATACAAAATAGATAATCTAGAGAAGAAAACTATAGCATAGGTAGGTTGACACGACATGACTATCTAGAAATATTCAAAGTTGGTAAATATGGTTAGGGGAACTATGTTGCCAGACGTTGCCTGCCCCATATTTTTTCAGGGGGCCAGGCAACGTCTGGCAACACCTATGCGGGCTTTGTCTAACGTCGTCAGACCCGTTATTTAAAATTTAAATAACACAACGCCTGATAATGCGGGCTTAGGAATGCAAAACCCTAACCTAAATCCTGGCCGGCTGACCCTAAACCTAACAAATCTTGATCCTAATCCCGACCCTAACCTTCAACTTCCTAAGCCCGCATAGGTGTGTGTACGCGCCGCGCGCTTCCCTACGGGATGTGCGCCGCGCGAGCCACACAGGGTCACAGGGATATACGTGTTTAGCAAACCTTCAACGCACTAGATTTCCTAAACCCGCATATGCATAGGTGTGTTTACGAGCCGCGCGCTCCCTACGGGATGGATCTGAGGAAGCGCGCCGCGCAACGCAGACAGGGATATACGTTTACTGTTTAGCAAGCGCTAGATGCGCTTTATTTTGTCGTACGATGTAAAACTCACTGACGCCACTGACACCAGCCGCTTCGCGGCTCGCTCCGGCTGGTTGCTAAACACGTTTCCTAAGCCCGCATAGGCTAGGTGTGCGTACGCGCGCCGCGCTTTCCTACGGGAAGCGCGCCGCGCGCCGCGCAACGCAGACAGGGATATACGTGTTTAGCAATAAACACGTATATCCCTGTGTGCGCGTACGCACACCAAAGCGGGCTTAAAACTTAAACAGCAGTGTGTCCCGTAGGGAAGCGCGCGGCGCGTACTCGCTAAACACGTATATCCCTTTGTGGCTCGCGCGGCGCGTTTCGCCGCTTCCCCAGTGTGCCCCGTAGGGAAGCGCGCGGCGCGTACACTAGTAGGATTTTACCCTACCCTCCGCGTCCGCCGCGCGCCATTTTTTTCCGCGGGGACCCTCCAAATTTCCGAGTGTTGCGCGCTTGGGATGGGTGAAATCCATCTACGCGTACACAAACCTATGCGGGTTTAGGAAGGCGCGTACACACACAAATGCGGGCTTAGGAAAGCGGCTAACGTCAGCGCCGCGTGCGTGTCGACGGACGTCACGTTGCCCATGTGTACGCGTCGCGCGACCCTTGGTAAACACGTATATCCCTGTCTGCGTTGCGCGGCGCACGGCTTGTAAACACACCTATACGGGCTTAGGAAGCGCGACCCACACAGGGATATACGCGTTAATCAACACAATGCACACTTACATCCGTGTATAAAATGTAACTTGTGCATTGTGTATTGTGTGATGATTAGTTATTACATGCAACCTTAAATGGTATGTCAGGTAATATTTATATGGATATGTTATCGAGGTATTGGATATTAAGAAACAGCATATGTAATTGGAGCAAAATGAAAAAAATATACCTAACTAGTGGACAAGTTTGTGTGTGTTATTCTGCTACAAAATCAATGCCTTTAATACAAAGCAGTACTGCTTTGTATTAAAGGCATTGATTTTGTATCAGTTTTAACACTTTATCTGTACAATATCATCAGTGATTAGACTTTGATATAGTAATTTTTATTAATTTCTGTTGGTTGCTACGTAGTATGACATATTTTGTGGTTTTCAGTGTGTAACGCTTTAGTTTCAATTTACCTGTTTAAAGATAATGTTTGTGTGCTTGTAGGCTATAAAGTATTATATATTCGCTTGCTAGCATTGTATAATAAATAATCAATATTCAGGTTTTAAACTTACAACACAACACATATTAAATTAACTGAGGACCCCTAACTCAATTCTTTAAACCGGACTCATTGTGGCATTGCTGCGTTTTCCTGTGAGATATCAGGAGTGCAATGCCACAGAGAGAAAAGTTTGAGGAGGAGGGGGAGGAGTCCTCAGTCTTGTTACAGGATGACATGGCTGATGGCAGAGGGGCTGAGGGCTCCTCCTCCACTACTGAAGAAACTGATCCAGAAGTTTCCTTCAGTCACAACACAGTCACGACACCTTTCCGCCTCACCAACACCACCACGACCACCTCCACGAAAGAAGAGTGCTGGAAGGCCCAAGAAGAGTAAGCATAGGACAAGTGCACCCATAACGAACAGTATAAGTGAGGAGGTAAATTGTCCAGTTTGTAAGTGTGATGTTTCGATGACGGAAAGGACTTATGTGTGATGTTTGCCAGGTTTGGTTTCATTGTTCTTGTTTGATGATATCAGATGAGGAGTATGATAAGCTCAGTAAATCTGAAGATTCCTGGTGTTGTATGGGTTGCAAAGCAAGGGATGCCAATCTTTTGAAATGGGGTGAGTTAAAGGGTGAAAATGTCATACAGCAGGTGATCAAGGCTCTGTATCTGGAGATTACCAAGTGGAAGAAGAACTTGTTTACTTTACCACGAGGGAAAGCTGGTGTTCAGTTTATCAAGGAGATAACAAGGCTCGTATACCTGTTCACAGATCAAACAGCATGGCGAGATCAGTCTTTATCCATGATACATGTTTTCATCCCTCTTATGCTACAGAAGCCCTCAGCAAAATCCAAAGCAAAGAACAATGCAAAATTCTTGGCAGCTAGGCTTGTTAAATGGAGTGAAGGTGATCTACAAAGTCTCATGGATGAAGCTAGAGAGATTCAAGTTCGGGTAGGCGAGTCACTGAAGAGAAAAGAGGTTAGTTGCCATGTAGCCTTCACAAGACTGATGTTACTGGGACAAGTGGGTAAAGCTGTTAAGTTGATAGACAATGATAGTGATGTCAAGGGGGTTCATGTTTTTGTTAAATGGCATGAAATTTCAATATTTGTTTTATTCAATATTTGTTTTATTCATAAACTAACTCGGCCTGTGAAGACTGTTCTAGCTGCAAAACACCCTGATGGTAGACCAGCACCGCAGCATTTAAAGATGGAAATAACTGCCCAAGAACCCCAGCCAGTGATTTTTGAACAGATTGATGGACAACTGGTCGGCATAATAGGCCGCGAACTTTAGTTCGCCGCGAACCCGGGCGAACTCAGGCGAACCCGCGAACTCCGCTGGTTCGCAAGCTGTCGCCGACAGTTCGCCAATTTTTTTCCTTGGCGAACTCCGCTGAAGTTCGCCGACAGTTCGCCAGACGTTCGCCGAACTCCGGGGCTAACTCGAAATGAACTCAGGCGAACTCGCTGAGTTCGCCGCAAACTGGCGAAACTAGTTCGCAGCGAACTTAAAATTTTGGTTGGCGAACGATTTTTTGGAGTTCAAGGGCGGACTCGTTCGGCGAACGAGTTCTGAACTAGTTCGCGGCGGACTAGTTCGCCGCGAACTACTTTTTTCTAAGTTCGCGGCGAACTAGTTCGCGGTGAACTAGTTCGCGGCGAACTCTTGTCCGACGTTGTCTGACCCCTTCGCCTTCGGTTAGGGTTTGGGTTAGGGTTTGGGTTGGGTTTGGGTTAGGGCCCATCCATGAACTATAAAGGACGTCCGCAAAATTTCGAACATTTTAGACCCCTCCCTCCCCCTTGTCCGCAAACGTCCGCATTTCAGAAACCTCTCCCTCCCCACAGGACGTCCGCACTTTTCTTAAAAATCTTTTGAGTCATCATTCTGGGCCCGAAATTTCACGATTTTCTTGTGAAATAACCGTCAAATCGACCATAACTTCCAAAAAAATTATGGACGTCCGCATTTGACCAAACACCCCCCTCCCCTATGTCCACAAACGTCCGCATTGGGCAGACTCCTCCTCCCCTCATTGCGGACGTCCTTTATGGATGGCCCCTTAGGGTTTGGGTTAGGGTTTGGGTTAGGGTTTGGGTTAGGGTTTGGGTTAGGGTTTGGGTTAGGGTTTGGGTTAGGGTTTGGGTTAGGGTTTGGGTTTGGGTTAGGGTTTGGGTTTGGGTTCCGGTTAGGGTTTGGGTTAGGGTTTGGGTTAGGATTTGGGTTAGGGTTTGGGTTTGGGTTAGGGTTTGGGTTAGGGTTTGGGTTAGGGTTAGGGTTTGGGTTAGGGTTAGGGTTTGGGTTAGGGTTAGCGTTTGGGTTAGGGTTAGGGTTTGGGTTAGAGTTTGGGTTAGGGTTTGGGTTAGGGTTTGGGTTAAGGTTTGGGTTAGGGTTTGGGTTAGGGTTTGGGTTAGGGTTTGGGTTAGGGTTTGGGTTAGGGTTTGGGTTAGGGTTTGGGTTAGGGTTAGGGTTTGGGTTAGGGTTTGGGTTAGGGTTTGGGTTAGGGTTTGGGTTAGGGTTTGGGTTAGGGTTTGGGTTAGGGTTTGGGTTAGGGTTTGGGTTAGGGTTTGGGTTTGGGTTAGGGTTAGGGTTAGGGTTTGGGTTAGGGTTAGGGTTAGGGGTTGGGTTCGGGTTTGGGTTCGCGTTTTGATTCGGGTTAGGGTTTGGGTTGGCGAACAATCGTTCGAGGTGAACTAGTTTGGCAATTTGCAGCGGAATTGTTTTAGTTGATGACAAACAAGTTCGCAGCATAATATGAATAATGAAGTTCGCCGCGAACTAGTTCGCCGCGAACTTAGAAAAAAATAGTTCTTGGCGAACTAGTTCGCGGCGAACTAGTCCGCCCTTGAACTTGTTCACTTAACTAGTTCGCCGCGAACGATTGTTCGCCGGCGAACAATCGTTCGCCAACCAAAAATTTTCAGTTCGCTATGAACTAGTTCGCGGCGAACTAGTTCGCCAGTTCGCGGCGAACTCCGTGGAGTTCGCCTGAGTTCGCCGAGTTCGCCCGGAGTTCGGCGAACGTCCGGCTAACTCTCGGCGAACTTCAGCGGAGTTCGCCCAAGGAAAAAAATTGGCGAACTGTCGGCGAGCATAACCTGAACCAGCGGAGTTCGCGCGGGTTCGCCTGAGTTCGCCCGAGTTCGCGGCGAACTAAAGTTCGCGGCCTATTATGCCAACTGGTCTACAAAGTCGCTAAAACCATGCACGGTTCAGGTGGACCCACTCTCATAGATGCTGACTCCTGGAAACATATCCTGTGTTGCAGATCATATGGAAAGGCATCAGAGAATTTGTGTGAAGCCATTGCAGAGCTGGCAAAGTGTATCAGTACGAAATCCATCAGCCCAACAGCCCTCGACGAACTGCTAGCTTGTCGCCTGGTTCCTCTGGACAAAGGTAATGATAAGCATGGTGGTATTGGAGTGAGACCTGTTGGTGTTGGAGAAGTACTGAGGTGAATCGTGGGAAAGCTGGTTATCAATGTTCTTAAGTCAGACATTCAGCAGGCTGCAGGTCCTCTGCAGACATGTGCAGGTCTTAAAGGGAGGATTGAGGCATCAATCCATGCTACTCGGGAGCAATGGGAGCTGCCTAGCGCGCAGGGTGTACTGCTGGTGGATGCAGACAATGCGTTTAACTCGATCAACAGAGAGCTAGCAGTTCATAACATTCGAGAGCTTTGTCCACCCCTCCATCAATTCATTGTCAATACTTATCAGAAACCAGCCATGCTTGTTGTCAGTGATGATCAGAAAACGGAGTACCTGGGTTCTTATGAAGGTTGTACACAGGGAGATGTTGCAGCTATGGCTTTCTATGCACTGGGTATCAAACCACTGATCACAGACTTATCTTCAGCTGTAGAACGTCTGATTGCAAGCAGATCTGGTACGCAGATGACTCCACTGCAGCTGGAAAACTTGCCGAGATCAAGAAGTGGTGGGACATCCTGTGTGAGAGGGGGCCACAGTATGGATATCACCCTAAGGCCTCAAAAACTGTTCTCATAGTCAAGAAGGAATATCTTCAAATGGCCAAACAGATGTTCAAAGGCTGTGGCATCAAGATAACTAGTGAAGGAGAACGTCATCTAGGAGCTGTGCTAGGAACAGAGGAGTTTCGAAAGAGCTATGTGATGGACAAGGTTTCAAAGTGGGTCAAGGATGTGGAACAGCTGTCAGAAATAGGAAAGGATGACCCACAGTCAGCCTACACAGCCTTCACAAAAGCGCTTTGTCATCGATGGACGTTTGTTCAGCGAACTATTCCCGGTATTTCAGACTTGTTTCACCCATTAGAAGTTGTGATAAATGACAAGTTCCTACCAGCCATAATTGGAAGAAGATTATCAAGCATAGAAAGGGAACTTTTCACTCTACCTGTAAGACTGGGCGGGCTTGGAATATCGAATCCAGCCGACAGTGCAGACTTCGAGTTTCAAGCTTCGAAGAGAATAACTGAGAATCTTAAGAAGCTCATCATCGATCAGCAGTCAAATCTTGTTGGGTTTCAGCCAGAGGGTGTAGCAGACATTACGAGTGATTGTATGAAGGATAAGGGAAGTGAGGATGATGAGGAAGTTAACTGACATTAAGTCTGGCTCTTCTGATGACAGATTGAAGAGGTCCATCACATTGGCCCAAGAGAAAGGTGCCGGGGCTTGGCTTACTGTTCTCCCATTGCTTCACTGGGATGGGTGCTGAACAAGGAGGAATTTCGTGATGCACTTAGGCTCAGATATGGGTGGCAGATCCTTAACATTCCGGCTATTTGTGTTTGTGGAAAGAAGAATTCAGTAGACCACACCTTAACATGTAAAAATGGTGGCTACTTAATCTTCCGACACAACAAAGTTCGAGACACGAATGCCGCGTTTCTTAGGAAGTTTGCCATGACGTGATGACTGAGCCTGAGCTGATTCCGATTGACTCCTGTCAGCCAATCCCAGGGAACACTGAGGACAAAGCCCGTCTCGACATCTCAGCTCGAGGGATGTGGGGACCCTTCCAGAAGACCATGTTTGATGTCAGGATCTTCCACCTAGTCAAGGCCCAATTGGTCAATATAGAAGTCCCGTGCTTTTTTCGTGTTAATGGACAGTTAGGAGTGGTTCTAGGTATTTTAGGCTATGCTGAATCGATCTAGCTATGCCGACATTTTTTATTTCGATGACGTCACTTAGTTTTGGCCACGCCCATTTTTGCCCTGTATGCGCATGCCATAGGATCGAAAAGTTTTTGTTTTGCCCTTGAAATGGTGTATCATACATCGAAATAGGGGTTCTTCGACACGAGAAACACGATGCAATCCTCAGATTCGGCTCAAAATGTTCACTGAAAGGTCTAGAGGTGACCACGCCCCTTTTAAGACACACGCGTGAGCCCAAAATTACAAAATTCCCATTTCCTGACACCCATGGCATGTGATATATCAAAATAGGGGTTTTTAACGGAGAAACACGATGCAATCCTCAGATTTAGCTCAAAATGTTCACAGAACGGTCAAGAGGTGACCACACCCCTTTTTTAGACACACGCGTGAGCCCAAAATTTCAAACTTCCCATTTACCGATACCCATGGCATGTGATATGTCAAAATAGGGGTTTTTCGACACGAAAAACTCGATGCAATGCTAAGAATGGACCAAAGAGGTTCATAGAATGACTTAAAAGTGATCACACCCCTTTTTGGGACCATCCGAGGTCCCAATATGACTCGAAAATTCCATTTCCTGATACCCATAGCATGTGATATATGTCAAAATAGCACTGGTTTTATGGCACGAGAAACGCGATGCAATGCTAAGAATGGACCAAAGAGGTTCATAGGATGACTTAAAAGTGACTACACCCCTTTTTGGGACCATCCAAGTTCCAAATATGACTCGAAAATTCCATTTCCTGATACCCATAGCATGCGCTATGTCAAAATACTAAAATAGTGGTTTTCTGGCACGAGAAACGCGAAGAGAAACGCGATGCAATGCTAAGAATGGACCAAAGAGGTTCATAGGATGACTTAAAAGTGACTACACCCCTTTTTGGGACCATCCAAGTTCCAAATATGACTCGAAAATTCCATTTCCTGATACCCATAGCATGCGCTATGTCAAAATACTAAAATAGTGGTTTTCTGGCACGAGAAACGCGAAGCAATGCTTAGATTTGGCCAAAAAGGTTCACAGAACGATCTAGAAGTAACGACACCCATTTTTGCGCCCATGTGAGATACCAGAATGCCAAGTTTCTGTTTACATTTACCGACACCCATGACATGAGAAACACGACTTCAGCCTTAAAGTAAAATGCTGCCTTCAATCGTCAGAGCAAAAGATACAGTTAAACGTGAAATATTGAAATTATTGTGAATCTACTACTGATCCCCAGATCCCAGGCGGCGCCCAAGAGAGCGAGTTTCAGGCCGAGCGCTACCATGCTCTTGGCCCCAGATTCAAAACAAGTTTCCTCCATCCTTATTATCACAGTGCAGTCGTCGCGTCAGTGAAGGTCATCGCTACCTGATCATGCTTGTATGGTACATTATAATATTATGTACCATGAGAGCACAAATACTTTAAGCTGACACACAACTCTTGTGTTGCTTTTTAATAGGCCTCGAAATTGCATCCTCATTCCGCCTCATTCAAGATGATGTGATCATTTTGATTATAGTGAAAAATAGGGACTTTCAGAAGCATTCTAAGATTCTTGAGACAACGAACCAATTTTTAGAGAGCAAGTTAAAACGTTTAAATGATACGATAAACTTTAAATCAGGAGCTTTCTGAAATCATGTGATTATCGTCGCTTTGAATTCTTCTTCATCCCCCAGAACATCAGAAAGTCAGAAACTATGTAACAGAACACTATTGATGGCATCACGTCATGTTTCATCATGATCTGTAGTAGAAGTGTTCAGGAATATTGACTCCGTCAAAAATGGAAAAAGCGGCATCTGCGCTCATTTTGGTGCCTTCGACTTGACAACTGAACCGACCTACGTGTCAGCAAAAATTAATTATTAAACCATTTGTTGGGACAGCCTGAGGTGAGGGCAGGGGGAACCCAGGAGAGAAATGAGAGCAAAGATGAGGAGAAGGCAGCAGAATATACCTCGGACCTTGAAACCATAAGTTCATAAGGAAGGATTCCCGTAAGAGGTATGAAATGCTGCAGGGCAACAAATGGAACAACAAATACAGGAATTTCTCTGCAAAATTGGAATCCAAGTCCAACTCCAAAGTTTGTCAATTGTGATGTGCAAACACCGACATCGTGGACAGATTCAAACTTAACAGGTTTGTTAGCTATACCAATATAGGACTGGTTGCCTAGTGTCTAAGAGAGCTGGTGACGACTCCTCAAGTGCAACCACTAAAGATTCTATCCCTCGGTACAAGTGTCTTGGGTATCAGGGTAACAGTTAAGCCGTCCCTAGAGGATGTTGCAGAGGTAGCCCTCGCTCCGGTCATAGAAGAAAGGGCCTGACCCCACTGCTTGGCTGACAACACCATCCCGCTCCAGCAGGGTGGCAACTGGGAAAAACGGTCCTCTCCACCGGGGGCCACAGCTGGGTCAGTGGTGTAGTGGTATCGAATTGGGCACAGGATTGAAAGATCCTCGGTTCGAATCCCGGCCAGCACCAATGAGCTAAGGGTGAGAGATTCATCTTGAGCCTATATGTGGCACAACGGTTCACTCAGCGGAGCATACAGGACACTGTGCGGGAGGGTTAAATGAGGAGCTGCCCATTGCAGCGAAGTCTCGGGCGATGAAAGTATGGATTACACTGGCTTGATTAAACTTGAATCTTTCGATTCTTGTCATTAGCCGTACGGCTTTTGGAATAGACATAAAACCTTCGAAATAGAAAAATGGGAATGCTCATTCCTCGTCTCGGTCTCCCTCTCTTGGGCGCCACCTGGGCCCAGTAGTAGATTGTCAATATTTCACTCTGGTAGCATTTTACTTTTAGGCTGAAACTGAATAGAGAATCGTTTTCTCGTGTCATGGGTATCAGTAAATGTACAAACTTGGCATTCTGGTGTCTCGCATGAGCCTAAAAAATGGTGTAGTCACTTCTTATTAATCGTTCTGTGAACCTCTTTGGTCCATTCTTAGCATTGCATCGCGTTTCTCGTGTCGAAAACCCCCTATTTTGACATATCACATGCCATGGGTATTGGGTATCAGTAAATGGGAAGTTTGTAATTTTGGGCTCATGCGTGTGTCTAAAAAGGGGTGTGGTCACCTCTAGACCTCTCTGTGAACATTTTGAGCCAAATCTGAGGATTGCATCGTGTTTCTCGTGTCGAAAAACCCCTATTTCGATGTATGATACACCATTTCAAGGGCAAAATAAAAATTTTTCGATCCTATGGCATGCGCATACAGGGCAAAAATGGGCGTGGCCAAAACTAGGTGACGTCATCGAAATAAAAAATGTCGGCATAGCTAGATCGATTCAGCATAGCCTAAAATACCTAGAACCACTCCTAACTGTCCATTAACACGAAAAAAGCACGGGATTCCATTTCGTCCCTGACTAACCCTAATGCTGACTCATACAAAGACCGTGATATCAAATCAGTGTATATGCAGCATGAAAACATCAAGAAGTAGAACTACGAGCAACGGGTCATCCAGGTAGAAAAGTGTAGTTTCACCCCACTGGTCTACAGTACTTCGGGAGGGATGGCACCTCAAGCACAGGTGTTTCATAAGAGGTTAGCTGAACTTGTGGCAGAAGACTAATGAGGAGTATAGGGATGTCATCAGCTTCATGCGAACGAAACTGTCATTTGCATTACTCAAGAGTGTGTTGGTCCGTGAGAGGTTCTCAGGGCAGAACTTCCCACACTCAAGAAGCTCGTATCTCTGATATTTCATTTAATTTGATTCCCGATGGGATGTCAGAGCAATACTCGCGTTCTCGATTGTAAGATTCCAAGTAGAATTTTCCTTCTTTTTGTCATAGTATTGATTTACAATTCTTTGATTATATGGTTGATCAGACACTGAATTCAATGAATGAAAGTAATAGTTATCCAGTGGTTCTTTCAGTTTAGATGTACCTATTGTGAATTGTAATACTAAAAAAAAATACTTCGATACTTGCAGAACAGCAATATTCCTAATATGACAGCTTTTTATTTTGTTTTCAAAATGTACATCTCAGAGGGGTCGTGGGAATGATTGATCACAATTACTGACTACTTTAGTACAGACACCATATTCCAATCTATGTCACATGTGACTATTCCACCGTATATCAATACTCTCAATGGCCTACCGAAAAGTGCGCACATAAGAATCTATTTCCCACAGTCTAACAGGGTGGTCTGTCAATGATTTGAGCTGAGTGAGCACTTCAGATGCTGAAAACGACAACTGCGCACATGGCAGCTCAGCCAAGTTAGAGTCTGACCCACTCTATAACAATCGACAAGTGCGCCCAATGTTCCTAGTGGAGACTGTGAGTAAACTTGAAGCTGCCCCAGAGTGCTCCACCATGCGTGCAGTCACAGTGCTTCTTGCATGCAATGTCATGATGGCCTCGCACCATGTGAGGTCATGATGGGTGCTTTGTCATGCGAGGCTTGACTCACATGATGCAGATCATAGCATTAGTGTGTCATGTGAGAGGAACTGGACAGGTTACATCATGGCTCATATGGGGCAGGTTTCAAGTTAGGAAATTGGTTCTCCCCAGCCCAACCAAGAACAAAGCCTTGCTTAAGCCCAATTCTGAACCATTATTCGGACCTTCCAGCGGCTCTCGCCAACCACATCACTGATTTATATACATTATATTCCATTATATCTGTGTGTTTTATATAACTCAGTTTATGACTTATCCCACATTGCTATTGCGGCATATGTGATTATACAGATAATATTTAGATTGATTCCCTAGTCCGGTGAACTGTACTTGATGGTCGGTTCTTCCGCCTTGTCTCTCACATAAAGACTAGCTTATATAACATCAAATTGGAAATGAAATAGTACTGTGTTAGCAACAATTGTCAACCACAAGGAAACATTTCCATGAGACAAGCGAGTATAAAATTTATACTCGCTTGTCTCATGGAAATGTTTCCTTGTGGTTGACAATTTAATAAACATTCGCGTAGTAATAATAGGTGTCTAAGTGCCTAACCATGGTGAACTCAGTGTAGATCCTTGCTGTACGGCATGTTAAACAAGGAATCAAAGATGAGGGGCTCCGTACAGGGCATTGCTATTAATTGCGGCATATGTGATTACCGTATAAGATAATATTTAAACTAAAATAGTGAGTGAAACCTGATCTGATCCCAGAGCTGGTTCATTGAATGTGTGCACTTGTCCTTTCAGATGCAGTCAATCTACTGATTGGAAATGTGAAATATAAAATATACATTTAATGGTCGTATGAAAGTATACCAATGACCCCCTGCTGACCCCCTACTGACCCCCTACTGACCCCCAGCTGACCCCCTACTGACCCCCTGGTGACCCCCTACTGACCCCCTACTGAACCCCTGGTGAACCCCTACTGACCCCCTGGTGACCCCCTGGTGAACCCCTACTGACCCCCTACTGACCCCCTGCTGACCCCCTTTTGACCCCCTGGTGAACCCCTACTGACCCCCTACTGACCCCCTACTGACCGCTTCCTGATCATAGTTCTAACATATATCATGAATGTTTTAAGAGCATTTAAAATAGCACTCAGCCTTATAATGACGCTTCATTGGTCAATTGCCACTCGATCAAGGCACCCTTAACGCACGACCAAAACATTAACGAGTCAGTTATGTTTGTTATGTTCGTTATGTTATTCAAGTCAGTCAAAAAAGTCAGGACAGTCACGTTAGTCAAGTTATTCAAGTCATTAAAGTCAGTTCTGTCAGTCAGGTTGGTAAAGTTAGTCAAGTTAGTCATGTCAGTCATGTCAGTCATGACAGTCATGTCAGTCATGACAGTCATGACAGTCATGACAGTCATGTCAGTCATGTCAGTCATGTCAGTCATGTCAGTCATGTCAGTCATGTCAGTCATGTCAGTCATGTCAGTCATGTCAGTCATGTCAGTCATGTCAGTCATGTCAGTCATGTCAGTCATGTCAGTCATGTCAGTCATGTCAGTCATGTCAGTCATGTCAGTCATGTCAGTCATGTCAGTCATGTCAGTCATGTCAGTCATGTCAGTCATGTCAGTCATGTCAGTCATGTCAGTCATGTCAGTCATGTCAGTCATGTCAGTCATGTCAGTCATGTCAGTCATGTCAGTCATGTCAGTCATGTCAGTCATGTCAGTCATGTCAGTCATGTCAGTCATGACAGTCATGTCAGTCATGACAGTCATGTCAGTCATGTCAGTCATGTCAGTCATGTCAGTCATGTCTATTTTAAATGCTTTTAAAACATTCATGATATATGTTAGAATTATTATCAGGAAGTGGTCAGTAGGGGGTCAGTAGGGGTTCACCAGGGGTTCACCAGGGGGTCACCAGGGGTTCACCAGGGGGTCAGTAGGGGGTCAATAGGGGGTCATCAGGGGGTCAGTAGGGGTTCACCAGGGGGTCACCAGGGGGTCAGTAGGGGTTCACCAGGGGTTCAGTAGGGGGTCAGTAGGGGGTCACCAGGGGGTCAGTACGGGGTCAGCTGGGGGTCAGTAGGGGGTCAGCAGGGGGTCATTGGTATACTTTCATACGACCCATTTAATAATTGAAATAATCAACAAATATGTCCTGGAAGCTTATAATGCCCAAACTTATACTGTATGTATTTAGTATAAACATTACTTTTAAACTTACAACACAACACATATTAAATTAACTAACTGAGAATGTTGTGTTACACTATGTGGAGATCCTGAAGAAGAAATATTTAATTTCGAAACTGGCAGTCGATTAGTGGTATACATAGTGTGTGGGTTTGATATCATTTTTGAGATTTGTGTTTCACTGCATCAATGATCAATCACTTCAAACATTACTCATAGTTTTCTAATCTAAATGAAACCCGAAAACCAAAAAGTCCTGTGTGGGTGATCAAAAAGAAATGTTATAAACAAAATCGGCATATATGCATCCCGTGATATCTAAATCCCCAATGATCTATCACACTGTCATTCAAGTTGTACCACTATTCCTATTAGTGCCGATAATCTGTCCATTTCTAATGAAATGCTTGCTTTGTGGTTCCTCCTCCACTTTCTTCTTCAGCTCAAAAACAAGTCCCTTCTGCTTCTCCCTCTCTTCAACTGTTCTGTCTGGTGACAGGAACACCTTCTTGAACATGGCAGTGTGGGGCAAGTTCCTAGATTTCCCGATGATGTTCCTTGCAGTGTGGGCACTGGATAACACCACTCGAACAGGACGCACCACTGATTCCTTCTTCTTCCCAAGCCAAACTGCTTCGAATTTGGGCTTTTCTCCAAGCAACTGATATGCCTAAAAACCAAACACCTTGACGTTTCTGCTTAGCTACTCCTCAGCTACCTACCACCTCTTTTACAACCCTCTTCAATGTCTCTGGAGTGAAAACAGTACCAGAACTCTGCCCAACTCCACTTCCAGTTTCAGCCTGAACTACGTCGCTGTAGCTCCTGACACTCTCATTGATGCTTTCCTTCACGCTGTCTCTTACCACGTCATCTACCACGTCGAATACCTCCTCACAGATACACTTCCAAATCGCTTGCACCTGAGAGTGCTGTGCTTCAACCAGGTTTCTCGTGATATTAGAATCTTCAGCTGGGACAGCAGAGGGGAAACAAAGATTCGATTTCTAAAAGCAAATACCTAACACGAAGTGGAAAACCTGTTTCATACATTTTGAAATCTCTAAGTCTGCAGTGGACTTCTGATCCAGATCGCTACTTGGTAGTTGGTCAATGACCCGATGAATAATTAATAAGACGGCGTCTAGACTCAGAATCAACTTGAAGTAGCAGTAACCTTTACAGAGGCACGGCAAATGACCAATGATACAGCACCACTTTCCCTCTCATACAATAGTCTCCCCTGTAACGCGGTCATCCTGCACAACGCCGCTTTTTAGGCCGAAAATTTTCACCCCATTCACCCCAAGCCTCTAAACTGCGATAGTTTCCAAATTCCAGAATTCAGAGATCCCACACATGTACACGTTTGTATCCTGTCGTCTTCAAGTTGTTCTTACATCCACGAATAAATAAATCCATCAAATTGTAATCACCACGTTAGCTCACCACTAACTAGTCACGTGACTTAGTTACCATTTCACAAGGACCTTGCCTTCAGGTGCCAGTGATAACAGGGGGCTGGGTCACGTGTTCCTGCAGCACATAAAGCGGACTAAGATCCTTCTCTTCGTCCTGGGTTTCCAGGGTTTCACCCTAATCTACGAGACTCCCCACCAGACTCCTTTCAAGACGTTCGGGTATCTGTGCAGGGAGCTCGTGCTCTACATGGCCGGGCTCACCAAACGACCTATCGTCGGTTAGTGTCACTACATCGTGCGATTTAAATAGCAGACGAATAAGAGTGCCAGAGGGTTTTTTTAGTTTTCGGCACTCGAGCCGAATGATTGTATGATTTGCAATAATTACTACACTCCCATTGTTTTTAATAGGATCGTATCTAATCGATCAAATTTGAAGCGTCTGTATTATAATAAGAGAATAAGAGTGCGAAAGATCAGGAGGAAGATTATGATTGAACTTAAATATACCGGCTCATGACGTGGCTGGCCAGATGACGCACTCAGCCCATGCAGTGACCTATATAAACTAATAAACAAGTATTATTTATTATTATTTATTATTATTTATTATTATTTATTATTATTTATTATTATTTATTATTATTTATTATTATTTATTATTATTTATTATTATTTATTATTATTTATTATTATTTATTATTATTTATTATTATTTATTATTATTTATTATTATTTATTATTATTTATTATTATTTATTATTATTTATTATTATTTATTATTATTTATTATTATTTATTATTATTTATTATTATTTATTATTTATTATTATTTATTATTATTTATTATTATTTATTATTATTTATTATTATTTATTATTTATTTTATTTATTATTTTTTATTATTTTATTTATTATTTATTTATTATTTATTATTATTTATTATTATTTATTATTATTTATTATTATTTATTATTGTTTATTATTTATTATTATTTATTATTTATTATTATTTATTATTATTTATTTATTTATTATTATTTATTATTATTTATTATTATTTATTATTATTTATTATTATTTATTATTATTTATTATTATTTATTATTATTTATTATTATTTATTATTATTTATTATTTATTATTATTTATTATTATTTATTATTATTTATTTGTTTATTGTTTTGTTTATTATTATTTATTATTATTGTTTATTATTGTTGTTTATTTATTATTATTTATTGTTATTTATTATTTTGTTGTTTGT
Source organism: Beroe forskalii (assembly GCA_011033025.1). Classification (NCBI taxonomy): domain Eukaryota; kingdom Metazoa; phylum Ctenophora; class Nuda; order Beroida; family Beroidae; genus Beroe; species Beroe forskalii. Next base: position 352,910 of record WFMF01000131.1, read on the forward strand.
TATTTGTTTATTTATTATTATTTATTTGTTATTTGTTTATTTGTTTATTATTATTTATTGTTTATTTATTGTTTATTATTTGTTATTATTTATTATTATTTATTATTATTTGTTGTTATTGTTTATTATTATTTATTTTATTTGTTGTTTGTTATTTATTTATTTATTTGTTGTTATTTATTTGTTGTTGTTTTATTTGTTATTATTTATTTTTGTTGTTTGTTGTTTGTTTGTTTGTTTATTATTTGTTTGTTTGTTGTTTGTTGTTGTTTGTTTGTTTGTTTGTTTTGTTGTTTGTTTTGTTGTTGTTGTTATTTGTTTGTTGTTTGTTTGTTATTTGTTTGTTTGTTTATTTGTTTGTTTGTGAATTTGTTTGTTTGTTTGTTGTTTGTTTTATTTTTATTGTTTTGTTATTTGTTATTTTGTTTATTGTTATTTATTGTTTGTTTATTATTGTTTATTATTATTTATTATTGTTTATTTATTGTTTATTTTGTTTATTGTTTTGTTATTTATTTATTATTTGTTGTTATTGTTTTATTCATTGTTATTTATTGTTTATTTGTTATTTATTATTATTTATTATTATTTATTTGTTATTTATTATTATTTATTATTATTTATTATTATTTATTATTTGTTTGTTATTATTTATTTTTATTATTGTTTATTATTGTTTATTATTATTTATTATTATTTATTATTATTTATTTTTGTTTATTGTTTATTATTATTTATTGTATTTATTATTAATTTGTTGTTTTGTTATTATTTATTATTATTTATTATTTTTGTTATTATTTTGTTTTTTGTTTGTTGTTTATTATTTGTTTGTTGTTTTTATTGTTTTTGTTGTTATTTTGTTATTGTTTATTATTGTTTATTTGTTGTTTATTATTGTTTATTTAAATTGTTTGTTATTTGTTATTGTTTGTTATTGTTTGTTGTTGTTTATTGTTGTTTATTTTTGTTTATTGTTGTTTGTTGTTATTTATTATTTATTTATTTATTTATTATTTATTATTATTTATTGTTTATTATTATTTATTATTATTTATTATTATTTATTGTTATTTATTATTATTTATTTTATTATTTATTTTAAACTTAATAACACTACTAATTACAATCAAATTTGAGGAACCCTACTGATTCCCCAAAAGTCCGCTATAAAGCAGTGAAGTGAAGCTTAGGCTCACATCACATCTAGCTATTGCCTTCTGCAATAGTTTAGAAAATCCCTCATCTCTCTAGATCCAAATTTGGTATAGGCATGTTGGGTTCCTCAGGTTGTGTTTCAGGACACAATCATGGCAAGGCTGAAGATGAACGAAGCTGAGACTGCTGGTATGTCTAGAGACAGTAGTGAAGAGAAGAACTCTGCAACTCCCCATGGACTGATTGATGCCAACAGTATTTGTTCATCTTATGTGACCCTCATGCCTGGGATACTCATCTTGTTTTGTTTTTGGTGTGATCATCAAATACATGCTGTATGTAGAGATCCTGCTGATGAAAAAAATGATTGACAAGAAAAATGATGAAATTGTTTGCACCAGGTCATTCTACAATACTTTTTCAAGTCTAACACTGATTCTCAGGTATATCAAAAAGACCTCACAGTTTTGTTTTCATTTGTGACCCTTGCAAGACTCTTGAAATCAAAAAGTGCTCTACCCAGAAAGACAAAAGTAGAACAGCTAGATGCCAGAGTTGATACACTCACATCAAATGTTGAAATTTATCTACTGATGTTTCTCACATCAAGACAATGCTTGAACAGGTTATATCTAATACTTCTATTCATTCTAGCACGCCTGATATCCCTTCACCTCCTGCCACTACAAATGTCTGGAGTGATCCTGAGAGAGTGAAAAACATGATAACTAAAGTTACAATGGTTATAGATAAAACACCTGATGACTCTACAAACATGCAAAATTTGGAAAGTGTGATAACTGAGAATGGCATTCATGTTAACAAAATCTACCATGACCGTTCAGGTAACACAGTTGTGGAACTACCAACACAGAATCACAGGACTGCACTGGCAGAAAAACTTACACAGTCAAGTGTTAACTTTAAAATCAAGAAGATCTGCAGCCAACCATATCCATTGCCAATCTTCAAAATGAGCTCAGTAAAGAGGACCTTATGAATAAAGTAATAAGGGCCCATCCAGAGATCAAATCACTAGTTGATAGTGGTGGTACCTTCAATGTTCTCCACATCAGAAAACAGAACAAAAACGAGAGGTTTCAGGCAAATGTTCGGGTGAGTAACACTGTGAGACAATTCATTGACAACATTGGTAACAGACTCTACATTGGGCTTCAATCTTGTAAAGTTCATGATCACTTTTTCATCAAACGTTGCAACCGATGTCAAAAGTTTGGACATTTTGTCAGTGAATGCAAAGCAGAAAAACCTACCTGTGGCAACTGTGCTTCTGATGACCATCAGACAAAAGACTGCAATGCTGGTAGCAATCCTACCTGCTCAAACTGTAAATCTTCAAAAAATACTGATATCAGTCAAAATCATGCACATAAAGCTTCTGACCTGAGCTGTGCTAGTTACAAACAAGCACAAGAAAAGCTGAAGAAATCTATAATGTATTATAACTCAAAAAACTAGCTGAGAAAGATCTGGAAATCCACTCATACCAACCTCTGTGCATCTGTTGGAATACAAGATCACTCAATAACAAAGTTGATAAAGTTATGGAATTTGTTAGCAATAAAGATATCTCTTTATTCTTTGTCACTGAAACCTGGCTTACAGACTATGTCAATCATACAACTGCCACCATAAAATCTTATGGCTACAACATACATCACTGTTATCGTGAGTCTTCTCGGGGAGGAGGAGTAGCCATTATCTACAAACCTATGTTGAAACTGGTTAAAGTATCCCTGCAACATAACCCTTCCTTTGAGTCAGTTACAGCTAAGCTGAAGCTTCATGATAATTCCCATGTAATGTGTTCGTGTGTATATCGTCCTGATGGAAACATCCCATCATTCCTTTCAGATTTAGATAACTTTTTAGGTGACTTATTTATACAGGCTGATAAGTTATTGGTTTGTGGTGATCTGAATGTTCATCTTGATGTCAGTTCCACCGACACCTCTCAGTTTACCAATATTATTGAATCATATGGTCTGACTCAGTATGTGCAACAGCCAACACACAAATCTGGTCACATATTAGATGTAATTATTGCATCACATGGAATTGTCAAAGATGAATCAGTAAATGTCCTTACTAATTATTCAGCTGAATTCCCAACTTGTGATCATTACAGCATCCTTTTCTCATTCAATTGTAAAGTGGAACTCAACAGTAATAAGAAAACAATTACTTTCCGCAACTATAAAAACATAGAGCCTGAAAAATTCAAATCTGACTTATTGTCAAGCCTAGCCAACATTGATAAAACCAAAGGATTTGAACACTTTGCAACCTCCTTCAATGAAGAATGTTCAAAAACATTAGATATACATGCACCATTGCTCAAAAAGACAATTCGTGACTTCAAGGCATCTCAGTGGTTTGACTCCAACTACAAAGCAGTAAGAGCTCGTCGCAGGAGAGCTGAAAAAGACTGGAAAAAGTCTGGTAGTGACTCTGACTATGAAATGTTTTGCCTATTGAGGAAAAAATGCAATGAAATAGCTGCAAAGAAGAAAGAACTATTCTATAAATCAAAATTGTCTTCTTATGGTAACTCTCAGAAGAGTTTGTATAGTTTTGTCAATACCTTTTTAGATCAAAGTCCCAGCATTACTCTTCCTAATGCAGATTCTGTTGAAAAGGTTGTAGATGATTTTAACAATTTCTTCAGTGAGAAAATTGAAAAAATACACCAATCTTTCCCCAAAGTCAGTGAAGAAACTAAATCATCCTCCTGCCATTTCACAGGAACAATTCTCAGCGACTTTGAACCAGCCACTATTGATGAAATCAGTGAAATCATAGAAGAATCCAAGATCAAGACATCATCCAACGATCCTTTACCTGCATTCATCATTCAGGACAATCTTGAGGATCTACTTCCCATGATTTGTGATATCGTCAACAGCTCCTTGTCTTGTGGAAGTATTGACGGTGAAAAAACAGCACACCTGACTCCACTTATCAAACACCAATCCTTGGACAGTTCCTGTCTGAAAAACTATAGGCCCATATCAAATCTGTCGTTTATTTCAAAATTGATTGAAAGGATTGTCCTTAAGAGACTGAACAAGCACTTAACAGCCAACAATCTTCATGAACCACTCCAATCAGCTTATAAGAAATATCACAGCTGTGAAACTCTCCTGGTCAGGATCGTTAATGATATCTTAATTGCCAGTGATGAAAACAAAGGCACAGTTGTCATGTTATTAGACCTCTCTGCAGCATTTGATACTGTGTACCACCCCAAGTTGCTTAAAGTTCTAGAACAACAAATAGGTATCAAAGGTACTGCATTGAAATGGTTCAAAAGCTTCATCTGTGGACGCTGCCAGAGAGTCAAAGTAAATGAGTATGAGTCTGAAGAAATTATCATCAAGTTTGGAGTCCCTCAAGGTTCAGTGTTAGGCCCTGTTCTCTTTAACATCTACATCAGGTCCATATACCTTACTGTTAAGAATCAGTCCTTCCTTGTTCATGGTTTTGCTGATGATCATCAGGTATATAAATCATTCTTTAAGGAACAAGAACATAAAATCCTTGTCAGAGAACTTCCTTCATGCTTTGCAGCCATTGACAAATGGATGGCTGGTCATTTTCTTCAACTTAATGCAGGGAAAACAGAAATCATTGTATTTGGCAAGCCTAAACTGCTCTCTGGTCTTACAATGCATGGAACATTCATCAATCCCGCTACTTGTATTCGTTTTGTTTCCACTGCAAAAAGTTTAGGATTTCTATTAGATAATCAGTTGAACATGACATCACAAATAAAGAAATTGAAGAGAAGTTGTTTCAGAACTATGAGGAAGATAGCTGCTATGAAGAAATTTCTTACTAAGAACCAGTGCGAAACCCTCATTCATGCTCTTGTTTTTTCAAGCCTTGATTATTGCAATTCTCTTTACTATGGAATAAGCTCTTGCAATATGAAACAGCTTCAGGTTATACAAAATAGAGCCTGTAGGATTCTTTTAGGGCTAAAGAAATCCGAATCTGTAAATAATCATCTACAAGAGCTTCATTGGTTGAAAGTACAGGAAAGAATTGAATTCAAGATTGTTCTCTTAACATTCAAATGCTTGAATGGCCTTGCTCCTTCATATTTGTCTGATATGCTACAGTACAACAATGTCAGTGGTTGCCGTACTCCAACTCTCAAGCAGACTTCTTTCAAATCCACCGATGGTGATCGAGCTTTCACTTCTTGTGCCCCTAAACTATGGAATAAGCTTCCATCTGAACTGAAGGAATGTAGTGATGTTCAATTGTTTAAAAGTAGACTGAAAACATTTTTATTCAAGAAAGTTTTAATATCTGAATGGAAACTATATTAACTTAGTATTTCTTACTGCTATGATATCTTGAATTAACATGCCTGGGCATGTATTTCTTTGAACATGAACCTTCTTAGTTTACTATTTAAGTTTCAATAGACAGCTGTGCATAAAGGGTTATGTTTTAGCTTCTTTCGTTGCTGTCTCTAAGCTACCATAGTTTATTATTATTATTATTATTATTATTTATTATTATTTATTATTATTCATTACTAGCGTTTGCCCGCGAAGATTCGCGGAAACAATCAACTTGTATCCAGCAGCCAACAACTGCCTTTGACCTCTCATCTTGGAATTTGTAAAGTAATTGGATTACCATTACCGCTTACCGAGGATTCGAATATTCATGAGAAATGCACCGCACAACATACTTTGTAAATTGAGATCACCTATATTATATACACACAGCATATATTAGCATTAGTAAACCCTGATTTTTTTTGAAAAACTAATCAACAATGGTCCAATTCAAAAATTTTTTAAATAATAAAATCCCCAAATTTGGGGTAAAATTTTTTAAAAAAACCGTCAAAATATCAAATCCTTCTTAAATAGTCTTCCAAAGACAATAAAAACACTCAAATTATTAATAAAAGTTTTAAAAGGTTTTTTGACGGGAAATAAGGTTAAAAGTATAATAAACCCATGACGGTTAAGGAATTAATATACTTTCCGGCTTTTTTTGGGGGGCCCTCCTCATTAACTCACATTTTCCTGTCCTCGCAAATCGGGCTGAAAGGGCTAAAGTGAATTTTTCAACCAAGGGCTGGAGGAATCGACCCCGGATCTTTCGTGGGGCTAAAGATACCACCCAAAAACCCTCGTGCCTTTTTTATAATGTTTGATTTGAAATTTCGGGATCAAAAAAACAGGGGGGTGATGATCTCCAGATGCTTTTTCTATAAAAATTGGAACCGAGGGGTTTGGGTTAAAATAATTTAGTTGATTTTAGTTGCGGGGTTTGAAATTTGCGAACAAGGTGCTGCGTAGCAGCGCCGAGTGAGCTCTGTGAATGCAGGCCCAACGGGCCTGCTAGTGGTAATATAATTACAATAGTAATTGCTATTGTTACTATGGTAACTATAGTAACTATAGTTACTGTATTCAAGTTATAGTTATTACATTTACTATAGTTGTACTGTCGCGGTAATATCAGGATTCAGGATCAGAGTAACATTTATGATTTACCTATATTTCTATCTACAAACCACAGTACAGAATTACTGTAGTCTGTTCAGCCATGTCAATTTAAGGTTAGTAAAGTATAATAAAGCCCATGCTACGGTTTAAGAAGTAAGTAACGAACAAGAAGTTATAAAAGAACAAGAGCTCATGCTACGGTTTAAGAAACATACGGTTTAAGAAACATATGATATAAATGAATGAAATCACCAGCTTATCAAATTATTCAAATCAATCATAATCAGTATAATATTTCTTGTTCCTGAACAGCAGATATTCTAATATCTGCACTGGTCGATCTGCTGTCCGATAGGGATCGTTCACATATTACGTAATCACCTAGAGGGGGGGAGGGGGTTTCCGAATGATTACGTTACATGTTATTGTAACAAATACAACTACTGTAAACTTGATTACCAGGGGAGGGGGGGTTGAAATCGGCCAAAAATTGATTACGCAATATGTGAACGATCCCATATTCCTGGAACGTCGGATGCAGCAGATCAATCGCAGATTTTTATGACTGCAAATCAATCGCAGATTTTGGAATATCAGCTGTACAGAAACAACACTCAACAGGGTAACATGTAATAACTATAGTTAACACTTAATAACAGTCGTATTATGCCTTATGGACAAGTTCATATAAAAGTGGCCTTACAGCAAAATTTTGTTAACTGCGATTTTCGTGTTTTATAGTTTAAATTTAGAAGTAGTCAAGTAACCTACAGTTAACTCAAATCTCTGTAGTTTCGGATAAAGAAATCACGGAATCATTAGTACAGAAACAACACTCAACAGGGTAACATGTACTAATAGTTACTTTATTAACATTCGTTTAAATAGGTACTGATATTGTGCCGTTTAATCTGAGCTTTTGTACCAATTTCAGAAAATAACTTTTTAAACTTGTCATCATCCTGCAGGGTTGTACTCTGTTCTTCAGATGATTTGAATGATTTGAATGATTCGCCCACGTGTATTATAACAGTCAATTTCACTCTTGCTCTGGACATCGCCAGGTATAAATCAGTCAGATACTTTTGCCCGCTGTTCCAAGGGTGTAATACAATGACTGCTGGCCATTCTAATGTATAGCAATCTCCAACGCAACACAGTGTAGTCTTTTCTTGAACTTGACTCTCGAATGTTTTACTTTCATCACCCTTTTTATCAATGGTGTTTTTTATCCTTGTTTTCAGGTCAGGGACCGTATACACTACTGCTACATCGGACTTAACTAATTCATTTGATAGCAGTAAAGCATGTATCTCGTCCAGCAACACTTTTACTAACAAATCATTAGTTTTATCGCGTTCACGGAGACGTTCTTCCACTACATGTATGGTCGTGATTGGTCCGTGTATAAAATGACCAGGCTCCTGTACTGGTAAAATGTTAACAATCGTCTTATCATTTATATTGCTCGTCATATACTCGGTGTATACGTTTCTAAACACAGATAAAACAGACGAGATATCACAAGTGCTTCGTAGTGTCTCCTTTAATGTAACTCGCTGAGTTTCTGTTAGCTGTTTCCATACAGTACTTAAATTTTTTGTTGAGGATTCTGCGTTAATGGGGAGGGTACTCTGTGCCATGTCACAGGCCACCCAGATATGCATTTCTTTAGAAATCTCGATCAATTTTTCTACAAACTCTCCCGATTTTTCTTGAAGCACGACAATCATGTTATGGCTAGCATCATCGATAAACAAACTCAAACTGTTTACTCCAAGGGGCATAAGTTTGGTCAGCTCTGCAGCGCTCTTAAACGGTAGTGCTTCTATCCTTGCAATAACAACCTGGTTAGATTCTAGACTATCTGTAATAGTCTTGGCAGAAATATTGGACTCGTTAAGTATATGATTAATATGGACTGTTTTACACTTGATTTCTGCCTTAACCAGTGCCTGTTGATATATGTTACTGTTGGGGCAATCGGGTGGGCAACATCTCATCTCAAGGCATTTCAACTCAGGACACGTGCCAAATGTGAATACTACAATTTTATTTTTCACATCATCACGTGCCAGTTTCAAAACTTTGCCGCACATGACAATTGTCTTACCGGAACCGGAGGGTCCGTTTATCCACAGGAACTTCTCTGTATCTGGAGTATTGATAATTTTGAGCTGTTCTTTTGTCAGATGTTTTACTCCGAGATATTCACTGACGTATGGAGGGACCTTTTCCGCTATTTTAGGATTGGGATCACTTCCTTTAGTTCTTTTAGTAAATTCACCGTCTTTTAGTTTTTTGTCAATAGATTTTATAGTGCCCCCAAGAGTGCATTCCATTTTGCCATACTTTTCACACCACAAAGCAAGCAAGATTTGTTTAACCTTCTCCTGAGTATGACGGTCGCTTGTATGATTAGCACTGTTTGTGATGTTCGTACTCCACCAAGTACCTAGATCTTCAAAATCCTCCTTAAATAGAGCAGGAAATTGCTGTTCTTCCGCTATCAAGATATTACGATTCTCCTCGTCTAATATACCCGGGCTGTTGAGCTCCTCTCTGCTTAAATTTGGATGAGCGGGAAATGCACGTACTGCAAGTGTAATGCCGTAATTAGAGAATATTCCTTCAATAAGCTTGACTGTTCTATCACGTTGATCAGCTCGTTTTAGTTGACTGTTTTTAAAAAGTGTAATGTTTTTCACTTCAATAACACAACAGTTACTGTTCTGTCCAATGACGATAAAGTCGCATTCTTGTTCGTCATAATCGTTGGGAAGTGTACAATCCGAATCCATACAATCCTTACACTTCTGACAATCCTTACAATCCATACCACCATTACAATCCCCACAATTCTTACATTTATTACATTCCTTGCAATGTTTATCGGCCTTAGGTTTCTTTTTATGTGGCCCGACAAACAGCGTATAACTCCCATGTGTATACTTCAGACCATGGAAAACGGTGATATTCTTTTCCAATCTCTCCAGTTCACGAAATACCTTAACCTCACACTCATAGTTCTCTGGCTGCTTCCGACTTTCGTTCTTCTTTTTCTTCTTTGTAGGGGGATGTGGCGCTTGGCCACTTGGGTTATGTGCATTATCATCGTCGTATTTATCAACGAATTCATTGAGACAAGGAGCAGGAGGTATCATTACAGGGTAGTGTGTGGTGTCGACTTTTTAAAAAATTTCATCACCGTTCTCTTCCAGCTTTTTTATCTTTTCCTTTTTTTCTTCCTCCGCACGTTCTGAAATTGGATCTGTTAAGATCCAAGGGTAGATCCTTTTGTCCAATCAACGTGAAAATTCGTTTCTACTTTCATTTTATAGTAATTAAGACATCTTGTAAGTTATAAGGGCAAATTCCTAATATAGAAAGGCATTTTTTCCTGTTCCCAATCGCGTTTTTGTTTTACAAAAAGGCATTGAGAAAAGGTTAGCTGAGATCGTGTTTTGTATAGGGATTGTGTGTATACTACCTTTACGCGTACTGTTAAATCTGAAATAGGTGGTGTGCTGCGCGCGACCAAATTTGGTCGGTGGTGGTGGTGGTGGTATGCTCCATTTTCACGCATTCAACTGCTCCTTTAGAATATCACTCGCGCCAATATAGCTTGTATTGGTGTAGTGGCATCCTGTGCAATGTTAAATGTGCACTATTTTACAGTCGCTAGCTTACATGTATGGTCCATCGTAACGTTGAAACATTGATTCGTTTGTTTGAAAAAACCCACGGTGGGGCTGGCATGTGCCGAAATAAATAAATAAAATTAATACATTAACAATAATAAATAAGACCGCAAGCACATTGAGATGCCGTAAAAGGCATGTATTCGCCGCAGAAAGTGGCCTGATTGCCAATGTCACGTCAACACACACTGAAATTAGCACTCCAAATCAGAAAAACAAAACACACTCAAAAAGTTGGATGGGGACTTGGTGCTCGGGGTTGTTCAGCAAGTCCCATCCGGCGCGAGGCTGGGCGAGAGTTCAAGCAGTGGCCGGGTTGAGGGAAGTCCGAGGAGAAGACGGGGGGATTGAAGCTGACGAAGGGGGCGTGGATGTGGATGCTGGTGTCCGAGGTGGAGGAGTTGGTCCTCTTTCCCTGCTGCAAACTGCACCATTGCTGATGTAGTGATACTGTCCTGGGTCACTCCGTATCTTTTCTCGTAGCTGTGAAACAAGTCCCTTCCTTTCTTCTCTTTCTTCACGAGTTCTGTCGGGAGATATGTACACTCCGCTGAAGCGCGTTCCTCGCAGGTTCTTTCCACATTTCAGGGCTAATGCTGCTGTTTCATTGCTGTGAAACGTTGCCTTTACCGGGCGCGCATATCCTGTCCTGACAGCCCCAACACGGTGGCAGTCTTTAACCAAGAGCCGTGCCGTAGAACAGCTGACTCGGAGCACATCTTTCACTGTATCTTGCACAACTTCATTGGCTGACTCCTCAAGTCCAAACAGCATCACCGCTCTCCTTCTGTCATCATCCTTCACTGCCGACTTTACTGCTGCCTTCACTTGTGTCGCTGTAATCCTTTCCTCACACCCTTTCTTCACTACGTCACTAAAGCTTTTGATTTCGCTCTTCACTGTCGTCTGCACCGCTTCCATTTGCTCTGTCTTGCTCTTCAAGAGTTTATCTTGGAGTTCCATCACTGAGTTCTGGTGTAACATCACCTCTTCCGTCAATGCCTCGTAAGACATTGCTGCTGATTGCAGTGTCTCCTTGCTATTTCCCATTACACGGACAGCTGACAGAACGAGATTCGTCAGAGTTGCCTTGTCGCACTTCATTACAGCTGCCTTGTTGACCTCCTTCCAGTTACTCAGTTAGCACCAAAATGTCCGCTGAAAACTGAGTCCATTTCCTTCTCCAACTCATATACCCTTCCAATTGATAATGCCATTCTGTGTACAGTATGTACACAGAAAGGCACAAAGAATAGATACCGAGTGCGAGTTGCAAATTGCTGATAACAGAGCTGCTAATTCAACACGCACAAGAAAACTGATAAGTAGCAATGAGAAAACTGATAAGTAGCAATGAGAAAACTGATAAGTAGCAATGAGAAAACTGATAAGTAGCAATGAGAAAACTGATAAGTAGCAATGTGAAAACTGATAAGTAGCAATGAGAAAACTGATAAGTAGCAATGAGAAAACTGATAAGTAGCAATGAGAAAACTGATAAGTAGCAATGAGAAAACTGATAAGTAGCAATTCATTCATTATTTTTTTCAATTTCATCAAACTTTGCGATGGACTTAATGTCATTGTCACAATGATAGGAGATGCATGAATGTCTATCGAATTTATTGGAATTCTCTATCAAATTTTGACTCTTATATGCGTTTTAATCAAATTAACATTTTCTTTAAGCAGGAGACAATTGGCAATGAGCTATTTGAGTTCGATCAATGATGATTGACCTTAGCAATTATTCTGAGGAAAACATGAGGAGAAAGTTTGTCCCGTTCCCTCATGAATTTGTGGTATCTGAATCTTCAATCTTGGTTAGTCTACTACTAAACGGGGGATGGATCTACAAGAGATCCAAACAGAGTCCCCGGCACGGGACCTCCTTCTCGGAGGTCCCGGTTGCCAGGGCTACTGTGGATGGGAACGATCGTCCCGTACCTCCCCAGGAGTCTTGGTTAGTCATCCTTATCTTTAAATTGGCACATATGATCATAAAATCATGAATTTTTACGTTTTTAGGTCGAACATCAATGGTACCCATGAACAAGTTCTTCATTCCGTTACGAATGGAATACTTACGAATGGAATATATTTGCCAGACGTTGTCTGTCTGCACTTTATTTCAAATAGAGGGACCTGGGACAGGCAGCGCCTGGCAATAAAAATATTCATAAAATTGATAATTGATTCAATGATAGAAAAACTCTTTATCGAAAACTCATCATGACAGTACATAAGACCGGAGACGGACAATGGTTGACGTTCAAAATATGACTGCATGTTTTGTCGTTTTGATACCAGGCCCCGGGGAACAGTAAATTAAGCGCCTGCATACGGAAACACAAAAGAAATGTGCCTGCAGGCGCAATTCTTGTTATGCATGTGCTCATATGAGATCACTGGAAGGGGTTCTCGATCAAAAACAACAGTCCAGTATTTCATACTCGTACGACCTACTGCAGTGAAACACTACAAGGTATATTACGAGTTGCCTTTCTTTTGATAGAAGCGAAATAACCAGACTAATGTATGGATAATACTGAAGATATTATCAAGATAATATTATTTTCATTACTATTAGCATACAGTCTGAGGTCATAAGACAGCAAAAATACATTTTCATTTTGGTGAATAAATTATTTCTTTGTTGACAATTAATTGAAAGCACTGCTTGAAGCGAATAAAGTGGCATAATCCACGATTTTTGCAAGTTCACCTGAATTCGCCGCGAATTCGCCGCGAATTCAAGTGAATTCAGGTGAATTCAGGTGAATTCGCGGCGGAGTTCGCCAAAAAAAAATTTTGGCGGACTCCGCCGGACTCCGCCGGAGTCCGCCGCGAACTCCGGCGAATTCACTTGAATTCACCTGAATTCGCCGCGAATACGCGTATTCGGTGTACTAGTTCGCCAATTTTTCAGTTCACCCAGGTGAACTGCCAGTTCGCAGCGAATTCGCGGCGAACTAGTTCGCCTGAATTCAGATGGCGGAGTCCGCCTGAGTTCGCCGGAGTCCGCCTGAGTTCGCCGGAGGAAACATGCCCAAAAGCCCAAATCAGTACGAATTTAACAAATTAGCGATCGGCGATGAAGGAAAATTGCGTTATTACTCTTGTTATACAGGTGTTTTTGGTCGGCGCTTTGCTCTAACCAGATCCCGATTGCAAAGTCAACATGGGGAACGGACTCTAGGTCGGGGGACTCTAGGTCGGGGACTCTGGGTCGGCGGCAGCACCTGGGTGGACTCTGGGTCGGGAGATCCCCACAGGGTGGACTCTAGGTTGGGAGCCTGTTCACTTTATATAAACTACCTAAAGCCTGGATCGATTTATACCGAGAATCTCTCGGTTAATCCAGATGACAGAGCCCGTATGGAGGGTACAATCATGCGATCCGATGTATCATTGTGGAGACACTGGGGACTCACGATACACGGTGTCAGCATGTGATCCGCCACATCAATTTACACTATTTCATACCGTTTGTTGGCTGATAGGCTCATATCTCATGTCATCGGAGGAGATACGTGATACGCGACGTTCATGCGTGCACAACTCCTTCTAATTCATCAGGAATCGTCCCACTTAGGTAACGAGATCTCATGAAGTCTGCAAACCCTTGACACGACAGATGGGAGACAAGCTTGGTGGTGGATCAAGCGGAGCTGGCAGCTGCTAGTGTCCTGAACCTCATACCCACTCTGCAGACACCCTCCCTGCAGACTGCCGGACCCTCAGACAAGCTGATATGCTCCTCTACGACAACGCCTCGGGTGATCATCCGGGCTACCAGTGAAAACCTCACGATCCTAGCAGAAAGCTCCTGTTGGTTCCTCGATGGAACCTTCAAGTCCTTACCCCAGATCCTTGTCATCCATGCGGAGCTCTCATCCCTCACAGAAGACAGATCCTGGTGCCTCCCACGGTCTGCTTTCTCCTCACCCACAAAGCCATTTACCGTACCTGGAGGCTTTCCAATCCCTTGTCTCCAAATGCCCCAAGTGTTGATGCGGGACTCAGTGGTGGATCTAGAATGGGGTTAAGTGGCGGGGTTGCAACCCGCCACTTCTTCTGCTGTGGGGTCCCTCTTATCCACCTTCCCCTCTGCCCTCGTCGACAGCAGCCACTTCCACTTCTGCCAGGCGGTCCTGAGGAACCTGCACAGCCTCGGTTACAAAAACAGTACGAGACTGTGACGACGGACCCCTGCCACTTACTTCAAAAGAGCACTCCCTCGTCCACACCTTTTACATATTATCTAACTTCTTGTAACTCTTTGTATGGAACTACTGAACTCGATATTCTATGCTGCACTCGGCCTATATGCGCCGATACTGGTTTTTGTCCTCAGCGAATCAGCGAAGTCCTAAGTCGTCAGGGGGTCAGGGGGTCAGGCAACACCTGACAATGACGTCACAGATCTTGATGTCAATTTTTTCTAGTGTCCTAACCAAAACCCTAACCCTAAGGTTCTTTGGATCCATGACGACACGCATATGGTAGACATTGTGAATTGCATCTTAGTCTCACATAAGCGTGCAAGACGTGAAAAGTTCCTTCAAAGTTCAGGTGAATTCGCCGCGAACTGAGTTCACCTGAGTTCGCCCAAGTTCACCCAAGTTCGCCTGAGTTCGCGGCGAATTCGCGGCGGACATCAGTTCGCGGCGAATTCGCGGCGAACTTGTTCGCCTGGGTGAACTGGAAAATTGGCGAACTAGTACACCGAATACGCGTGTATTCGCGGCGAATTCAGGTGAATTCAGGTGAATTCGCCAGAGTCCGCGGCGGACTCCGGCGGAGTCCGGCGGAGTCCGCCAAAAATTTTTTTTGGCGAACTCCGCCGCGAATACACCTGAATTCACCTGAATTCACTTGAATTCGCGGCGAATTCGCGGCGAATTCAGGTGTACTTGCAAAAATCGTGGATTATGCCAATAAAGTAGGTAACATTTTTCTTCACTTTTATAAGAAATTGGTGGTAATGTTGCTTCATATTTCGTTCAATGGTCCCTTTCTGTGATTGATCTCAGTTGAGCACCCTGATATTTAAATTAACTGACGAATAAAAACCAAAAAGACGATACAATTCGTCTGAATACATGTTTACTTTACTGATCTCACATGAGCACGCTGGCACAAGTGGTTCTGAACAGGAGAAATTATGCCTGAACATCGATGAGAAAGCCGTGTAGAGCCATTACAGGACATTACTTAGGGGCCATAAATGATGAGGTATTGATGAGGTATTAATAATATGTATGTATGTTTCCAAAATGATGAGGTCATCACGAAAAAAAGTAAAATTTTGACTTTCAATCGATGACAGTCAAACTCGGAGACGGATCAATCAAATTAAACCCTCAGTCAGTGTGCACTTGAGAGTTTATTTACTCTTTTATTACAGCATATTTGCCCCAGTTACTACTACCCTCCACTTACGCTTTGCCTTTTCTGCTTTCGTCAGTGGAACATTACTAGATGTCGGTCTATTTGCTGCCATACTTTCAGGTGGTGTACGTATCCGGTTCTGCTGTCGGTTGCATGCTTACTTTATCATCCGCATCTACAACCAGTGTTAATATTATACAACCAGTGTTAATATTATACAACCAGTGTTAATAAGAACACTCTAATACCTTGGATGATGGGGGCCGTGCGTGATAACGCCCGAAGGTAGTACTGATCAGGGCATAGCGCGCGGCACGAAATGTCATCCAAGGTTAAAGGTATTATACGTAATAATATCAGACGAAGCTCGACTTGAGCGTCCATGACGAAACACAGCACACTGCACGAATGTTTATCCATTGCAACAAGTATACATGCCCATTAGTTAAACTCACGCACAAACTGTACACACAACAACAGCTGAAATTGGGGTATTGCAGGATTACTTAGCAAAAATGCGCATTTTGTCTCTGGGTTAGAAATGTTCTATAAGATTCGTTTGTTTCCGACGAGGGGTGGCTATAAGTGGGCAAGGAGGGCGACAATGGGTGTTTCGCCACTAGAACTTCAAATTTAGCAAGTTTAAAATTAAAACTTGGATATTTTAACTTAACTTAAAGAAATGTCTCGTGTGTAAATTAAGCTTGGGCTTTGAATTTTAATATCACTAAAAATTACTGCACGAATGCGATTTTCACTCTAAACAGTGCTTCAAGCTCATTCCTAATCCTAACAATATTCTATCCACTTATCCACATCAAGTGAATCTTCACAGTTCACATGTCAACACATTAAAAAGCATTAAACTCCATATGATATCGATCTATCCAATTGAAGATGCTGAAACAGCAATTGGCATAAAAATACTACAAAACCACCGAGAAATGGACAAAAATTCAAATCACTAAAAGAGCCAAGACATGTAACTTGAGACGACAGAGCTGCATCCATGTGAACAGTGAACAGTGAACACAGATCGGTGTCTGCGAAAGAACGCTAAATATGTAATCTGATTATAATATGTAATATGAACCGTAGCATTGTACCAAGGGAAACACTCCTGTTTCATTGTGTATTTCTTTGTAAGCTTTCGAACATACAACATATGTTCATGGTCACACTAAAATTACAACTATTATAATAACTATTGGCTACATGTAAAATTACGCTATGGGATAATTGTTGACCATTATACATAATATAGTCTATAAATCTTGCTCATCGAAACCATTTTAACCACTTTAAGGCAACAATTAATTAGTTATTCCATCCCATATTTGCTCTGATATTGAATTATTCAATGTTTTGTAAAATGGCATAAAATTTCAATTTTTGTTTCAAAAAAAAGTAGCAAACTAGGCAAATTTAAAACTGCACACAATAATTTAAACGATCCATTCATTACTGCACACTCTGAAAACAAATATATCACACGGTACTATACTACGTCTAACCTAACAAGAATTGCGCCTGCCGTCATAATTCTTGTTTTTCCATTGTTCCCGTATGCAGGCGCTTAATTTCCCTCCCCCACGGTGCTTGATGTAACCTTTGCATCATGATACAACACGCAGTCGTTCGTAGTAAGAGTTTAAATGTTGCTCCACTGCTGCGGCGCTGCGCGCAACCACCGAGAAAATGCATTGGCACGTGCCATTTCTTCTAAAATTCTTGCGCGCGCGTTCTTACGTACCAAGTTGTTGTACTCAGTTCGTTGTAGATTTCGTGCCGTTTTGATGAATTGGTTTACGTTTCGCATCAGATTGTGCCACTGTTCATTGACGCTTCATTAAGCCTCAAATCACCTATGCACTTTGCCATCTGGGAAATTTTCTCGTCAATTAGTTATTGGCTGAGTGATCATCAAGGAATTGAAATTTCGTACCGTGATGTGGAATTAATGAAATTTAAGCATAGATGTTAGATTATGACACTGATTTAATGATGATGATTTTCTATACACTCAGGACTTTATAACAGTTGTTCACTAAGCTGATATCACTTTCAAATTTCATGCTTTCGTTTTATGTTTCAATGCTGTCGCTTGTTCCGAAAAGCAATATTCGTATTTCGTCTTTCACATCGACCATAGTATTTCTCGAATTTAGTTGAATTCAGTATACAGCCGAATAGTTATGTAGTTTGGCAATAAACTAAGTACAGAACCAACCCATAGCCCGAGTCGCTCCTAAGATTTTAAGACACACGAAATCTTCATCAGCCCTTTAATTTAGAATGAATCGTAATTTAGGACTTTAGGAGAGTTTGAGCACGTGGCACGGATGGGCCTATTCAGCCTATAATATTTCCATTTTCGACAATCGACGGCTTCAAAATTAACAATTTTGTGATTTCGGGGGGGGGGACACCGGACGGACGGACAGGAGACATTTATGCGACTGATATTATAAAGGAGCAATCCGGGCACTTTTCAGAAATGACAGTAGTTGTATTGCAAACCTGGACCTCATATACACATATCCTATTTCTCACCTTCCCAAACCACGATCTCTGCCAACCCTCTCATTTGCCTTTTTGTATTCACAAAAAGGCCAATGGGGAGGGAAAAAATATGTAATAATAATATGTCACGTGGTATTATTGTAGCGCTGTGAGTCGGTTAAATGTCTCACATGGTATTTTTATGTGACATGACCATGGAGAGAGGGTCCGGTTGCCGGTTGGGAGCTTTCAATTCACTAATTATGTCACTAGTATATATAGGTATGTGATTTTATTTCATGGGAATTTCATGGGTATATGCTTATATGATAGCTGGTGAGATATTGAGTTGTTGCAACGCCACTTGAGGCTCAAAGTGTGCTCTGCATGTCCTTCGACTGATGTTGAGGGTATCATTAACGGATAATTAAGTCCGTTCAGGGAGACACCTGAAATGATGGTTGTTATCATGGTGACTGAATCATTAAGTAAATAATACATATACTTCTTTTGACGTTCATAGAAGACGTGAAGTCAACTTGTCAACTACATAATATTCAATTACTCGCAACACAAATACAAAAACTCGACGAAATAAATGGAAACACTTAACACTTATGTACACGAAACGAACTAAATGCAGATATTATGGTCGTATGAAAGTATACCAATGACCCCCTGCTGACCCCCTACTGACCCCCTTCTGACCCCCTGCTGACCCTCTACTGACCCCCTGGTGAACCCCTACTGACCCCAGGTACGACCGCAGAGATAAAGCGCAAGTGAACGCCCGAGAGGGTGCAAAAATTAATAAAGTAATAATTTTGCAATTGTCGTTGCAAGAATATTAATTGCAACGACAATTGATATTTGTACCGAAACTTACATTGACAATAGTGCTAGCCCTAACCTCCTGTTTCAGTCGCAGTGAACCAGATGGACACGAGCGGATCGGACTCTGAGTTTGAAGAGTTTGTGGAGCTCTACAAAACCCTCAAAGCTGATCAGAGTGCACTGCAGTGCCCATCTCCTGTTACACTGGTCAGCGGGTCTATTTACCATATCCAGGATGTATTACTTTTCGAACTCAAGTACAAGAAACGCAGGAAAATCACCGAATCTGATGTTGTTTGAAGGATTTTCCCTTGTTCTTAATTCGTTATGAGTTTTTTACGAGCTATTTCTGTATACACATTTTTAATTTTAGCCGCTCAATTTCAATTCTTCATTGAGTTGTGACACCTACTTCTTTATATTTGTCTCGAAAATTTCTTCAGCAGGACAGTATAGAAGTAAACTCAAAACTGCAATTGTTGTTATTCCAAGAATACGTTTTCTACTTTTATATACACCAATTTAATAGTAAATACTGATTAATTAAACACTGTTACTGTGGACTTTTCAATTGAAACAACCATCCTAATTGAGCTGCCATGTTCGCGACCTCAGCTCGGAAGATGTTCTGAATGACATCTTCTCCCGTTCTATAATTCCTGGAGCGAAGGCCAATGCCAACGATCCCACCAGACTTTGTTTTGCTATCGAGGTATTTACCAAGGAGCCAACCCGCCCCGAATATCCTCCATTTTCCAAATGTTTAAATATTTGAATGATTATCTTTGTCATTTTAACCTACTAAATTGTCATCAACAGAAGTTATTTACAAAATTTTTGTCTAAATCCTAATGATTTTTCCAAATTAGACCTTAAACCCACATTCCTGATAAATAGTTACGACCAGTAACTAGATATACTTTCTCCAGATGGGGCACTGGTTCTATCTTTATATTTGGACTACATTTGACCCTCGGACCCTTCGTTGCCAGACTGCACTGTGGAGATATTTGCTAAGAGCTGCTTTAGACACCACATGCCCAGTTTGCTTAGAGTTAGACCACACCAAGAGGTTAGCTCCAGCTTCCAACATCCCCCACCCGGCTATGGCGCACAAGGTACTAGCACGGTATTTTCGCAATGAATTAGAATGTTTCCGCGTCGTCATTTGGGCCTGATTTTCGCAAGGAGGGACTAGGGAGAAGTGAACCATGGGATGTTTAGTCTTTAAGTGTACGCATCTTAGTTTATTTTTGTCGCATTAGCACTTGTTTTGAAAATAAACGCATCGAAACTGACAGCATTCGCATAATTCTATTCCAGTATTTTTGAAGATTTACAGTTTGAGCAGGTAGGATTGCTACCAGCATTGCAGTCTTTTGTCTGATGGTCATCAGAAGCACAGTTGCCACAGGTAGGTTTTTCTGCTTTGCATTCACTGACGAAATGTCCAAACTTTTGACATCGGTTGCAACGTTTGATGAAAAAGTGATCATGAACTTTACAAGATTGAAGCCCAATGTAGAGTCTGTTACCAATGTTGTCAATGAATTGTCTCACAGTGTTACTGACCCGAACATTTGCCTGAAACCTCTCGTTTTTTGTTCTGTTTTCTGATGTGGAGAACATTGAAGGTACCACCACTATCAACTAGTGATTTGATCTCTCTGGATGGGCCCTTATTACTTTATTCATAAGGTCCTCTTTACTGAGCTCATTTTGAAGATTGGCAATGGATATGGTTGGCTGCAGATCTTCTTGATTTTTAAAGTTAACACTTGACTGTGTAAGTTTTTCTGCCAGTGCAGTCCTGTGATTCTGTGTTGGTAGTTCCACAACTGTGTTACCTGAACGGTCATGGTAGATTTTGTTAACATGAATGCCATTCTCAGTTATCACACTTTCCAAATTTTGCATGTTTGTAGAGTCATCAGGTGTTTTATCTATAACCATTGTAGCTTTAGTTATCATGTTTTTCACTCTCTCAGGATCACTCCAGACATTTGTAGTGGCAGGAGGTGAAGGGATATCAGGCGTGCTAGAATGAATAGAAGTATTAGATATAACCTGTTCAAGCATTGTCTTGATGTGAGAAACATCAGTAGATAAATTTCCAACATTTGATGTGAGTGTATCAACTCTGGCATCTAGCTGTTCTACTTTGTCTTTCTGGGTAGAGCACTTTTTGATTTCAATAAGAGTCTTGCAAGGGTCACAAATGAAAACAAAACTGTGAGGTCTTTTTTGATATACCTGAGAATCAGTGTTAGACTTGAAAGTATTGTAGAATGACCTGGTGCAAACAATTTCATCATTTTTCTTGTCAATCATTTTTTCATCAGCAGGATCTCTACATACAGCATGTATTTGATGATCACACCAAAAACAAACAAGATGAGTATCCCAGGCATGAGGGTCATTACAAGATGAACAAATACCGTTGGCATCAATCAGTCCATGGGGAGTTGCAGAGTTCTTCTCTTCACTACTGTCTCTAGACATACCAGCAGTCTCAGCTTCTCGTTCATCTTCAGCCTTGTCATGATTGTGTCCTGAAACACAACCTGAGGAACCCAACATGCCTATACCAAATTTGGATCTAGAGAGATGAGGGATTCTCTAAACTATTGCAGAAGGCAATAGCTAGATGTGATGTGAGCCTAAGCTTCACTTCACTGCTTTATAGCGGACTTTTGGGGAATCAGTAGGGTTCCTCAGTTAGTTAATTTAATATGTGTTGTGTTGTAAGTTTAAAATGAAATTGAAAATTGTATATTTTCATATTTTATTATAATTTTAAAGTTTTGAATAAAAAAAGTTCACCGAATGTCTCAATCGGATTCAAGCGGACTTAAGTTCACAACTTAATTCAGAAAAAAGAGGGAAAAAGATGTCACCACGATATATTTCGAAAATCTTTTTGAAAATAGCATAATATAATATCATGATGAAATTTAGTATTTGTAACGTTTTATTTGATTTCTTATGAAAAAAGATTACTGATCAATCTAACACGACATAATTGTCTAAACTGGAATGGTCATATTTAGGTAGAATAATATAACAACCAATTTGTAATTTATACGCTTTCGCTTGCGGGCATAGATGCATAAGAGGCCAAAGTGGCATGCGGAAATAGTTCTTGCAATAGAGTTCATAGATAGCTTCGTTCAGAAAAACAAGTTTTCTGACATTCAAAATTTATGAATATTCGAATAAGACAAATTCTTATTTTAACAAATTTCTCTCGGAAATCACGCTTAACTCATCTTCAATGAAACAACCCTAAAACTGATTTGTTTTGTATAGTGCGACTTGTAACGCCAAACAAAATTAGAAAGGAAAATATGGGAGCTGTCACACTTATGAAAGTATGAACATTGAAAAATCAGCTTTAAGGGTAAATTGACAAAATACAATGCACTATAAGGTTTAGGGGGCAGGGGGGTCTTTGGGGTGTCGATGGCCAAAATGGAGTTTTTGGCTAGAAATGATAGAGGAGCATCATAGCTACCAGAAAAACTTTACGGAATGAAAAAATCATGTTCCTAGCCTGAGTTATGCGATTTTGAAAATCGGAATTCGCCTGTAATTACAGTACACGCGGAAACTTCAATCGCGATTTGCCGAAAATGATCTTAAAAATCTATCTCCTCCTACTTTTTTTTTGAAGAATCGTCCTGAAACTTTCCACATATGTTCTAAGGATTAAAATGAAATGAAGGGATTTGTCCAACGGATTTTCGATTTAGGCCTCAGAACCGAAAATATTCGATTTTGAATTTTCAAGGAGCCAAATTTTGAGGATTTTTGCCGGCCAGGAAAATTCAAAATCGAATATTTTCGGTTCTGAGGCCTAAATCAAAAATCCGTTGGACAAATCTCTTCATTTTAATCCTCAGAACATATCTGGAAAGTTTCAGGACGATTCTTCAAAAAAATGTAGGAGTAGATAGATTTTTAAGATCATTTTTGGCAAATCGCGATTGAAGTTTGCGCGCGTACTGTAATTACTGGCAAATTCCGATTCTCAAAATCGCATTACTCAGGCTAGGAACAAGATTTTTTCATTCCGTAAAGTTTTTCTGGTAGCTACATTGCTCCTCCATCATTTCTAGCCAAAAACTCCATTTTGGCCATCGACAACCCAAAGACCCGCCCTGCCTCCTTAAGTCAGACCATTACTCGGAAGCTGTGAATAATAATGTAGCCACCGTCCTACCACTTACCCAAAGCATCTGTCGTTCATACAGATGAGCAGATGATATTCCTAGGAGTTCAAAAGGACGTCAGAGCCTCTGACTCAGAGGTAACAATACCTACTCCAAGTCATACCTAGTACCCACTAACTTCTTTACTTATAAAGGGAAATTCGTTCTGAATTCAACATAGCCGTGGCTCCCATCCGTCCTCCCTCTTCCAGTCAGCATTAAGAAACCCTTTATTAAATGATAACAATATTATAATACCCTTGAGATCGTCGACTGAGTGCAAAACAATCCTATCTCCAACTTTTGTCTGCGGCCTTTCTGGAGGCCCCTCCACCTTTTACAATTGATTCCATTCTCACATTAGTCAATAGTCGTTGTAGGCCTAAAAATCGAAGTTGAAAAATATCGTAAATCCATTCCCAAATTTTGGTGAATACAAGACCATCCTATATTGCCTTAGGATCCCTATTCACCACAATTTGCAGAAATAAAATAATAATAATAATGATAAAATATGGTTGCTTATACACAATAACGAGGTGATAAAATAACAAATACTTTAACCCTATGCACAACTGTGTGGAATACTTCAAAAACTGAGTTTATTCTGGAGTTAGGATACCGGAAATGATGAATCAGTATCCTATCTCCATTGGCACGAATGAAATAATTGAGAAATGCTATTAAAAGACAGTATTAAAAGTATCCTATCTCCAATAGCTTGAAATCTTGAAGTACTACTGTATTGGGCCAATACAGCAGTACTTCAAGATTTCAAGCTTTGGATTGGCAAATCCTCAAAAGATGGTCTGAAGATCTTATTCTTTATAAAGTTATAATCACTCTTATTATTTTAATCAGAAATAGGACGAGTAGAGTGGTTACGAACATCTTCAATTGTAACAATTAAAACGTCTTGTTCTTGTGATATTTCAATGAATATATCATTCATCATAGTCATACATTCTGAGAAGTTAATTGGTTAGAACATACAACTGACACGCAACATATTCATATCACTACGCTCTTATCTTAACTAAATCTATAAATAATTGAATTAAATTAATTAATAATTGAATTAAATTAATTTAATTCAATTATTTATAGATTTAGTTAAGATAAGAGCGTAGTGATATGAATATGTTGCGTGTCAGTTGTAAGTTCTAACTTCTCAGAATGTATGACTATGATGAATGATATATTCATTGAAATATCACAAGAACACGACGTTTTAATTGTTACAATTGAAGATGTTCGTAACCTCTCTACTCGTCCTATTTCTGATTAAATTGACGAAGAAATCCCTATTCTACACACCACTCTTATTATAATCTTTCAATGCATTTATGACATCAGCGTTGTAGCAGTGCTTGGTAACACCACATGGCCGGTGAATGAACTTTTTATTTTGAAGGTTTTACTTCTATTCCAACAGCTGTAACAGCCGATGACAGGAATCGAAGGATTCAAGTGTAATCAAGCCAGTGACGGTTAAGGAAGTGTAATCCATGCTTTCTTCGCCCGAGACTTCGCTGCAATGGGCAGCTCCTCATTTAACCCTCCCGCACAGTTTCCTGTACGCTCGGCTGAGTGAGCCGTGTGGCTGCTTAGGTAAGAGTTCCCTCCCTTAGCACGGTTGGCACGGCCGGGAATCGAACCACCAACCTCTCGATTGAAAGTACGACGCCTTAACCACTGCGCTACCTACTTATATGCAAAGCTGAAGTTTTATACAATGATTCGTTCGGCATTATAATATAGTGATTATCAGCATACATGTCATGCAGTCTCGTTGGTACAGGTGATAAATTGTTCACCTAGGCACTGCTGCAGAGATGAACGACTCTGTATACGGCCACTCAGTGATTGCAAGGTATGCACGGATTATAGGCTTTTACCACACTGTAAATTGAAGCAGATACTCAGATAATGTGATGCTTTCCATTCAGCCCATTCATAGATTCATAATGACATTGTTTTGTTGACATTCTGTGTCCCTGATACTCCTCCCCCTTGCTTAAATCCACTGTGAACCTTATCATGAGTGGAAAAAAATTATTCAGATTCAGTTTCCGAGATTTTTTCGTCAGTTTGGTCTGAAACAGAGCTTGCTCGCGGCGCTTCGCACCACCTCGCTCGCAGATAGTAATATTGCAACACAATTTGGTTACATCATAATACAACAACCCTCCAAAGGCGAAAATTCTACGATCTTATTAACGTTTTGCATTGGAGCCCACTTCAAAACTAATTGTCTGACTCTTCAAGTTCAACCAAAAAAGCCCGCTGCAGGCGAAAATTTTGAAGGTTTTAAATTTGTGGCTGGTTCCGAGGCCAATTTTCTGACACATTTCAAGCACAACAGCCCGCCGCAGGCGAAAATTTCAACCAAAAGATCAACCAAAAAAGCTCGCTGCAGGCAAAAATTTTAAAGTTCTCAATTTGGGGCTGGTTCCAAGGCCAATTTTCTGACACATTACAAGCACAACAGCCCGCCGCAGGCGAAAATTTTTAAGTTTTTACATCGAGCTGAAAAACTGTACCTACTTAAACTGGTAAACTGATTCAGTCTGGTTTTAAGTTACCGAACTGAATTGATGAAATCAATAGTACTGCAATATGAAATTGGTAAGCTCTGACAGTTGCTTGTGTTATACTCTATTAAACAGGTACCATTGCCAAAGTTTGTTCAGTTTCAGATTTTCTCAAAAATTTCAGTTCGGTTTTTAATTTTTCAGTTCCCGTCGGGAACCTAAGGAGACTTTATTCCAGTCATGAACCTTATTAAGCGGTTACATGTCGAAGTGGTGACCGTATACCGCAACTTACATGGTCGAGGCGACAGCCGAAACTGTGTAAGTTGCATAATGGACGAGGCGTGCCGAGTTCATTATCAAAGGTATATGGTCACAGCTGAGATCATGGAACCGCATAATGCATTGCAACTCGCTTTTGAACAATCTGTCAGAAGTGTGGTGAGCATTGCTTTCTTCATTTTGGGATTGTTTAATGCCTCTCCAAAAACTATACCAATCTTTTTCATCGCTCCAAGAGATTTGTCTAACCAAGCAACAGTGTCATCACGAAGATTGTCCGAAAGTATGCAGGATCTACCCTCGAGATAATTCTTCATTTATTAACTTCTCTTTGATGAGTTCCTCAGAAGGTATGTTGTATTATTATGGCACTATAGTACAATACCACTGTTGCTGTGATAAGCGAGAGATAAGAGAGTGATAAATTAGCAACCAAATGTAAATAAGATACCACTGATTACAGTGTGCACTGTGCAGTGTTGTGTGTAGTGACCGGAAGTCACCATACCCTGCAATTGTTGGAAAACCGTAGTGGACAGAGGGACATAGAGAAATATTTTAACTTTTTAAAGAAATAATTAGGGCTGAGGTAACAGTTATGAGGGCTTAGAATGAAATAGATATTATGAGGGTTAGAATAATGAAGGACAATCTTAAATATTCACCTTCAATTAAAAAAAAATCAATTACAAACCCTAAGTCCTTTGCCCCTGAGCCGAGTAGTTTCTTGTCAATTCCCGCCCTGGCCAGGGCGGTAACCCCCCCGCGGTAATAAAAAAGACTGGCCAGGGGTATAAGTTAGAGATTTGAGTGTCACAGGGTGATTCCCGCCCTGGCCAGGGCGGTAACCCCCCGCGGTAATAGAAAAGACTGGCAAGGGTATATATTAGAGATTTGAGTGTCACAGGGTGATATAAGAATACATAATAATAAGATAGATCATGATAATTGGGAGCAAATTTGGAGAGCCGAGATGTCAAGAACGGGAAATGGTAGAGCCATGATCGAGGTCAGGTTTTGTTGATCTACGATAGGAAAATGTTATAGGCTATAAGAGAAGTTCTGGTGACGTCATTATCACGTCACTATGACGTCATCAATTAAGCGAAATTTTATTTCTTTTTTAGGTCATCTTTGTGCGCATTTTTCACCAAGAAGGAATGGAGATAGCTCAAAAATGTTGAAAATCGTTAGTTGGAAATTTAAAGAGCTTTCAGAAAATCATACGGATCATTGGGCTATCTCGATTTTTCATCGAGATATACGCGATTTTCTAAGGTACGGTGAAAAATCGATTTCCAAATTATAGGTCAAAACTGAAACGAGTGAGATGTACCAAGTATCTTGAGATGAGACCGGTCAAAGTATGTTCTACTAAGGCGGAATTGCTTAATAGGCTATATGGGTAATTGGTTTGAGCCTATTTTGGTGCTGTGATGACGTCATCAAAATTGCGTAAAACCACTAAAATAACGTATTTTGCGATAAAACGCTATTTTGCACTACTTTGAACATCTCTAATTCAAAGAGTTTTCATCGGATAATGTTTTACGTCGATATTTTGCTTTTAGACCTCGAGATTTAGCTATAAAAATAGTTTCAAGGTGATCGGTCGAAGAATGTCGTCATGTGAAGCCTCTAAAAATTGAGATGCAAAATGGTTGAAATTGCGTTTATAACGAAAAATTGTACTGTAGTCCTATTCTGTGATACGATAGTGAACTGATAATGGTTTCTCCATGTCTCGCAGTGACTAGGGATGGAAATATACGATGGAATAGTGAAGCACGTGAGTTCACGCGGACGTTTTGTAGAAATTAGGGATTTTGAAGAAATTGATATTTAAACGGGATTTTCGACTTGATTACGTTGAAATGAGTTTAAATACGACTACTTCACGTGAAATTAGATCTGGTTGCTATATTTCAGCACGTGAGTACACACGGCCGTTTTGTAGAAATTAGGGGATTTGAAGAAATTGATATTTACACGGGATTTTCGACTTGGTTATATTGAAATGAGTTCAAATACGACTGATGCATGTGAAATTAGATCTGTTTGCGATATTTCGGCACGTGAGTTCACATGGATGATTTGTAGAAATTAAGAAATATATCAATTCTAGTAAATCCAAGTTAGAATAACGTAGTTTTGGACTTCGTCAGGGTGAGTTACGTGGGTTAGACTTGCGTGTGGGCTTATAACGTGGGTTCGGACTACGTGAGGGCAAGTTACGTGGCTCCAAACTGCCTTTGGGCAAGTAACATGGGTTCAAACATACATCTGTCAAGATATCACCACCAAAACCGTTGGACGGTTGGTCTAGCCTGAAAAGAGATAAAATGGGCTGATCACATCCAAACCAGCGGGGGGTTACTAGACCAACCGTCCAACGGTTTTGGTGGTTTTATATTAATAAGAATTTATTAAATTGCCGTTATGAATAGAAGTTAGTAGAGCCAAGATAAGAACTGTTATTGAAGTACTACTGTATTGGAGATAGGATCCTTGTCATACTGTATTTTGATAGCGTTTCTCAATTATTTCATTGATGCCAATGAAGATAGGATATTAATTCACAATTTTTGTATCCTAACTCCAGGTAAACAAATAATATCTATCCTATCTCCATTTTGAAAGAAACAATTTTCCATTTCTCTCATGTTTGTGGCATAAGCAGAGCAAAACCAATCTGTTCTCAACAGGGCGCACCGATTTTTTTAAGGATCAACAATTCACTGATCGTTTGGAACTAAGGAAAATCGAAAAAACAGTTTTTGTTGAATTTCTCGAAAAGTAATCACCCATGAAGATAGGATAGTGGGATTTAAGCTTTTTTGATGTCGTAATATGTGACAGTTCCCATAATATCTATACTACTAATTTTCGTATAGTACTATGAAACTAACTCGGATTTAAAGAGTTTATACGTCCGAGTGTATAAAGTTTAGGAAAAATTCTCAATTTTTGTCCGACCTGCTTGCGTTGATTTTCATGAAGCGTTATTGAGTTGTATTGAGCATCATTGTTGTTGGCCCTGTAAGAGATTTGTAGTTGAGTGTGTTTTCCTGTATAATGTCTCGATAATCATTGAAAAACCAGCGCCAAAAACATACAATTTAAAGAATTAAACATTATAGATTTAAACACACGATTTAAAATTGGTTAAAATTCGATGAATCCCATATTAGCAGGAAGAAGCCCGAGTGTTTAAACAAGGGTTGCTGAAAGAAATACTTGAAAATGCAGTTTTGTAAAAAAGAAATCTAACTTGATTCTCAAAAATGCGATAAAAATTCCATGATCAGAGATCAAATGAAATTTTGAATCCGATTTTCAAAATACCATAACTAGTAGGGGGTCTTTAGGGAGGCGATGGCCAAAATGGATAGAGGAGCATCCTAATGCTGGCGATACTTTTTGGTCGTAGTACTTTATATATGGTACATGATAAGGCAAATGACCAGTCGACCGATGCACCCTCAACACACCAAAATACCATAAAAACACCCTATATTATGTTAAGTACCTATGCTATCTTAGTATTTTAGCTAGATTAGATGTGTTAGTCATGTTTGCCATAACTAACATAAATAACATGCCAATTGTCATGATAAGGCAAAGTCGACCGATGTACCCTCAACACACCAAAATACCTTATACCATTAACACATCCTATATTATGTTAAGTATGCTATGTTAGTATTTTAGGTATATTAGTTGTGTTAGTTATGTTTGCCATAACTAACAGGCCAAGCGTCATGATAAGGCAATGTGAAATTTAAAGTGCTTTTAGATGTTCAAAATCACTCATGAAGTCATGATAAGAATTGAAACAATGATCAGAAGGGGTCAGTAGGGGTTCACCAGGGGGTCAGTAGGAGTTCACCAGGGGGTCAGCAGGGGTTCACCAGGGGGTCAGTAGGGGGTCAGCAGGGGTCCAGTAGGGGGTCAGCAGGGGGTCAGTAGGGGGTCATTGGTATACTTTCGAATATGCCCCAAAATTGTCCGCATCTTTATCTGTTTATAACCCACTTCTAACTTGAGTAAATATAATTCCTCTTTATGGCGAAATTATCGCAACTAAAAATAGGTATCTTGATATGAAAGAATAATCGCTGATTTTCACAATGGAAGAAATTGTTCAATTCTGACCTTATCTCCTACAAAAGTTGATAGTCTTCTGTCCTAATGGGGCCATGCATAAAGGACGTCCGCAAAATTTCGGCTATTTTAGAACTAGACCCTTCCCTCCCCCCCTTGTCCGCATCTGTCCGCAATCTGCAATACCCCCCCCCCCTCCGGAAGTCCGCATTTTCATTCAAAATCTTTTGGTCGCCATTTTTATACTCATTTTCTCGAATAAGGTGACAAAAATCAACTTTATTATTTGACTCTCAGTCAAAATTCTAAATAATCGACTATTTTCTTGGCCTAACCAGGACCCTGATTACACGCACGGAGTGCGCGACGACCCTGGTTAGGGGAAACTATTTTCTAGTGTAAAAATAGTCAAATTTTCATGAATGCGGACGTCTGCATTTGGCGAAACACCCCCCTCGGCCCCATGTCCACAAACGTCCGCATTGGCCAGACTCTCCCCTTTTTGCGGACGTCCTTTATGGATGGCCCAAACTTTTTACCAAACTCGAAAATACCATTGAGAACGTAAATTATGAATTTAAATATTGGAAACGTGTCCAAAATACACAATAACGAAATTGCAGATTCTTTGTTGAAATGCACGTTCAGTTTTTGCGCGTAATCACCAATAACCATAGCAACGCGCGCAACTGGTGAATTAAATCTTGCACTCGATCCTGTTTTCCGCGATACTTGTTCCAACTTTGAGCATAAATTACGCAAAATCTAAAGCCTAAGTTCAAATCAGAATTAAACTTTTCTAGACGGAATTTATTTTTCTACTACCCTGCAAAAAAACGCGGAATTTCAACTCCCTTTTTTAGGCGGCGCATGGGCCCTACTAAGCACGTGGCGAGGGCGTTTCAGATGGCTTCCCTGTGATCGGGTGGTTACTGTTTTTTACGTTCAACTGATTATAACCTGCATTCGTTGAAGCATCACTCCAATATCGTTCACTTTTTGTGACATTTTCAAACGTCTTAAAATCTGAAAGTTTAGTCTTTAAAGCACATATATATAGGAAGAGAAAATAGAATCAACACGAAAAGAAAATACATATGCATGTAAAGATAATGGCAGTTCTTGTAAGCAGTTCTTGCAAACTGCTTACAAGAATTTGTTCATTATTAGCATAGCTAATGATTCTTATAACTAGCAAAGTTCGCGACCTCCGGTCGCTGCAGCGAGAGGAACTCCTAGTCCTATGAACCCCTGTTAAATTCAAAACAGGATCTCGTGGCCAGATCACTTGAGACAAAAATACGTTTTTTGGGTTTATTTGTCAATAACTCAACCAGGGCTGGGTCCTGCTGGTATGCAGTACCCGAGACCTTATTTCAAAATATTCATAGGATAATGAGAATTTGCTCATGAGAAAGTGCTTTACAATCCATATAGTCTTACTCTTGTTAACCGGTGTCAAGGGTTTAATTTCACGTCTTCTGATACGGAGTGGTGTCAGACCGGACAGACGGCAGACAAACATAATTACATAGATAAATATATATCTTGAAGAATTATATATAGTAAGATTGTAGCATTCTTCTCTCCTACTTTTCACTAACTGCAACAGATTAGCATTTCTATGCGTGCACGCTCTATTTCGGTGCGCGCGTTGCCATGATTACCCTTTTTCCTTTATAATATCAGTCGCGAAAGTGCCCGATATTATAAGACATAAACCACTTCTAATCGCGCAGATTTTTTCCTGTTCCCAATCGCGTTTTTGTTTTACAAAAAGGCATTGAGAAAAGGTTAGCAGAGATCGTGTTTTGTGGGGGTAGTGTGTATACTACCTTTATGCGTACTGTTAAATCTGAAATAGGTGGTGCTGCACGCGACCCTATGTCGTTGGTGGTACACTTTCAAGCATCCAACTGCTCCTTTATAATATCACTCTCGTCAGAGTACCTTGGTGTAGTGACATCCTTTGCATTGTGGGTTGCAGTTAGCTAACAGCGTTGTAGGTATTTGAGTTCAAAGCTCTGTTCATTACGGTGTTGAAATTAATTCTCTCTCAAGAATTTAACAATTCTTTCATCATGAAATCAAAACTTCTTCACGGAATTAATCAAGTAATTGATTGGATTTGAATCTCATAGTCATTTGGCCTTCTTTGAGTAGCGGGCAATTCGGGCAATTTACAATGGTCAGTATTACTGAATGATCTAAATAATTGACGAGAGGAAAAAAGACATGAGACTTTGTCTCGGTTCATGATTGATAATAATGAAATATCTAAATCCTTATCTTAATCTTGGTCAGTAAATATTATATTGTGTATCTCAATCTTGAAAAACAATCAAGGCAAGGCGGGGTAAAACAATAACGAACATTGCAACGGTTTGATATCTGCAACACAACACATAAGAAAACGTAACGCGTAAGGAAAAAGGTGATCATAATTATGAAACTCTGAACGGCGCGCAACTAAAGTCTTAACGAATCTTCAAAGAGTTCTACAAAATGGCGGGAATGCGCGCGCGAACATTTGGCACGTGGAACATAATCGCCCACGAGATATTTTTATCTGTGCGCGTTAATTCAAACTTGTTGGAGAGGGAAAAATATAGCGCCCGCATAACGACGAATATCTATAAAAACTAAAATTGATTCAATTATGTTAGTATTGCGATGTGACACTAACTGATAGAAGAAGCGCGATTGTATCATGATTTGGATGGTCATTTTCATGCTTTATCGTCAACTCATCGTGTCGGTAAATAAGTCGGACATCGGTTGTCTATCAAATGACGGCGTTTTTTTATTACCAGCCCCGGGAGACAGGAAATTAAGCACCTGCAAATTAAACGGGAACAACGGGCTCAAAAAATGCGCCGGCAGGCGCAATTCTTGTTGATTTAGGCCTTAGAAGTGAAATTCATATGGGCTTTTTTGAAATTTGAAAATCTCCATTTTTGTAGATTTTTGGGACAGGGCCAAATTGATAGTTTTATACTCAAGAACATTACTACCATGTTTCACGGACCACGCTCAGATACTGAATTAATGTTAATTTTCGGCAAATCCCATGTATTTGGCCAATTTAGCCCATAAAAATTCCCCCAGAAACAATTAAACTGGCCTTATCTCAAAACGAAAATTTTCAATGTGGCTGGCATTATTTCGGCCGGTTTCCTGTGTCCTAGAGGACCCAACGTCACACGTGAATAATGTTTGTCTGTGCGGGCGCACACCATTGAATTTGAGCTTGCCAAGAAAATATCAAGAGAAACAAAGGCAAAAGGGAGAAAAGCGGTGCCGTTGCTATTGAAACCAATTTTTGCACGTGCAGATTATAATCAGTTCTATGCGAGTGCTTTCTATTACGCTACTACTTTTAAATGCTGAGCTGTAGTTCTTGAAAATTTGACGTAGTTTTACATCAAATTCAAGATTTAAAGATTTAAGAATAATGGAGGATATTTCAGATGGATTGTTTTCATAAAACTGTGGCAGAGGTCGGTCGATGATCAAAGCTGAGTCGGTGATAACAGTAGTTACTGTAGTTCTGAAATTGACCGTTAAAGCATTAAAAGCAATAATTATTGAAGGTCTACAAAAGTGTAGAATTTAATCGAGTCAAATATAGGTGTAGCAGATTACGAAAAAAGTTCCTGGCCTGGATTAATGCGAACAAAACAAAAATTGTCATATGTCAGTGTGAGAATCAGTTGTTAGAGATAACATCATCTTGCAATCAAAACGGAACAAAAGTTACATGGTTTAAACGACTAAGAGTAACCAACGAAGTTCTATTTTCCGCTCTGCTTCTTCATAAAATTGAATATTTGATTTACTCGATGATTATTAATTTCGATCTTTTGATGCGGTAAAAAGTAGCCAATCAATTTGAATAATAGTGTCTAAAATTTCCGAACGAGATGTTCCATAGCAGCGCCAAGTAAGCTGTGTGTAAGCAGGCCCAACGGGCCAGCTAGTTTCTATATAAACTACCTCACACTGAACTCTAACTCTAACTCACGCATCGTCACGTATACTGTACGCTCATTTATCAAACTGACTCTTCAGAGCTACAATTTTACGATGATTCGTTATAGATAGGATCCGACTTTTTCTATTTTCTTTCCTGCAGGGGGCTACCGCCCTGGCCAGGGCCGGAAGACTGAAATGTTTCCTTCACCTGCAACCGCTTACAGCTTATATAGTTGCCAAGAGAATTAAGCGGGTAATAACTGTGTGCTTTATTGAAAATGATGAATGAATCATTGATAGGATGATAATGTTTTCTTACCAGTTTCATTGGTCTCATTAGGCGAACTCTTTGTTGCGCCGTCTGTCGTGGGATTTTTCTTATAAGCCGCATAAATTGAACCACATGTTATACCGATCAAAATAGCAACGATACATCCGATGATAGTCCATTTCTTTGCAACCTGTTTTCATGGTGCTGTTACATGACCATAAACTGGACCAAAATTTTGGTGAGTTCAAAGTTTTGATAAATTTTTTGAGTACTTCTCTATAAAAATAGAATTTGATGTAAAGGGGGGGTCGGGTGGGGGTTCAATGTTCATCCCGTAAATGGGGTCCACGATTCGAATTTTAACGGAAAGAGATAGCGCTAAGCTTTTGATTGCATTCAATTCGTCTCGACGAAATGATCATTTTAGTACTTTGTTAGTTTGTCAAATCGGATGAAGCGAGAGCGCCAGAGTGACAGTCTATTGTGGACCAGAAATTGGCCAAATTGGCTACATTTTCCAAGATAAGAGCTTCAAACTTATTTTGCCCGTCATTTAACAAAAAATTAACAAAACTATGCGCCAAACGGGCATAAGATATTTTGGAATCATAGATCAAAGTCCGGATCCGTTTACAAGATTTACCCCTCTTAGCAAAAAGAATTATAGAAAAATTTCACTCCTAGCAGAAGTTATCAGACATTGAGTGGAGGACACTTTGGAAAAAATTGCTAACCCAGCCGTTTAATAATAATATAATAATTTACGTTTTTCAGGAAACCATAACAAAAAGAAATTAACTTCAATAAACGTTTATTAAACGTGCTTTTGCGTAACGGATAAAACGATATAAACTGGTTTGAAGTTTAATAAACGTTTCTCGGGAAATGTTTCGTACGGGAATAAAACAGAAAATGAGGTTTTGTGGTTTGGTTTATTAATTTTTTTCGAAAAAAACGTTTTTGATTGGTTTCCCCGAAACGATAAATAAACCATTTAATAAGTAATTTAATCACTTAATTATTTTTTATTTCTCATCTTAGACTTTGTGAGTCCTCTGTCGACCATGTGTATACAGTATATACGTCATAATTATAACAAAAATCATATAACAGGGACATCACCCACTGTGTTCGCCTTGCAAGGAAAATATAGTTGAGAATTCAGGATAAGGGATTATACTTATAAGAATAAAATGTTTCCTTGTGTTTACATGCAAAACCTCATTAACTTCGTTTTCAAGGTTTATTTTTGGTTTGAGAAAAACGTTAAAATATGAAACCAAAAATTAACGTTTAAGGGGGGTTCAAGCCAAATTTTTGGGAAAACACGTTTCTGAGATATCGGTTGACCCAAAAGGTATACCCCGTGGGCCAACTTTTTGGCCAGGTTTGGTACCCCCAAATGGCGATTTGAGGTCCAAAAAACCTCTAAAAAACCACAAAATCGCAATTTTCTCAGTTCGCGTTTTTTCGAAAGTGCTCTTTACTCAACGGCTAAAAACTCAAGCTACGATTGATATTTTTGCATAATTCTTTTTTTACGTAAAACTAGACTAAACTCCGCAGAAACTAATACAGCCGGATTTTTGAGTTAGGCCTTCAAAAATTTTTGGCGCCACGTGCGCCAAATTTTTGGCAAAAATTTGGCGCACGTGGCGCCAAAAATTTTTTGGAGGTTTTTTAGAGGTTTTTTGGACCTCAAATCGCCATTTTAGCAGCAATCAACCCCAAACTTGCAGAGAATACGTTATCCAACGCTATTTAACGAATAAAGTTGGTCTCATTCAAAAATGTTGACATTTGCACAAGTTACGGGCCAAAATTGGCTTGCGCGACGCGCGTATGCCCATATATGGGCATGCGTTTTTCGGCCATAACTCGGCCATTTTTTGAGATATCGACTTCAAATTTTTTATGGTAACTCAGGGGACCATTATCTATCGATTGCACACCTCAGATCCCGCCCACGTTGCTTTTGAAAAAATATGCCAATCTTGTGTCCATATTTGGGCACGGCACCACGGCGGCGCCAGTGGGTCTGGAAGTACCAAACCCGGCCAAAAAGTTGGCCCACGGGGTATACCTTTTGGGTCAACCGTTATCTCAGAAACGTGTTTTCCCAAAAATTTGGCTTGAACCCCCCTTAAAAAGTTTATTTTTGGTTTACTGAATACCATTATTTTGATTGGAATTGCGTTTTATTTATGGCATCAGATAAACGTTACAAATACGTTTATCTTTGGTTTGAAGAAAGCGTTTCTCTCCCACCAAAAATAAACGTTTTTGTACCGTATATTTTCGGTTTAAGAAAGACGTTTTTGTGAACCAAAAATAAACGTTTTTGAAACGTTTATTTTCGTTTCTGTGAAAACGTTCCTAGAAGACCAACAATATATTATATGATTCTAAAAAGTTTATTTTTGGTTGGAGAGACACGTTTACTGCAAACCGAAAATGAACGTAAACGTATTTTAAACGTTAACTTGAGGTTAATTTGTAGTACGTAAGTTACCAAGTTAGTTAATAATTCCAATTCAAAAATCAGTCTCCTGTAAACCAAAGATAAACGTTTTCTAAGCGTTTATCATTGGTTTCATATCAATATTTTGGATGAACCTGAATCAAACGTATCAGAAACGTTAATTTTTGGGATTTCAATAAACGTTTCTACAGAAAAGTTTATAAAACGTATCAAAAACGATTATCCATAAAACGTTTGACGGAAACCAAATTTAAACGTTTATTATCGGTTTGGTTTGGATGTGCCGGCTGGGAATTCATGGATTTTTGGGAGGTTTTTATGGATTAAAATGGCCAAACTACATCCAATTCACTTTGCCTATCGATCGGTTTGCCCATCGATATTGACCTCAATGATAGGCAAATCAAGTTTGAAGCTCATACTCTGAAAAATGTGGCCAATATAGGTCCAAAAAAGGCCAACTTCGACTTGGGCGCGCGTGTTTCGCAATTTTTGACACTGATGTATGGTCTTATTTTGTCAACTACGATGCGTATTTAAGCATTTAGAATCAGCGGGTGGCTAGAGAAACGTAGAGGTAGAGGGACGGGTGTCCGAGGTTGATTTTCGTTTTTTTTTTTCAGACAGGTAGAGCAGAACGCGAGCTACAGGTAAGTTTAGGGCATAAGACAAAACGTCTTATTGAGCCGATTTTTGATTTAGGCCTTATAAAGTTAGAAACTGTGAAAATATTGGCTTGTGAAATTTGAAGAACCTTATTTTTGAGTTTTGACCATTTTCGGGACAGGAGCTAGCATTGAATTATTATTTTCGGCAAATCGAGTTAGAAGTTCGCGTGCGTTCTGTAACTACAAGCAAAACCGTGATAAAAAACATAACTTCAGATAGGAAAAAGATATTTTCATGGGGTAAAAACCTA
This sequence comes from Beroe forskalii, assembly GCA_011033025.1. NCBI lineage: Eukaryota > Metazoa > Ctenophora > Nuda > Beroida > Beroidae > Beroe > Beroe forskalii. The sequence continues at coordinate 390,775 of WFMF01000131.1, forward strand.
CTGGTAGCTGGCATTTTGCTCTTTCACACAAACGTTGAAAAACGGAAATCAACGTCGGATCCTCTACAGCCCCCGGCCCCCATAATTGCCCTGAGACCCGACAGTCAACTATACCCCAAAACCATGCCTCAATTCAGGGTTCTTGATGTGATAGGCTTATAGGGAATGTAAATGTTATGACTTCATAAATGGCAAATGATATTTACTAACATATAATATTACATTTTCAAGGTGCTACTTAAGCACTCTGTTTTTTTTATTTTCATTTACATCATACAACGTGTATCTAATACTTACGTTTTAAGGGGGCTGGATGATGGGGGGGGGGCTGAGGGTCCGATGTCAGTTTTCGGGATTTTGTTGTTTCTGATAGAGGTTCTCGCTAGCTACCAGTAGTTTTTTAGGGCATAGATCCGTTTGCCACCTTGTCCAGGCGCCAGTCTAATGCAGGTCTAGCGCTGGTTTAATGCAGGTCTAACGCCAGTCTAGTGCAGGTCTAATGCAGTTTTGGCGCCGGTTTTGTGCAGGTTTAGCGATTTCGTCTCTGATTACAATGTGCGCGCAAACTTCTACACGATTTGCCGAAAATCATTTTTAAATCCTATCGCCTCCTGCAGTTTTTAAGGAAACCCCTAGAAACTTGGTAGATATGTTTTAGGGCATAAAAAACTATTGGCGGGTCAGATTTTTGATTTTGGCCTCAGATGTGAAAATAGGGGCTTTTGAAATTTTAAAAATCGTCATCTTTGACCATTTTTGGAGTCAACATTGAAAATTCATATTTTCACTTCTGAGGCCTAAATCAAAAATCGGACCGATCAAAAGTTTTGTTTCATGCCCTAGAACATAACTACCAAGTTTCAAGGGTTTTACTCAAAAACTGTAGGAGGAAATAGATTTTTTAAAGTTAATTTTCGGCAAAATGAGTTGTAAGTTTGCGCACGCAGTGAAATTAAGGGGGCAGGGGGGGTCTTCAGGGTGTCGATGCGCAAGATGGAGTTTTTGGCTAGGAATGATAGAGGAGCATCGTAGGTACCAGAAAAACTTTACGGAATGAAAAAATCTTGTTCCTAGCCTGAGTTATGGGATTTTGAAAATCGGAATTTGCTTGTAATTACAGTACGCGCGCAAATTTCTATCACGATTTGCCGAAAATGATCTTAAAAATCTATCTCCTACATTTTTTGGAGAATCGTCCTGAAACTTTCCAGATATGTTCTAGGGATTAAAATGAAGAGATTTGTTCAGTAGATTTTTGATTTAGGCCTTTAAACCGAAAATATTCGATTTTGAAATTTCGAGGTGCCAAATTTTGATGATTTTTTCCCCACCAATTTTTCTTTTTGATTCACGGAAAAAAGTGGTAATTTAGCACTTTTAGTATCCATGCGTTTTTATGATTCTTTCATATATTGAGGCAGAAAATATTGAAGGACTGATATTTTCAAAATCTTAGGGATCACGTGATAAAAACCATATCCAAATACACAGTATCCTATGTTGTGGCTTTTATTTTGTCTCTCTTCCGCTTCTCAGTCAGCAGACAACCATATCTTTGATGGGAGTCAGGTGTTCATCTATAACAAGGCTGCTGGTGGACATTACAGATTGATATCCCGAAGAAAGCAATGCAAAGAATTATTTGATGCCTACAAAAGTTCGCCATGGAACTTTGGCTATAAGATCCTTCACGAATATTGCCCATTATCCTTGTTTTCACATGCCCTCGAATTTGAGCATCTTTGGACTCTTGACGAACACCCAACCAGGCACGGTTTCTTTTATATAAGAAACACAGCAAATCCAGATGAAAAATGGAAATTTGGCACGCCCATTGAAGGAGCGATTGCAAGGAGGATCTTGCTAGCGCCTAAAGTTTCTTTACTGACTAGAGAAAGTATTGGCAACGTATACGTATCTTGGGACAAATCATATCATGAACATAATCTATTCAAATTTCTTGATGATGACAATGGATATTTCTACATAGGTAGTCCAAGATTTGGATGCTTGTTAGGAGGTCTTCAAATTAATGTTGAAAAATGTAAAAAAGTTGGGAAATATACAGGATCCAGGTGGAAGGTTGTTCCTCGGTTAAAAGCCATAGAAATTAAATCAAAGGTAGTTTTTGGACCAGTAGATAACCTACAAAACCCATTTCCAGATGGCCCATACACAATAACTGTTCAACGTGGAGTAACAAGAACACAAAGTACCCAAGTAAGAGACTTACAGTCTTACAAAGCCTCATTGGAATCCTCGCTCTCACAGGCTGTAGCTAGTGTTGAGTTTACTTATGAGATAGAAAATACAGTGACATCATCAGAGGAAACTAGCTGGGTTAGAACAGAAGCAAGGACAGTAACAGTGCCTGCTCATTGTAAATATGCAGTGGTTCAGTTTGTTGCTGATGTCAAGGGAGAACTGGATGATGACTCTTGTCAGATATTGAACGGGAATATCAAAATCTTTGTCAGTAGAGATAAGTATTTCTATGATGACGATGGGAATAAGATTAACATTTACACATTGGAGAGTGTGGAAGAAGAAACAGAAGCGAAAGGAGAAGAGGAAGTTAATGAAAAAAAGGGAGTTAATGAAGAAGAGGAAGTTAATGGGGAAGAGGAAGTTAATGAAGAAGAGGAAATTAATGCAGAAGAGGAAAATAGTGAAGAAGGGGAAGTTAATGAAGAAGATCAAGTTAATGAAGAAGAGGAAGTTTATGGAGAAGAGGAAGTTAATGGAGAAGGGGAAGTTAATAAGGGAGAGGAAGTTTATGGATAATCATGAACAGTAAGGTGAAATGTAATGCTATCAATGATCTGATGACATTGTGGGACTTGTTCGATTTAATGTTTTGATCAACAGATAAGAACTGATAAAAGTACCTACGGTATGATATGGGAAGTATGAGCAAAACGTTGTTATTGGGAAATGGGAATAGTAGAATATTGATTAAGTTAGAAGAGCACTTACATTAAATCTCATCAAAACTATAATGAAATTATTATGAAATGTGCTTGATATCGTTATGAATTGAGTTATTCTGATCATTCTGATCACTCTGAATTCTTTGATTGTTTTCGTTCAAACATAGAATCAAAATCATGAATAACGATTTTCACGTTTTCGTTCAAACATAGAACGTTTTCGTTCAATCATAGAACGTTTTCGTTCAAACATAGAATTAAAATCATGAATAACGATTTTCACTCACCGATGTATCCATGATTCGGAACGTTTCCTCCATTGAAAATCAGATAATTCGATGTAAGTTGTAACTGAAAAATATATATGCATCTAATTAAAAATTCAAATTGATATTCGAGAAAAAATATTATTGAAAAATTCAAAAATATTTTCATAGAACAAACGCAACGAACAATCGTTTCATTATAGTGAACATTTGAACAGTCGTGACGAGCCAGGTGTCAACTCATCAAATACCACATCATGACGTGACGAGCCAGGTGTCAGCACATCAAATACCACATCAAGACGTGACGAGCAAGGTGTCAACTCATCAAATAACACATCACGAAGTGACGAGCCAGGTGGCAACTCATTAAATACCACATCACGAAGTGACGAGTCAGGTGTCAACTCATCAAATACCACATTATGACGTGACGAGCAAGGTGTCAACTCATCAAATACCACATCACGAAGTGACGAGCCAGGTGTCAGCTCATCAAATACCACATCATGAAGTGACGATACAGATGTCAACTCATCAAATACCACATCATGACGTGATGAGCCAGGTGTCAACTCATCAAATACCACATCACGATGTGATGAGCCAGGTGTCAACTCATCAAATACCACATCATGACGTGACGAGCCAGGTATCAACTCATCAAATACCACATCACGACGTGACGAGCCAGGTGTCAACTCATCAAATACCACATCATGACGTGACGAGCCAGGTATCAACTCATCAACTACCACATCATGACGTGACAAGCCAGGTGTCAACTCATCAAATACCACATCACGACGTGACGAGCCAGGTGTCAACTCATCAAATACCACATCACAACGTGACGAGCCAGGTATCAACTCATCAACTAATACATCACAACGTGACGAGCCAGGTATCAACTCATCGAATACCACATCATGACGTGACAAGCCAGGTGTCAACTCATCAAATACCACATCATGACGTGATGAGCCAGGTATCAACTCATCAAATACCACATCATGACGTGACAAGCCAGGTGTCAACTCATCAAATACCACATCATGACGTGACGAGCAAGGTGTCAATTCATCAAATACCACATCATGACGTGACGAGCAAGGTGTCAACTCATCAAATACCACATCACGACGTGACGAGCCAGGTGTCAACTCATCGAATACCACATCATGACGTGACGAGCCAGTTTTCAACACAATAACACATCAAATACCACAGTACGACGTGACGAGCCAGGTGTCAACTCATCAAATACCACATCACGACGTGACGAGCCAGGTGTCATCTCATCAAATAGCACATCACAACGTGACGAGCCAGTTGTCAACTCATCAAACACCACATCATGACGTGACGAGCCAGGTGTCAACTCATCAAATACGACATCATGACGTGACGAGCCAGGTAAAAACTCATCAAATACCACATCACGACGTGACGAGCCTGGTGTCAACTCATCTAATACCAGATAATGACGTGACGAGCCAGGTGTCATCTCATCAAATAGCACATCACAACGTGACGAGCCAGTTGTCAACTCATCAAATACCACATCATGACGCGACGAGCCAGTTGTCAACTCATCAAAAACCACATCATGGCGTGACGAGCCAGTTGACAACTCATCAAATACCACATCACGACGTGACTAGCCAGGTGTCAACTCATCAAATACCACATCATGACGCGACGAGCCAGGTGTCAACTCATCAAATACTACATCATGACGTGACGAGCCAGGTATCAACTCATCAAATACCACATCACGACGTGACGAGCCAGGTGTCAACTCATCAAATACCACATCATGACGTGACGAGCCAGGTATCAACTCATCAAATACCACATCATGACGTGACAAGCCAGGTGTCAACTCATCAAATACCACATCATGACGTGACGAGCAAGGTGTCAATTCATCAAATACCACATCATGACGTGACGAGCAAGGTGTCAACTCATCAAATACCACATCACGACGTGACGAGCCTGGTGTCAACTCATCAAATACCACATCATGACGTGACTAGTCAGGTTTCAACTCATCAAATACCACGTCATGACATGAGGACTGACGACCAGATCTAGGATAAAGGAAGCGTTCTCTTACTATTCGTTCCATGAAACCGACAGGACGTGCAGCGGGATCATGTCACGATAAACTAGGGTCTTTAGTTAATGAACAGTAGTAACCTAAAACTAATATACAGTAGTGATAACTATTGTACAGTAATAACAGGCGTTAAGCAGGACCCCAGCTTATTGTTACGTGACGCGTCACGTCACGATCGCGTGCGGACTCATTCTTCCAGAGAGATCAGGTGACCTGTGCAGTGCTTCATATCGACCATAGCTTGACGTTTATGTTGATTCATATCAATGTTTTTCGGTCGATGCAATATCACAAGTTGTAGTTTTCACTTTCAGCTTGAAATATTTGACGTCTTGTCTTGTCTTGTGTCAAAAATAATTTAACGTTTTTCCTTGTTTGACATTAATTTTTGCCCTGCTTATCGAAATTTTAAGATAAAATCTGGAAGAAATGCGCGTTTAAAATCGTACAGTAACGCGTCACGACTTGATACAAGTGACGCTGGACGTGGCGCTGGGGTCTAATAAGGTACTAGCTACTTAACTAGATTACGATGGGGAATAAATACTTAAGGGGGCCCGGGGGGGGGTCCGAGGTCGATTTCCGGTTTTTTGATGTTTCTGATAGAGCAGAACGCCAGCTACCAGTAGGTTTTTACCCCATGAAAAAATATTGTTCCTAGCCGAAGTTATAAATTTTTCAAATCGCGAGTTCGCCTGTAATTACAGTGCGCGCGCGAACTTTCGACGCGATTTGCCGAAAATCAACTTTAAAATCTATCTTCTCCTACAAATTTTGGAGAAAACCCTTGAAACTTGGTAGTTATGTTCTAGGGCATAAAACTCAACTTTTTATCCAGCCGATTTTTGATTTAGGCCTTAGAAGTGAAAATATCGACTTTTGAATTTTGAAAATCACTATTTTTGACGATTTTTGTGACAGGAGCCAACTTTGAAAATTCATATTTTCACTTCTGAGGCCTAAATCAAAAATCGACTCGATACAAAGTTGAGTTTTATGCCCTAGAACATAACTACCAAGTTTCAAGGGTTTTCTCTAAAATTTGTAGGAGAAGATAGATTTTAAAGTTGATTTTCGGCAAATCGCGTCGAAAGTTCGCGCGCGCACTGTAATTACGTAATTACAGGCAAACTCGCGATTTATAACTTCGGCTAGGAACAATATTTTTTCATGGGGTAAAAACCTACTGGTAGCTGGCGTTCTCCTCTATCAGAAACAACAAAAACCCAAAAATCGACCTCAGACCCCCCGGCCCCCTTAAATTAAATATAGTCGCGCAATACTGTAAGTCTCCGACTTAATTTCACGCGAAAAAAACTGTCCCACAATTTAATGAATTTATGTGACTTTACCAATTCTCTAGTTACAAGATACAACGCTATCAGGAATCAAGACAAACCTGAGTTTTATAAGCATCGGATGAGTGACATCACCAGGTGTGAGCTGCTCTGCTACAGAGATCCTATGGTATCAGGGTAGGAGATGTCTTGCAATACATGCTACATTCTGCTCCTAGTGCAAAGAAAAAGGTAATAGACGTAGGTATTTTTTCCGCCCAGGGCTTTCCCGATTATTTATCGAGATATAAGCGGGTTTTCTTAATTAAGTTCGGTAAAAAATCGTTGTTGAAACTATAGGACAAAATTGGTGAGGGTGAGATGTCAAGAACTACGACTTAGATTGGTATAAGACTATAAGATCGGGCAAAATGTGTTGTACTCAGGTAGAATTATGTAGTTATGTATGTATTGTAGAATTGTGTATAGGGCATAAAACTCAACTTTGCATCGGGCCGATTTTTGACGATTTTTGTGACAGGAGCCAACTTTGAAAATTCATATTTTTACATCTAAATGACAATTTGGTTGAAACAAATGAAACACATTCATTGTCAATACGGTCGGTTTCATGAACCCGATTAACGGAGAACGATCATCAGTCGACAAAGATGAAAGCTTCAAAATTCAATGAGTCCATGTTGCTCCTTTATAAAAACAGCTGCGCCGTCACCAATCTTTGTGTGATCTTTAAGCAGGGTGTCCTCATCAGGCATGTCCTCGGTGTTGTCCTCAGGACGAGAGTGCTCGACAGTAATTTACATTTTGAAGCTTTCATCTTTGTCGACTGATGATTGTTCTCCGTTAATCGGGTTCATGAAACGGACCGTATTGACAATGAATGTGTTTTATTTGTTTCAACCAAATTGTAATACGCTCCAGTTCCACTGTTGAGCACTTTCGTTGGACAAAGGATTCCTGTTTGGAGTTGGTAACTATATCTAAATGAAAAATCAAAGTTAAATGCTTACTAGCAGTCCAGTTGAGCCTGCATATACACAGCTCACTCGACGCTGCTATGCAGCACCTCGTTCGCAAATTTCAGACCCCACAATTCAAATCAACTAAATACTTTTTAACGCATCAAAAAATTCCAATCAGATCAAAAATTACGGAGCATTGAGCAACGTACTCAAAAAAGTATTAAACTGAAATGAACGTGCGCGCAATTATTCTGCACGTGCAGTGTGCACTAAAATAAAGTAGTACCATTTTGAGAAAAAAAAAACGAATTTTCCGACCAAAAAACGGCTATTTTTATTAGATTAGCCTCCTTAAACACTCATAAACCCCGAAAAATTGAACTCCCATTTGCCAATTTTTATATCCACCCGGGGTTGCCTCCTCCCCATTTTCCCCGACGCCATACACTTGATGATGTTCTTGCTTCGTTCACTTGAGTCTGCTACTTTCTGAGTTTCTGGACGGCTGCCTGGAGCTCTTTAGGCGCTAGTGCTGTCGTGCAACTCTTTGATACTACTGCTGAGTATGACTTCATATCCGTTGCAATTGCAGTCTTCACCTCAGAGAGCTGTTCTTCCTGTTTCTGGATCAGCTTGTTCTGGAGGTCGATGATTTTGTTCTGATCTGTTATCTTCTTGTTGTTTAGTGCCTCGATATCATCATCTGCTTTTACAAGCCATGGAAGGCAGAAATCATCCAGTATGATGCAAACTGTTTCAGGCCACAACCCAAGGTTTTCCTTAGTGATTGTCTTCTTACTTCGAAAGTAATGCTGACAAACGTAGGTGTGGCTTTGTTGATCGCCGCATATCTAGTATCTACTTGCTGATCTCGTCGGCTAAGAACAATATTTTTTTCATGGGGTTAAAACGTAAAGACCTTATGCTAGCACTGCTGGCGTTCTGCTCTATAAAAAAAAACTGGAAGTCGACCTCGGACCCCATAATAACCTGTAATCATCGCCAACCGACTCGACTCGGCCACTCAGCAATACTTGACCACTCTTGAACTTGATTACTCCACTTAACCAATTTACTGGACTCGGTAGTTTGACTCGACCACACGACTCGACTAGGCCACTTGACTCGAATTAATAACCAAATTTAACTTATACTTTACCTGACTAGGCTACTCGAATCGCTTAGGCCAAAAATGAGGACGCAATTAAAAGCAGCATTTTAGTTGGATCAAACTGTAATTGACCACCAAAATTTCATGAGTTAACTAGTGTTTATTAGGACGACCCCCCCCCCCGGCCAGACACTGATCAAAATTCAGAAAATTCTCGGACATACTTGGACTTGGGGGATAATTATGGTTAAAATGCATCAGTATTTGGTTCTAGTGCACTCTCTGGAAATCAGTCACACAGGAAAAAGCAGTTTTCAGCCTTATTTTGGTCCTTGTGGCCCATTATAGACGAAAAAGTCCATTTTAGCCCAAAAATGGGGGTTTTTGAGATTGTAAATCTCGTGAAAATGGTCGAAATTCAAAATTCTGAAAGCAGCATTTTCTTAGTTGGATCAAACTGTACTGACCTGCAAAATTTCATGAGTTAACTAGTAAGTTTAGTAGGACGACCCCCCGGCCAGACACTGATCAAAATTCAGAAAATTCTCGGACATACTTGGACTTGGGGATAATTATGAGGAAAACAAGAAAATGAGGAAAACAAGAAAATTTATTTTACACAAACAAAATAAATATAAATATTAATTGTCAGAGATAAAGATGATTCCAAAAAACTCAGGTGGTAAAGGATTTGAGTGGTAATGCTGAAAATTGTTCTCTGTGAAGCTGTTCTAAAATTATATTCCTTGTCATTTTGAAACTTGAAATTTAGTTTAGCACATGCTTAACTGAGCTCAATCGTTTGCATGGAACTGATTGAGTATGGGAATTCACTTTAAATACTTAGATAGACAATTAGGGCAACGAGGCACTTTTTGGGGTCGTTGTTTTAATACATTGAGCTTATATCAAATCTCATATCAAATCCTCTATTCTGAGTAATAGCTTACAATTCTTAATCAAGCCAATACTGTTTTTACTAATGATATTGTCGATATTGCTTGGTTATAACAACAGTGAATTGTTCAATAGACTAGATATATAAATAAAAACATGCATTCCATTCAACTTCAAAATAAAAAATAACAATATTTTCAATTAGTGTGATGAGTTTTTCTGCTTGTTTAAAATTTTCAAAGTGAAATATTTGGGTTAAAGTGGTAAGGTCTAAGACACAGGAATAACGTTAAAATTACAATCTTTGCTAGCCATGATGTTGTGTATGGAGAGTTATGAGCAATATTTTGCCTTCTGCACCCACCATTCATCTGGTTAGGTTGTAAGGGCCTTTTGATTCGTTACTTATGTATTGCAAGGAAAAATTTAGCAATGCTTGGATTCTTCAATAGGCATAATCCACGATTTTTGCAAGTACACCTGAATTCGCCGCGAATTCGCCGCGAATTCAAGTGAATTCAGGTGAATTCAGGTGTATTCGCGGCGGAGTTCGCCAAAAAAATTTTTTGGCGGACTCCGCCGGACTCCGCCGGAGTCCGCCGCGGACTCTGGCGAATTCACCTGAATTCACCTGAATTCGCCGCGAATACACGCGTATTCGGTGTACTAGTTCGCCAATTTTCCAGTTCACCCAGGCGAACAAGTTCGCCGCGAATTCGCGGCGAACTGATGTCCGCCGCGAATTCGCCGCGAACTCAGGCGAACTTGGGTGAACTTGGGCGAACTCAGGTGAACTCAGTTCGCGGCGAATTCACCTGAACTTTGAAGGAACTTTTCACGTCTTGCACGCTTATGTGAGACTAAGATGCAATTCACAATGTCTACCATATGCGTGTCGTCATGGATCCAAAGAACCTTAGGGTTAGGGTTTTGGTTAGGACACTAGAAAAATTGACATCAAGATCTGTGACGTCATTGTCAGGTGTTGCCTGACCCCCTGACCCCCTGACGACTTAGGACTTCGCTGATTCGCTGAGGACAAAAACCAGTATCGGCGCATATAGGCCGAGTGCAGCATAGAATATCGAGTTCAGTAGTTCCATACAAAGAGTTACAAGAAGTTAGATAATATGTAAAAGGTGTGGACGAGGGAGTGCTCTTTGAAGTAAGTGGCAGGGTCCGTCGTCACAGTCTCGTACTGTTTTTTGTAACCGAGGCTGTGCAGGTTCCTCAGGACCGCCTGGCAGAAGTGGAAGTGGCTGCTGTCGACGAGGGCAGAGGGGAAGGTGGATAAGAGGGACCCCACAGCAGAAGAAGTGGCGGGGTTGCAACCCCGCCACTTAACCCCATTCTAGATCCACCACTGAGTCCCGCATCAACACTTGGGGCAGTTGGAGACATGGGATTGGAAAGCCTCCAGGTACGGTAAATGGCTTTGTGGGTGAGGAGAAAGCAGACCGTGGGGAGGCACCAGGATCTGTCTTCTGTGAGGGATGAGAGCTCCGCATGGATGACAAGGATCTGGGGTAAGGACTTGAAGGTTCCATCGAGGAACCAACAGGAGCTTTCTGCTAGGATCGTGAGGTTTTCACTGGTAGCCCGGATGATCACCCGAGGCGTTGTCGTAGAGGAGCATATCAGCTTGTCTGAGGGTCCGGCAGTCTGCAGGGAGGGTGTCTGCAGAGTGGGTATGAGGTTCAGGACACTAGCAGCTGCCAGCTCCGCTTGATCCACCACCAAGCTTGTCTCCCATCTGTCGTGTCAAGGGTTTGCAGACTTCATGAGATCTCGTTACCTAAGTGGGACGATTCCTGATGAATTAGAAGGAGTTGTGCACGCATGAACGTCGCGTATCACGTATCTCCTCCGATGACATGAGATATGAGCCTATCAGCCAACAAACGGTATGAAATAGTGTAAATTGTGATGTGGCGGATCACATGCTGACACCGTGTATCGTGAGTCCCCCAGTGTCTCCACAATGATACATCGGATCGCATGATTGTACCCTCCATACGGGCTCTGTCATCTGGATTAACCGAGAGATTCTCGGTATAAATCGATCCAGGCTTTAGGTAGTTTATATAAAGTGAACAGGCTCCCAACCTAGAGTCCACCCTGTGGGGATCTCCCGACCCAGAGTCCACCCAGGTGTGCCGCCGCCGACCCAGAGTCCCCCGACCTAGAGTCCCCCGACCTAGAGTCCGTTCCCCATGTTGACTTTGCAATCGGGATCTGGTTAGAGCAAAGCGCCGACCAAAACACCTGTATAACAAGAGTAATAACGCAATTTTCCTTCATCGCCGATCGCTAATTTGTTAAATTCGTACTGATTTGGGCTTTTGGGCATGTTTCCCTCCGGCGAACTCAGGCGGACTCCGGCGAACTCAGGCGGACTCCGCCATCTGAATTAGGCGAACTAGTTCGCCGCGAATTCGCCGCGAACTGGCAGTTCACCTGGGTGAACTGAAAAATTGGCGAACTAGTACACCGAATACGCGTGTATTCGCGGCGAATTCAGGTGAATTCAAGTGAATTCGCCGGAGTTCGCGGCGGACTCCGGCGGAGTCCGGCGGAGTCCGCCAAAATTTTTTTTTGGCGAACTCCGCCGCGAATTCACCTGAATTCACCTGAATTCACTTGAATTCGCGGCGAATTCGCGGCGAATTCAGGTGAACTTGCAAAAATCGTGGATTATGCCCTTCAATAGGATCCATTTTTTCGATTTTCAAAAATTATATTACAATTTTTCAAAAACATCAACTTTTGCAGATTTTTTGCTCACACACACAAGCTTAACAAAAAAGAAACATTACACACATCTTTCAAAGTGCATAGTGAAATACCTATTTCTATATGCTTTAATGTTTGTTGTGGTTGTTTTATTAGTTGTAAAGGAAAAAGCATAATATACATATATTATAGTATAAAATAAAAAGATGTAATAAATCATTGAAGTATTATAAAAAGTATCACACAGCACGCTCACACTGCAGTCGTTGTGACTGCCTAATACATGTGGCATTAGATACCTACCTATATCCTCAACCGACCTAGCTGATCTACAGTAACCTTACTGAATCAGATCCTTGTTACAGTGATGTTTTCACACAATTGGTCGTAGCCTAATAAACTCTTCAAATAGAAAAGTTTTGTTATTGTTTTCAAGTTTATCAGAGCTACCAAGCCAAGGAAAGAAAAAATTCCATTAGAGAAGTCTGCATAGGGGTCAAAAAGTATTTGATTTAAGTTATTCATCTTTTGCTAGAGCTATGTTATTGAATACTGTGTTTAAATGAGTCCATTCATTAGGATCATTTTCACTTTGTAATTTTTAGATGGATTTTTTCAGAGATGTCTTGAGGGTTTCAATCGATATATCATCGATTTTCTTGCCCTTCATAATAGACTTAGCCACAGTATTCCATGCCAGTGCTCCACGGTAGGTGAAGCTCTGTCTAGGGATGTCTTGCAGTATGAGTAATGTTTTATGATTCCTATTCGACATTTTCAGTTTATCAAATATTACATTAGGCTGTTCAGAGTTGATAAGTTTGAAGATTTCAGTGCATAAGCTGTAATTGTAGCCATTGGTAAATGCTATTATGTCATGTTTTGTGAACAGTGGCTTTGAACTTTCCTTTCTGTACATTTCTGGATCTATAGCTTCTCCATTCTCCTTTGCTGTTTTGATATAATCTATTTTTTGTTTGTATGCTTCCCAATCACCAAATAGGACCCTAACACAGTGCTTTTGTATACGGGTGATTTTTTCAGTTAGGTTCTTATATGCTCCCCCAAAGACAGTACAACAGTATTTCATATGGCTTTCGAAGAGAGAGTGATAGAGCATTTTGTGATTCTCTGCTAGTATGTCTGGCCTTAGACGGTTGAGTATGGCAGTGGCAGATTTTAGTTTCTTTGTAAGGTATTCAATGTGGTCTGACCAGGTTAATTTGTTGTCAATAACGACCCCGAGGAATTTAGCTGAATTGGCTTCTTTAATCTCGGTGTCTTCAATAAGAAGTTTGGGCTGCTTAGATTTAGGAATATAGCTACGGGTTCGTGCACAGCTTCCACTTGTCCTTTTTCGTATTTCAGGTGGTGGTTCAAAGTGGATGAAGCAACACTTTTCTAGCTTGATATGGAGTAGGTTACTTTTCATGTAATTACTTAAAAGTTTGAGAGTATTATTTGCATGTTGGATTGCTAATTTACGGTTGTCAGCAATGATAAATAAGTTGGTGTCATCAGCATAGAGTACTGATTTACAGTTATCCCTAAATCACAGTTAGTCAGATCGTTTATATAAATAAGGAAAAGTAGAGGACCAAGGACTGATCCCTGTGGGACACCATATTTCACACAAATTTTCTCAGAGCATTGCCCAAGAATACTTGTGTAGTGATAGCGTTCTGTCAGGTAACTTGTCATGAGCTTGAGGGGTGTGCCTCTTATCCCACAGTTGTCAAGTTTTTGTAGTAGAATATTATGGTCAAGTGTGTCAAAGGCCTTGCTAAGGTCAATAAATACACCTAGAACATGTTTCTTTATTTTATGAGCCTGTGTTATAATATCAACTGAGTGGTGGATGGAATGACTGGTTGAGTGGTGTTTTCTAAAGCCAAATTGGGTGTTTGACAGGATGTTATTTGCTTGAAGAAAGTTGTAAAGTCGTTCATATATGATTTTTTGGCAGATGTTGACTTTGCAATCGGCGCTGATCAGCGCTGATCAGCGCCGATCCACCGCCGATCGGCGCTGATCAGCGCTGATCGGCGCTGATCAGCGCTGATCAGCGCTGATCGGGCCCGATCAGCGCTGATCAGCGACACCGCCGATCAGCGCTGATCAGCGCTGATCAGCGCCGATCAGAAATTTTAAAATTCTCATCGGCGGTCGTCGGCGCTGATCGGCGCTGATCAGCGCCGATCAGCGCTGATCAGCGCTGATCGGCGATCAATCAGCGCTGATCAGCGCCGATCAGCGCTGATGGTCTAAAATCAGCGCTGATCAGCGCTGATCAGCGCCGACCAAAACACCTGCATAAGAGCCTTTGTAAACGCCATTTTTCCTCATCGGCGCTGATCAGCGCTGATCAGCGCTGATCAGCGCTGATCAGCGCCGATCAGCGCTGATCGCTAACTTGTTAAATTTGAACTGATATGGACATTTGGGCGTGTTTGCCTCAAAAATATAATTCCTGCTGGCCGTGCAGGTGACATTTTACGGCAATTCCTTGCACAGGGCTGTAACATTAACATCAACAATCACATCAACTACAACATAAACCAGTTTTACGATACAGTTATAATGCATTGACGTGACAGTTGAATCGTTACAACACAGTTTCATCTCTACGACACAGTAACACGTTACGACACAGTAACATCGTAACGGCACAGTAACACCGTTAATACGACACAGTAACACCTTAACAGCACAGTAAATTAATGTCGTTACGACACAATAGCACCGTAACGACACAGTTATGCAGTTACTACACAGTAACGCAGTTACGACGAAGTCACGCAGTTACGACGAAGTCACGCAGTTACGATACAATAACGCCGTTATACGACAAAGTAACATCGTGACGACACAGTTTCCTTGTAACCGCACAGTAGCTCACTTACACAGTAAGGACGTTACGACAAAGCTGTAACACCATAACGACGCAGTTACGACACAGTCTGTACGCACTACGCAGTTCCAACAGAGTAACACAGTTACGAAAAAGTCACGCAGTTACGACACAGTCATGCAGTTACGACTCAGTAACACCGTTACAACACAGTAACGCAGTAACACCCTTACGACGCAGTTACGACACAGTATAACACCGCTACGACGCAGTTAAACAAAGTCACATTGTTACGACATAGCAATACCGTTACGACACAGTTTCATTGTTAAGTCACAATAAAACCTTCACAGCACAGTAAGGACGTTACGACACAGTAACACCGTCACAACACCGTAAGGACGTTACGACACACCACGGCTGTTATACGACACATTCAGGCCGTAATTAAGTGCTAAAGAAGCGCTGTTAAGACACCGTAAGTGTAATGCCGTTACGACAAAGTTACACTGTTACTACCACAGTAATGTTGCTACCCCAGCTAGTTATAACGCAGTTACGATACAATAACACTGTTACAAGTACAACACAGTAACACCGCTTCAACACAGTTATTGTAAGGACGTTACGACACAGTTACACTGTTACGACACATTTAACGTTGTTGCCCCAGAGTAACGCAGTTACAATACAAGTATACAATAACACTGTTACGACTAGCGAACGACCGGTTTAACCGTATCTCCATAAATCCGGTCACGGAATTTCGGTTGGCTGAAAACGCCCAGTCAACCGATATTTCTGTTCTGTTTTAATCTGAAATGGTTGATTGCGAGATCAAAATATTCGGTTACGGTTTCGGTTAGCTAAAACACCTGGTTAAGCGGTATTCGGTTTCCGTTCGGTTAACCGGTCCTATCCTAGTCATGCTGTCGTCTAAATCCCATTTGGGTTTGGGTTAGGGTCTGGGTTAGGGTTTGGGTTAGGGTTTGGGTTAGGGTTTGGGTTAGGGTTTGGGTTAGGGTTTGGGTTAGGGTTTGGGTTTGGGTTAGGGTTTGGGTTAGGGTTTGGGTTAGGGTTTGGGTTAGGGTTTGGGTTAGGGTTTGGGTTAGGGTTTGGGTTAGGGTTTCAGTTGGGGTTTGGGTTAGGGGTTTGGGTTAGGGCCGGTTAGGGTTTCGGGTTTGGGTTTGGGTTAGGGTTTGGGTTTGGGTTTGGTTTAGGGTTTGGGTTATTGCTAGGCTTTGGATTAGGCCTTGGGTTAGGGTTTCGGTTGACCCAAACTCTAACCCAAACCCAAACCCTAACCCAATCCCTAACCCAAACCTTAACCCAAACCCTAACCCAAACTCAAACCCAAACCCAAACCCTAACCCAAACCCTAACTCAAACCCTAACCCAAACCATAACTCAAACCTTAACCCAAACCCTAACCCATACCATGACTCAAACCCTAACTCTAGCCCGATTTAGGAGTTTAGGGCTGCCTTAATTCATCGGCGCCTATAGGCGCCGAAAAAATAAGGAAGAACACAGATAGCTAGAGATCAATATCGGCGCCTATAGGCGCCGATACTTCAGACTCGTACCGGGCCGTGGATCATGAAAAATATCACGATAGGTGCCTATAGGCGCTTATAGGCGGTGATGGCCGTACAGACGCCTTTAGGCGGTCGAAAACCGCCGATGTCGCCGAAAAGCGGTGTATAGGCGCTTTTCGGCGCCGATAGGCGCCGATGACCGCCGATCGAAAACTATCGGCGCCTATAGGCGCCGAAAAGCGGTACCGCCTATAGGCGCCTTGGCACATTCCCACTAGTGCAAACCGCCGATTCGGCGCCGATCAGCGCCGAATCGGCGCCTATAGGCGCCAATAAGTTTTTTCGGCGCCGATTCGGCGCCTATAGGCGGTACCGCCTTTAGGCGCCTATAGGCGCCTATAATTGAAATTTTCCAATTTTTCGCCTATAGGCGCCGATAAGCGCCTATGCACCGCCTATCGGCGCCGTCGGCGCTTTTCGACCGCTTATCGGCGCTTTAGTTTTCAACCGCCTTTAGGCGCCTATAGGCGCCGATACTGTTTCTTCGTCCCCGGCGATGTTCTAAGTATCGGCGCCTATAGGCGCCGATTTTGCCTTCTAGCAATTTGTGTTCTTCTACCTTTTTTCGGCGCCTATAGGCGCCGATGAATTAAAACATTCCTAAATTGGCGTGCGCTTTCGTCAGGTTAGGATTTGGGGTTAGGGTTAGGGTTTGGGTTAGGGTTTGGGTTAGGGTTAGGGTTAGGGTTTGGGTTAGGGTTTGGGTTAGGGTTTGGGTTGGGTTAGGGGTTTGGGTTGGGTTAGGGTTTGGGTTCCTGACCCTAACCCTAACCCCAACCCTAAGCCTACCCCGCCTAACCCTAAACCTAAACCCAAACCCTAACCCTACCTTAACCCAACCCTAACCCTAACAACCCCAAGCCTAGCCCTAATCCTGACCCAAATGTGGATGACATACCGTGCAACGATGTTGCGGGCCAATTTAGGACTACTTTAATTCATCGGCGCCTATAGGCGCCTACAGAATTTAGGCCAATGAATGTAGGTCATTGACTCGGAGCTCAGCTAATAAAACTCATCCTCGCTCCTTCAGGACTGTTTTAATTCATCGAAAAAAAGAGGAAGAATATCGGCGCCTATAGGCGCCGATACGTAAGATGAAAACAGCATCGGCGCCTATAGGCGCCTATAGGCGGTTGAAAACATAGGCGCCGATAAGCGGTCGAAAAGCGCCGACAGCGCCGATAGGCGGTGCATAGGCGCTTATCGGCGCCTATAGGCGCCGATGACCGCCGAAAAATTGGAAAATGTCAATTATAGGCGCCTATAGGCGCCTAAAAGCGGTACCGCCTATAGGCGCCTAAAAGCGGTACCGCCTATAGGCGCCGAATCGGCGCCGAAAAAAACTTATAGGCGCCTATAGGCGCCTATAGGCGCCGAATCGGCGGTTTGCACTAGTGGGAATGTGCCGGCGCCGTATAAGCGCCTAATAAAAAATATAAGCGCCTATAGGCCCCGATTCGGCGCTTGTCGGCGCCGAATCGGCGGTTTGCATATATAGGATTTAGCCATGCTGTCATGACAGTAACACCGATACGACACAGTAACACCGTAATAACAGCCTTACGTCGTTGTATGATATCCTACCCCCGTGCGCTCGCCGCAACGTTTCACAGCTGGACCTCAGAATTGCTGATAGGGTCGGACATCGCCCGTCGACTGTGAGTGTGTCATAACGGTGTAACTGTGTCGTTACTGCGTAACTGTGTCGTAAAGAATCGTTCAAATAATACGTTGTCACCTATAGCAGGAGGGGGTTTCCGACTGATTACGTTACATGTTATTTTAACAGGTAAACCACTGTAAACTTGATTACGAGGGGGAGGGGGGTTAAAATCGGCCAAAAATTGATCACGTAATATGTGAACGATCCCTTACTTTGTAACTGTGTCGTAACACTAACTGCGTAACTGCGTCGTAGCGGTGTTACTGTGTCGTAAGGGTGTTACTGTGTCGTGATGGTGTTACTGCGTGTTGTAACAGTGTTACTGTGTCGTAAGAATGAAACTGTTGTAATGGTATTAGTATTACTGTGTCATAACGATGTGACTGTGTAGTAGCTGCTTTACTGTGTCGTAACGGTGTTATTGTGTTGTAACGACGTTATTCGGTTATTGTGCTGTAAAGGTGTAACTGTGTCGTAACGGTGTTACTGTATTGTAACAGTTCTACTGTGTCGTAACGGTGTTACTGTATTGTATTTTTAACGGTTCTACTGTGTCGTAACGGTGTTATTGTCAGACGTCGTCTGAACATTATTTCAGACGGCGCGCCCCCGTCGGAGTTAAGAGGGGGTCAGACAATGGTTGACAAAGGTGTTACATTCACTGTGTTGTAACGGTGTTACTGCGGTTACTGTGTCGTAACGGTGTTACTGTGTCGTAACGATGTTACTGTGTCATTATAACGGTGTTACTGTGTCGTACTGTCGTAACGGTGTGACTTAATCGTAACGGTTCTACTGTGTCGTAACGGTGTTACTGTGTCGTGGGAATGAAACTGTGTTGTACTTGTAACGGTTCTACCGTCACGTCAATGCATAACTGTATCGTAAAACTGGTTTATGTTGTTGTTGATGTGATTGTTGATGTTAATGTTACAGCCCTGTGCGAGGAATTGCCGTAAAATGTCACCTGCACGGCCAGCAGGAATTATATTTTTGAGGCAAACACACCCAAATGTCCATATCAGTTCAAATTTAACAAGTTAGCGATCAGCGCTGATCGGCGCTGATCAGCGCTGATCAGCGCTGATCAGCGCCGATGAGGAAAAATGGCGTTTACAAAGGCTCTTATGCAGGTGTTTTGGTCGGCGCTGATCAGCGCTGATCAGCGCTGATTTTAGACCATCAGCGCTGATCGGCGCTGATTGATCGCCGATCAGCGCTGATCAGCGCTGATCAGCGCTGATCGGCGCTGATCAGCGCCGATCAGCGCCGACGACCGCCGATGAGAATTTTAAAATTTCTGATCGGCGCTGATCAGCGCTGATCAGCGCTGATCAGCGGTGTCGCTGATCAGCGCTGATCGGGCCCGATCAGCGCTGATCAGCGCTGATCAGCGCCGATCAGCGCTGATCAGCGCCGATCGGCGGTGGATCGGCGCTGATCAGCGCTGATCAGCGCCGATTGCAAAGTCAACATCTGCCGATTTTTTCATAGATTTTGCCAAATATGGGTAAAGTTGAAACTGGTCTATAGTTTACTATATCTTCTCTACTTCCTTTTTTGAAGATTGGTGAGATTTTGGCAGTCTTGAGTACATCTGGAAATTCACCTTTTTTCATGAGTTCGTTATATATATTACAGAGGACAGGTGTTATAATTTTGTTTGCCTTCTTGATTAGAACTAAGGGAATGTCACTTGTTTTGCTCATATCCAAGTCCTTTATAATTTCTGTAATCTCTTCTTTAGAGCATTCACTAAGTTCAATGGATTCGTCACAGGGACAATTGAGATAGTTAGTAAAAGGTGGAATTGAAGTTATAGGGCAGTTGATTTGTGCAGTGTCATTAAGTTTTTGGGCTATGGATGAAAAGTAATCATTAAACTTTGAGGCTATCATACGTCTACAAACAATTCGTTGATTGTCAATAACAAATGATGGTTTAATTGAGCTTTTTTCTTTTCCTCTGAGCTTATTGATGAGTTTCCATGTCTTTTTACTGTCTTGGGAGCATTCAGTAAATTTACCATGTGTATATTTTTTCTTTGCTAGGTCTATGAGCTTTCGCAGTGTACGTAGGTGTTTTGTATATTTGTTTTTGTGGTCGTCAAGATTAGGGTCATTCTTCTTTTTTGCAGTTTGGTATTTTGTATAGAGCTCGTCGTTTGTAGCTATAGATTTAATAAGACCACTTGTTATCCAGGGATTGTTGATAGCATTTCTTTTTGTGGTTCTTGGTGTAACAAGTTTGCAAGTTTCGTCCACTGCTTCCTGGAAGGTTTCCATGAACTTTTCCATTGAGCTAGTTTGTCCAGTTTGTTCATTTGCCAATTTCTCCTCAAGTCGGTCAGAAAACTTATTTAGGTTTGAATGGCTGTAGTTGTAGTGAATGGTCAGCTTATTTTCCAGTTTGATTGCAGGTTTTGTAATTTGTGACACGCTGAATACTGGGGAGTGGCTAGTTATTTCATAGTCTAATGTTCCAGAGAGCTTAACCTCATTAGTACTATTGCAGAGTATGTTGTCAATACATGTTTCCATGCAGTTGGGTCTTTTGTGAGTGGCTATCGAGATAAGTGGACAGTAGCCAGATGATACAATCATCTCCTCATATTCCTGTTCTACTTTTAACTTAAGGTTAAGTAGGTTAATATTAAAGTCACCTAGCAGATATACATCTTTGTCAGGCAGTTGCTTGATTATAAGATTTAGTTTGTCATTGAAGCTTCCAATTTTTCCATTAGGTGGCCTGTAAATAACACCAACATAAACAGGATTTGAAAAATCAGTGATTTTAATAAACAGAGACTCAATATCGGGGTCACATATGCTTAGGGATGGGATTCTAGCATAATTGTGTATTTTGTTAATGAGTAGGCCAATGCCAGTACCCGATGCCTTGCCATCAATTTTTGATTGGTATTCAGATATATAGTCCTCTGACAACGTATAGAGGGCTCCCTGATCTTCAGTTATGTTTGTTTCGGCTAATCCAATAACAGAAAATTTAAGTGGAAGTCTATGCATTTCAGTCACAAATCTGTTAAAGTTTGTTCTGTTGCTCCCTATATTCTGGAAGAGAGTGGAGAAGTTTGTTTTTTCATCTGATGTTTGTATACTTTTAGAGCAGATTTAAGGTTTTTATATTGTAGTTGGTGCACGAATCTAGGATTTTATAATTTGTCTCAATGTATTGCAGAAATTCAGGGGACTCTTCTTCATAAGCCTTATCTGAATCATCATAATTAAGAATTTCTTGGAATGGATTATATTTATGAACTTCTGTTAGTATGCAGGTATAACACTTTGATTTATCTCTTATACCTGCAGAAGTATTAGAGAGCTTCATGCATTTAAAATGAAGAGGCCTATCACAGTTTGTACAGATGAAAATTTTTTGTCCTATTAAAACATGTTTGTTACAGACTTCACATATTTCCTTGGCTTGGTTATAATTGTTATTTGATTGCATGGATTTATCCATACTGAATTTTTAAGTAACCATGCTTGACAGCGCATGGGTGCTCTTACCTGTCAAAACATCACTGTAACCTCTGCCATCAACTTTAGGGCTGATAACAGCCTCCTTAATTTTACTAATCAATTTAAGGATACCCTGCCTACCAATATGAATGGGATCCTTGGGATTGTTAAAACATCTCATGCTCCTATCAAGTAAGTTATCATATCCCACAAAGTCATTAAAATCTAAGAACCTTATAGATGGGTTCTTTTTAGACAAATACTCATAAAATAACTTATTGAATTCTATGGCACGATCATTAATGTGACTGATGGCAGTGGGCAGTATGGGGGACACAATAAGTTGGCTTCTTGGACAGAGTGCTTGTATTTCTTCTACTTTTGCAATAAAATTGTGCACATGATGAGCAGCAACATTGTCTGGATCAGGATCTTCATCAGTCCTACCCTTAGAGAAGTCTCTGAGATCATTCACCCCAACATGAAGAACGACATTGCTGAAACCAACACAGGAAGTAGGGTCAATGTTACGGATATGATAGGTCTCTTTTCTAATTCCAGGCATGTTAGGACCAAAATTTTGAGGCTGGCTGTCAAATTTTAGATATTTGGTGTTACTATCGCCAAGTATGATTGTTGAATTAGCATTTGCTTTGTTGACTACTCTGAGGGTAATGCTGTATCTCATGTAGTCATCGCTGGCAGAGTCCATTTTTCAATTGCATGGGTGAAGAACTGTTGGGATCTGTATGTCATTGAGTATATACTTGAATCTGAGACCTTTTCAATGTGAGAGATTCCAGTGACTTTGTCCTTAAATTTGATAATGGCATCATTTCCAAATGAGACACAGTGTATTTTTGACAAAGGGTGAATAGACTTCTCATCGTCACTGTGTTCGGGAAGAAAACAGTCTTTCCCCTCATACTTATTGATAACGCATGAGTTGGGTATAGGACCGTCTTGATGAATTGTTTTGATGAGTTCATTTATGGCAGGGGGAAGGCGACTTTGCCTGTTCTGTGGTGCTCCAGTGTACTTATATTTTTCTCCAAATGATGCTACAGATCTTCCATTTAGAGTTTTGAATTTGGTTTTTGAGAGTAGGTTCATCAGTTGACCCTTAAGATCATCATTGATCCCACCTTGTGTGGTGTTCTCAATGTGTTTGGTAGGGTTCATCATGGTGGGTGGTTTTGTTGAGTACTCCTGTGTAGTACTCAAGGGAAATTCAGATGGAGGAGTTTCATTTGGCAGTAATTGGGTATGAGAAATACGACTGAGACTCATACTCTTGTTATTTTCGATAACTGATGCTGAAAGGGAGTCTACATTCGACTTCAATGAGTCAATCTCATGACTTTGTTTGTTACATATCTCCATGAGTTTCTCTAGCTTATCTTCAATGGCTGGATTAGGTGAGATTGTAGTGGATGGTTTGAGTTGAGAACATAATTCGTCAAGCTTTTCCTGTAGGGTTTGAAACTCATCTGATATTTCTTGAAAAGGTTTTTTGTGCTTTGGTGAGTCAACAAGGAGAATGAGATGCTGAAGGGTTAATGTGAGCTTCTCGATTTCATGTGCACGTTCACCAAGTTCCTCATTTAATTTGTGCAGACGGTCTGAATTAGGGAGAACTTGAGAGATGGAAAATTCAGCTGGTTCAGTCTTATCCATGGCATATGGACATTTGAAGCAGAATGGGCAACTCCAGTTGATAAGTTTGATGATTGATGTGTCATCAAGCCCATTGAGGTTCACACAGGTGTTATGCCATTGTTGCTTACAGTCAGAACATATCATGTAATAGGACTGACCATCTGAAGATTTATTGCATGGGCAGGTTTGTTTTGATGCCTGTGTCTTCTTAGGCTGCTTAACAATAACAGGGTCATTATCAGGCTTATTGGAGTTTGATTGACCTGGTTTATTCTGGGAAGCAGTAAGATCTTTTTTATCTTCAACATCAACTGTCAGAATTGTGATGTCAGCATCAGACTGGGGGTCAGGAAGGCTATCATTTAGTGCACATGGGTTGGCAATCGAAACAGCTTTGCTTAGGGATTTTGATCTTGTAACACTATTCCTCAATGCGTTAATGCCAGTTCTACCCTTGGAGCCTGCTCCAATAATGGGTATGACACTCCGTTTCTTTTCACCCTTCTTAGATTTTGGCAAATTTTCTTTTTCCTGGGATGTGATTGAGTCAGATTCTGATTCAACCAGTGCTTTTGGTGTCTTGTTTGGGGTCTCCATTAGATGTTGAAATGATACCGGGGTGAGTATCCATGTACAGATCAGGAAACACAGCATCAGGGGGACCATGGACCAGATACCTGTAAAAAAGGAGATCACTGGGTGGAGATCAATGATAATGTATCTAATTAAATTGAGTTTTAGGAACCGGATCAATTATTATTCATAGATCATTTTAATCCAAGCAAGTTTCAAAATAATAATATGATTTTTAGGAATGGAAATTTATCAACATTAATCAAGGTCCAAGTATCATGAGGCAGTGGTCTATTTAAACATATAACAAGTAGTGATCTATGTAAACACTCAACATATAGCAGGCAAATGAGTATTTGTTATGTGATGGTGAGTGGGGTGATGATATGGAATGTTATCATGTAGAGTGATGGGTGGGATCTGGGGCAAGGGGCAATTGGGTAAATCAGATCAATCAATAGTAATATAATTCATAAGTAATTGAATTGAGTATTATTTCAAATCATCAAATTATTATCAAATTATCATCAAATCATCAAATAAGGTAAGGCACCTGCATCGCTCCGCGTCGATCGAATGAACTGATCAAACGAAAAACGCACACAATTGCTCACGCTTGCTGTTTTGCGCGGCAGTCATCGTTTGTGCGCGACCTTCATCTGACCAGTCCATTCGATCGACATGGAACGATGAAACCACCTAATCAATACAAATTTATAATAGCAATAATATAATACACAGTTGTGGTAGGCAAAATTCATCCATAGCCAAATATCAAATGATATAAACAATAATCCTTTCCAACTACTTCTCACAACAATCAAATTCAAGGACGCCCCAGGAAGCCAAAGAGCCCACCCATCATCTCATCAGGAAGGGTTAGAGAGTTAGGGAGATGTGAGGGGGAGTGTTGATGTGTGTTGTAGTGGGTTGAAGGGACATTGAAAAGCACATTGATACATCCATCCAGTCAACTCATCTTTTTATGTGGTCCAGAAGCCCCTCCTCAGCAGTGATCCATCACTGTACACTTCCACATCACCCCGGGATCTTATTCTTTATTGAGACATGGGTGGGCACTCAGGCTCCATAGACCTCCTCAAATTTGATTGTATAAAGCCATGAGATACAGTTTCATGGCATATAACTGAGTTGACAGTATTGACCAAAGCTGAATTAACTTTTCTGTGAGAAGTAACAAGAATTTAAAATCAGGATAATTTTGATGGAAGACTCAGAGATCCTATGTAATAATTGGTGAGTGATAGGTATTTTCATTTTTCATAGTATTTATATCTGTTCTGGTAGCATACTTCTTCTTTGTAGAACAAATACAGTCATCTTCATTGTTAGTCATCTTTGTAGTAGTTCTGGTAGCATACTTTTGAAATTTTCTCGTGGCATATTTTCAAATCTCACAAAATACTCAAATCCATGAGCCACTAGCTCTTGTCCATGGCCTGCTTGTCCATGGGTAATGCACCAATGCACGGATTTTGTGGAGGTTTTATGGATATTGGCATTTTTCAGTAAGAGAGATATACCTGCTGCCAATGCAGACCTTCATCTGACTCACTGCCTAAAGTTTATGAAGTTATGTGAGTTATGTAACGATCCCTACCCAATAAAGGAGTTTGATCAGCACATACTTGATGATCACAAGGAGGTAAGCCAATTTTCCCTCCATATCTTTTCCCCTTCTCTCTTGAAGATTGACACCATGATATGCAATTGCCAAGCCATATGAGGAGCCTTTAATGAGCTCTTTTTACCTTTTTACACAACAGTTGAATCCCTGTTGTGAGATTTCTGCTTTCAGATATTCTTTTTTCAAGGTTATTTATGTCTGGGTTTATTTTATAATTGATTTTGATATTTCCTTCCTTAGCTTCAGTGTGAGAAATGTAAGCAAACCTATCAGCAAGGTGAAGAGGATATACATCAGGTTGATACCACGAAAACAAAAATCGAAAAATTTTGGAAAAAATATTTTTTGGAGGCTCGCCAGATGGCAAAAATTTTTCCTGTTATGATAAAGGCAAATTCTTGCGCATTAAAGAAACATTGGGTTTATTA
Source organism: Beroe forskalii (assembly GCA_011033025.1). Lineage (NCBI taxonomy): Eukaryota > Metazoa > Ctenophora > Nuda > Beroida > Beroidae > Beroe > Beroe forskalii. The sequence continues at coordinate 417,002 of WFMF01000131.1, forward strand.
ACTTTTAATTACTTCAGGAGAAATGGGTCCATATAATGACCATATGTTTAGTTAACAGAATTTTTTGATTGGGATTCTGCTTGTGTATTAAATACAAAACACCAAAACTTTTAAAGATACAAAACAAAATTTTGAAAATTTTTTGGTTAGAACCCAAAGACCTTTGGCCTTGAAAACTAAGGTATTTGATACCAAAATGTTTCTTTGGGTATATTTACAGGAAATTCAAAGGTAATTTTTCCTTATTCTAACAAAGGTTTTTCTTTGCCCATACTCTTTGTCAATTAAAATTAGGGTTTGGGTTAGGTTAGGTTTGGGTTAGGTTTGGGTTAGGGTTTGGGTTAGGGTTTGGGTTAGGTTTGGGTTAGGGTTTGGGTTAGGGCTTGGGTTAGTTTGTTAGGTTTAAGCAACCTGACCCTAACCCTAACCCTAACCCTAACCCCAACCCTAACCCTAACCCTAACCCTAACCCTAACCCTAAACCTAACCCTAACCCTAACCCTAACTCTAACCCAACCCTAACCCTAACAACCCCAAGCCTAGCCCTAATCCTGACCCAAATGTGGATGACATACCGTGCAACGATGTTGCGGCCAATTTAGGACTACTTAATTCATCGGCGCCTATAGGCGCCTACAGAATTTAGGCCAATGAATAGGTCATTGACTCGGAGCTCAGCTAATAAAACTCATCCTCGCCTTCAGGACTGTTTTAATTCATCGAAAAAAGAGAATATCGGCGCCTATAGGCGCCGATACGTAAGATGAGCATCGGCGCCTATAGGCGGTTGAAAACATAGGCGCCGATAAGCGGTCGAAAAGCGCCGACAGCGCCGATAGGTGATAGGCGCTTATCGGCGCCTATAGGCGCCGATGACCGCCGAAAAATTGGAAAATGTCAATTATAGGCGCCTATAGGCGCCTAAAAGCGGTACCGCCTATAGGCGCCTAAAAGCGGTACCGCCTATAGGCGCCGAATCGGCGCCGAAACTTATAGGCGCCTATAGGCGCCGATTCGGGTGTTGATCGGCGCCGAATCGGCGGTTTGCATATATAGGATTTATAAGCCATGCTGTCATGACAGTAACACCGATACGGCAGTAACACCGTAATAACAGCCTTACGTCGTTGTATGATATCCTACCCCGTGCGCTCGCCGCAACGTTTCACAGCTGGACCTCAGAATTGCTGATAGGGTCGGACATCGCCCCTCAACTGTGAGTGTGTCGTAACGGTGTAACTGTGTCGTTACTGCGTAACTGTGTCGTAAAGAATCGTTCAAATAATACGTTGTCACCTATAGGAGGAGGGGGTTTCCGACTGATTACGTTACATGTTATTTTAACAGGTAAACCACTGTAAACTTGATTACGAGGGGGAGGGGGGTTAAAATCGGCCAAAAATTGATCACGTAATATGTGAACGATCCCTTACTTTGTAACTGTGTCGTAACACTAACTGCGTAACTGCGTCGTAGCGGTGTTACTGTGTCGTAAGGGTGTTACTGTGTCGTGATGGTGTTACTGCGTGTTGTAACAGTGTTACTGTGTCGTAAGAATGAAACTGTTGTAATGGTATTAGTATCTTAGTATTACTGTGTCATAACGATGTGACTGCGTCGTAGCTGCTTTACTGTGTCGTAACGGTGTCATTGTGTTGTAACGACGTTATTGTGCTGTAAAGGTGTAACTGTGTCGTAACGGTGTTACTGTATTGTAACAGTTCTACTGTGTCGTAACGGTGTTACTGTATTGTATTTTTAACGGTTCTACTGTGTCGTAACGGTGTTATTGTCAGACGTCGTCTGAACATTATTTCAGACGGCGCCCCCCCGTCGGAGTTAAGAGGGGGTCAGACAATGGTTGACAAAGGTGTTACACTTACTGTGTTGTAACGGTGTTACTGCGGTTACTGTGTCGTAACGGTGTTACTGTGTCGTAACGATGTTACTGTGTCATTATAACGGTGTTACTGTGTCGTACTGTCGTAACGGTGTGACTTAATCGTAACGGTTCTACTGGGTCGTAACGGTGTTAATGTGTCGTGGGAATGAAACTGTGTTGTACTTGTAACGGTTCTACTGTCACGTCAATGCATAACTGTACTGTAAAACTGGTTTATGTTGTAGTTGATGTGATTGTTGATGTTAATGTTACAGCCCTGTGCAAGGAATTGCCGTAAAATGTCACCTGCACGGCCAGCAGGAATTATATTTTTGAGGCAAACACGCCCAAATGTCCATATCAGTTCAAATTTAACAAGTTAGCGATCAGCGCTGATCGGCGCTGATCAGCGCTTCAGCGCTGATCAGCGCCGATGAGGAAAATGGCGTTTACAAAGGCTCTTATGCAGGTGTTTTGGTCGGCGCTGATCAGCGCTGATCAGCGCTGATTTTAGACCATCAGCGCTGATCGGCGCTGATCAGCGCTGATTGATCGCCGATCAGCGCTGATCAGCGCTGATCGGCGCTGATCAGCGCCGATCAGCGCCGACGACCGCCGATGAGAATTTTAAAATTTCTGATCGGCGCTGATCAGCGCTGATCGGCGGTGTCGCTGATCAGCGCTGATCGGGCCCGATCAGCGCTGATCAGCGCTGATCCTTTCCGATCAGCGCTGATCAGCGCCGATCGGCGGTGGATCGGCGCTGATCAGCGCTGATCAGCGCCGATTGCAAAGTCAACATCTGCCGAAAATTGTATAAAAACATGGTCCTTGCGATGCGTTAAATCTCAAAACCAAGTCTCTACGACCTTCCTGGACCGAGATATCAAAACAACATGTGTAATTTGCTAGCGATACACGGAAAAACCAGTTTTTGGTCCATAACTTTTTTCCTGGGCATTTTAAGGCATATTCGCGATAAAAATTGCGTAAAAACATGGTCATTGCGATTCGTTTGAGCTAAAAATGAAGTCTCTACGACCTTCCTGGACGGAGATATGAATTTTCACTATATCGCGCCTGAGGGGGATTACAAAAATGGCCCCACAGGGTCCATAGTAGCGATACAAATTGCGTACCTAGGTGATTCTGGTGCAGAATAACATAATAAACGACCCTGAACCGAGAAACTTTGTGGCCAACAACTTCTGTAAGGTTATTTTTGATGCATCCGGTATTAAAATTTTCAGCCATTTTATGCATCAAGGATGTGCTTTAGTCTTCTAAAAGTTACTTCATCTTAATCAAGAGAATAAAATACTAAAATACACTTCCTTGATTCAAATTTAGGATTCTTTACGTTGTTTTGTCCACTTGATGCAAAAATAAGGTCAAGTATTTGGATAATTATGGGGAGGAAGTCATTTAGTAACCTCCCATGAGAGCCACCGCCCACCAACTCATCCCAGTGTGTCAAAGTTTCAACTTCATTTTAGTATCAGGAATATGCTTAAATGTTTTTACTGGCTTGTGTTGCTGTTTCGAGGCTAAAATTGTGTCGCAACATCTGAAAACCTGGTATTTGGGAAATGGGCCCAGAAAAGATCTTTAAAAGAGGTAGATGTTTCATGACACAAACTAGTTGCAACCATGGGTACTAGTGTACTAAGACAACTGCAGTGGGTCAGGTCAACTTCCTCTCCAGATAGTGGGTCTTCTATGTGGCCTCGTTAATTTCCTGCTTTCTTATTTTTTGACGATTAAACTCATGGAAACTAGATTTCTAAAATAAGGAAGAAGTTGTAGGCAGGTGTCGCCATCTCGAGAAATGAGAATTCTTCTGAAATTTCCGATCGCGCGGCGCCATGTACGTAGGTGAATATACTGTTAAATCAGTATCACAGGCGTACAAATTGTGGTTTTGTGGAAATTTCAGACACCGATCTCAGAGGTGGCGACACCTCAGGTATTTCAACAATACATCATAAAGGGAATCATTTTAAACCTCTCCCTCTATTTATTACGCAATTTGTGAGCGATGTAAGGAGTCAAGGAACCAAGGAGGATAATTTTGTGTACACACGACTTTATCATTAGGACAAGCGTTATCGCCAGAAGTCATTGGGCTGCTCATTAAATCATTAAACTTTTAAATCCTGGTGTTATCCAATGCCGGTTCTCCTTTCCGGCATTGGATAACACTCCCAAAATTCTACACAATGGGCGCAAGACGCAAGAAAAGGGAAGGGAACCGATATTATGGGTGGAATTTTCGCTAACTGAAGGAATACATACAGATGTAATGGGCGCTAAGACGCTAGTATATCGTAATAAAAAACACTCTTAGACCAGCAAATGCTCTTTAATAGAAAGCTAATTTTTGAAGTATTTCATTATGGGGAAATGGGTAAACAAATTGGGAAACAAAAGGGGGTACAGAGATTGTCCGACGCTGCCTGACCCCCTCTCGGGGGTCAGACAACGTCTGACAATACAAAGAAGAGTATTCCAAATTCTCAATTAAACAGCCTATGCCCTACAACACATGCCACTTTTACACAAATCCCAGCATTTTGGCTATCCCTAGTTCCTACTTCCTACATGCTTTTGGTTGTACAAGAAATTCAGGCAGTATCCAAGAAGCCCGACCACCATCGCGGAATTCCGTGGTAAAATTCCGTGGTAAAATTGTCTGCGTGTTCGTCTCAATAAGCCCTTAAAGTACATTGTACGATTAACAAACGAATGGGAGTGTTATATCGAAAATTATCACACGAGGCGTCAGCCGAGTTTGACAATTTTCGATATCACACGATCCATGAGTTTGTTAACTGTATTATTACCCGACAAAACAGTACTCCCTACCACTCGGGTCTGACGACCCTCGTCTGAATTCAACGTTTTTATAGATTTTCGAGTGCTCCTTCATAAAATCAACAATTTATTTAACGATATTCTGCTCTATTATTCCGCCAATGTTCAGTAGTCCTATAAAGGAGTGATATATCGATAATTATCACACTGGAGTTTGAGCCACGGGAGGGTAATAATATATATTATAACCATCCATTCTTTAGCACATTATATTATACATCACCATGATTTCAGTTATAGAAAGGTGTTCTCAAGGCTTTGTCCGGGCGAGAACAGAAATAATTTGGGTTCCAAAAATGACAAGCTGAACTCCGTTAAATACATATCACCGTCTCCGAGTGAATGCTACGGTTTGTGAATTGTGATATTATTTGAATTATTTAGACCAAATATTTCATTTTGGTTCAGTGGTACAGTGCATAATAATGTCTTACACACGGTAGAGCCAGTTGTGCCTTTATTATATCATAACCTCAGAATTTTTTTAACGAGTAAGGTCGGTGCATAATTCAGGTTAGTAATTCGTAAAAAGTACCAACCCCTGTAATAAAAAACCTCTGTCTTAATGCGATATGACTTGCCTTCCACCACCCAAGTGTAATATTATCACGTGTGGTAAAATTTCGTGTGGTAATGAAATGTTCATTCCTACTTTAGCTTTTATGACCACTTTATTACGGTACACCAGACTATAGGCATTTTTAACAAGTACACTGCATAAACTTGCTAATAAGGTGTTATGTATAATGCGTTTGACATGCAACTACTGCAATAGCATTACCTATTGTAAATTATATACGGTAAATACACACTTGGGTGTGCAATTACCACATTAATTCCACGAGCTTGCGAGTGGAATTCATGCAATAAATGCACGAGCTTGCGAGTGCATTTATTGGAGTAATTGCACGAGCTTGCGAGTGCAATTACGATGGTAATTTACACACCCAAGTGTGTATTTACTGTATTATTACCCTGCCATATACGCATCAATCAAAGTATACGGTTTGAAACTTAAGCATTCGAACTCAATGTTTTATGAATAATGGGTACACTATTTCATAATTGAAACAGACGACAATTTTGGACAAATTTGCCAGTGATTTGTAAAAGTCAGAATCGCATCATCATCGTATCGGGGTCAATTCAGCGAATAAGTTCAAAACTCCAAAGTCCAAATGATACAACCAGCGCCCAGCATTGATACATACTGTAAGTGTATGACGTAGTGTATGTATATGTACTTTACAAAAATTTCGTTATGATCTTTCATTGCCATAAAAAACATGAATCATGAAAGTTAAGTACTCAATCGAAAGGAAAACAATTCACACCACAAACATTAATAACAACTGACTCGAGAGCTACAATCTTATGCGGATCTCGTATAGAATCTGTATAGAAAAACACGATCACATGTGAATGTAGTCAGCTAAATCTTTAGAGTGCATCAAAATGTATGTATGTACTCCTCAGTTGAACAATAAGTTTTGCGCCATAATCATTATCTTCATCCCGATCTAAAATAAGTAACGAACGCTGACAGATGGAAACTACGCGCACAGAAATAATGTAATTGAAATTGATAACACGGAGCAATACACTCTATATACTTATATGGATAGCCAAAAACAATTGAAAATTGTTTGGGTTACGCAGCCACTCCAGTACCTAAAATTATACGATTAAAACTATTGATATGAGTTTAAATCGCAGCCTGTCCGTGGCGGTGTGCTTTGGTAACTAAGAAATAAGCAGAATTAACATTCATCATCTCACTGCCGTTTGAATCTCCCTCAATTAACTAATTAAGCATTCTTTAAAATGTGTTTTCACGTGAAAGGGCTTGAACGCATGCTAAAATTAATCGTACGTTTATCTCTATTTGATGATTGAAAACTTGCAGCGACTTTGAGGGCTATTACAATTTAAAACATGAATCCACTTATAGACTTTAATAAGGCATGATTTTAGGCAATAGTGACAATATCGCGATTGTGAAGATGTTTAGCAAGATAATATGCGTGACCAAGATATTTCTTAGTTACCAAAGCACACCGCCACGGACAGGCTGCGATTTAAACTCATATCAATAGTTTTAATCGTATAATTTTAGGTACTGGAGTGGCTGCGTAACCCAAACAATTTTCAATTGTTTTTGGCTATCCATATCACTCTTTTTGGCATAAAACTTACGACAATCAGTTCAAGTTGTGATAATTGCTTTAATTGGTCAATTATCTCATTCAGCATTTGACAACCGGTATTCAAATTAAATATACAAAACGTAATTTTGGCTCAAGTAAATAATACCGTTGGAATAGAGTCACTATCATTTTTACTTTTTAGGTTATACGCGATAATTGCTTTAATTGGTCAAGTATCTAATCAAGCAGTTGACAACCGGTACTCAAATTGAACGTATAAAACGTAATTTTAGCTTAAGTAAATCATACCGTTCGAATTACGTCGCTATCGTTTTTATTTTTTGAGTTATAATCGATAATTACTTTAATTGGCCAATTATCTAATTAAGCGATTGGCAGCCGATACCTGAATGAAACGAATTAATCGTAGTTTTGACGTAAGTTAATAATGCCGTAAGAATTAAGACGCTATCATTTTTACTTTTTGAGTTATACGCGATAATTACTTTAATTGGCCAATTAACTAATTAAGCGGTTGGCAACCAGTACTTAAATGAAACGAATAAATCGTAGATTCGACGTAAGTTAATAATGCCGTTAAAATTAAGACGTTATCATTTTTACTTTTTGAGTTATACGCGATAATTACTTTAATTGGCCAATTAACCAATAAAGCGATTGGCAACCGATACTTAAATGAAACGAATTAATCGTAGTTTTCACGTAAGGTAATAATGCCGTTCAAATTAAGACGTTATCATTTTTACTTTTTGAGATATACGCGATAATTACTTTAATTGGCCAATTAACTAATTAAGCGGTTGGCAACCGATACTTGAATGAAACGAATTAATCGTAGTTTCGACGTCAGTTAATAATGCCGTTAAAATTAAGACGTTATCATTTTTACTTTTTGAGTTATACGCGATAATTACTTTAATTGGCCAATTAACCAATTAAGCGATTATCATTTTAAAATTTAATATGGCCTAATGCACGTATATCATTCTGAAGTTTCTTATGCCGTTTAGATTATGATTCTATTTTTTATGGTTTTCGAGAACACTCAAACATAATTTTTTATCATCGAGTCGGGTCGTCGTAGTCCATCTTCTAATTTTTGGCAAAATAGCATTTTTTGGTAATTTATTGTGAAAACGACGCGGTCGATTTTCATGAAATTTTCAGGATTTGTTGTTCGAGTCATGGACTACGTCTCTGTGAATTTTCGTGACCAACGGATCAAATTAACAGGTTGAAAGCACGGCTCGAAAATCGCGATTTTCGCAATTCACTGTATTTTTATATAATAGGCGCTGGCAAACGTATTTTTCAATACTTGAAAAACGGTTCCGCTACCACTTTTAGCACTTCATGCTGGTACTACTGGCTTGTTAGGAGTGTCTTGTTAGAATGTGCCATTAAGAATATAACATACATCGTACTGAACATTTTGTGCTCCTTATCGCTATTTTATCATGTTTCACAGTGTTCATACGGTTGAGAATAGATTATATCGAATCGTTTTGTAATATGAAAAGTGCGATAACAGATAATATCATGGGAGCTTATTATTCTCCTATTTACATCCGCACAGAGATAGCAAATAGGTTAGAATCGTGTGAATGGCCGTTTCAGAAAATTTGGTAGTAATTCAACAGTAGTAATTCAACAGCCGGGAATAGAAATTCAACACTTGAATAGTAATTCAACAGTTGAGGTATAGTAATTACACACTTGACAGTAATTCAACTGCTGGGTACGGTGTAATTACATGATTAATATTGCTAAAAAATTCGAAAAGTAATTACACTGCAGGGTAATAATAACCGAAACCACTCCGTTCTTTCTCGCCACCTGCTGATGGAAAATCCTCATTGCCGTTGACAAGGGAGGACCTTGCATTTTCAAGATAACAGTTTAGTCTCTTCTGCCTCTTATGTCAATCTTTGAATTAGAAAATCGAATACAGTATTTTGTTGTTTGTAGTATACCCATACACCTCTATAGATAAAACATTGGACTCTGATGATTCACAGTTTAGTCTGTGAATCACTCTGATCTTTGGATTAGAAAATCGATGTTCAGTATTTATCTTATGTTTGTTATTAACCTTTATATTTGTTTGTTATACACCTTTATAGATAAGACTTTGGATTGTTACGGAAGGGAATGGCTTGAAACCAACCAATTCCATTATGTATTAGGCATATATATTTGGACTGTCCCTAATTGTGTTATACAATTATTGTAGTTTATTTTAGAGGGGAAATCGTGCTGTTTAGTGGGAAAGAAATGACCGGGAGCAAATGAATATTCACCACTTTAAAAAAAGATGAGGATGTTTTGGAGGACATGCACGATGTCGGCTGAGTGA
>WFMF01000132.1:0-327423 GCA_011033025.1 Beroe forskalii
TCAAATATTAAAAAACCTTTTAAGTCTGCCACAGTTTTAAACTTTTTACACCATATCTTTTTGGGTTCATTTTTTTTGGATCTTGTCTCTGATAAAGTATCTCGCCAGATCCTGTCAAAGACTAAGGAAAGAGCTGTTGGAAAGTTTTGTGGCTTGACTGTACATAGATGACTGTATTTGCATCCCAAAGATAGTGACTTTATACCTTGCTTGCAAAGGGAAACAGTCGCCAGAATGGAGACAATGTTTCCTGCTGGTTGTTTCGTCTCTGAATTCGCCTTCAAATGTGCTCATAACACTTTGCTGTGACAGTTGACTTGATCTTTTGATCTAGTTTGACAGATGGAGCTTTGAATTCCCTACACTGGACAAGACTAATGATGAACTTAAATTCCTGAATGAACTTGAAGCTTGTAAACTAACACACCATCAAGTGGTTGGGGGCGTTGGGCGCCCGTCAAATGCATTCAACCCCACAACACGGTCGCAAGTCCGTGTGCCACAGTGTGCTTTCATTACACCATATATCATTTTTGGTGTCTCATTATCATTTGTTTGGATCTACCTAGATCTCTGATAAAGGTATCCACTTGGATCCTGTCAAAGACTAAGGAAAGAGCTGTTGGAAAGTTTTGTGGCTTGACTGTACAAAGATGACTGTATTTGTATCCCAAAGATAAAAGATAATCTAATTGGGTTGTTCAGTTACCCCTCGGCCGCTTTTAATTTATTGCTTTTTTTTAAATTATTTGTACTGTTCATATTTCAAGCTTCTACCGCAATTTATTTGTAAATTTTGGTTTAATGATGACTCGAAGCACCTAGATAGGGGTGTTAATTGATATTGAAGTACTTTATGTTGCATTAAGTAAACAAAGTTTAAGTAAACAAAGTTTTTATTGATCTCCACAATTTACAATCAAACAACACACAAAAGAAGGATGAAGATATAATGCTACCAAATTTCACCAATTATATATTAGTATCTGAGGTAGATAATTTATTTCAGGATACACTAATTATATTGTTATTAAGATTCTCGTTTTGAATTCTTTAGAAAGGTACGGACAATCAAATAATTTAAGAATGGTTCATGATAGTATGATTTGTAGCCTATAATAATTATAAGTCATATCATTTTAATAAGTATTATTTAATTTATATCTGGATGTATATTGTATTATCTGTAATGTGTCAATAGGTACCATTATAGTTCATCAGACCAATTAAGGCCCTATTTAAATGAAGCACACTTGACATGTTAGTGGCGAAATGCCATGGTTTCTTAGAAAACTCTACAGCTTGGTCTGCTACACAAAGGAGAGTGATATCAGACCCTTTGGCAAGTACTTCATGACATGGCAGTAAGCCTGCGCATCTTGGGGCACCCAAGCGTATAGAGGTCTACTTAATGTCATTTACATGAAGTTATTAACAAGGCTTTTTTTTAAACTGGTCCAGTGAATTTGACTATTATTCATGGTTGTGTTGACCAATTTTGTTTCAGAGGACCATTTGACCAGTGTAGCAGTATATGTGGCTGGAGAAAGGACACTGTTGCTATATGCTTAAGAGTGCCCTGGGGACCACCTGCCACACTGATCAGGGCCCATTTGTTTTATCTTTATTCAGTAATAACTTTATCTTCATAAGAGTGTATTTAAATTTAATAGACATCATAGTCTATGGTACAGAAATAGAGCCTTATCACGTACAACTCATCAAGTACGACTTTCATGTACTGCTCTCATAATTCACAACTCTCATTACAACACGAAAGTTGTTGCACATCTTGATTTCCAAGTGTGCAACATTGTCCAATGAAAATGTGCTATACCTGTATACCTTCTTGCTTTTATAGCACGCGCCCACTGGGCAATGTTTAGTTGGTTTGAGCTTTGTCTTTTCTTTCAAACTATAACAACAACATACTTCAATATGCAGTGTATTCTCATAACGAATTTGAAAGTAGTTTATGTGCAAGTCTATAAAAAATAAAATTCTTGATCACTTGATTATAAACCTGTTTCAAAATTTTAGATCAGTAACAAATTGATTTCTCTGTGTAATGGTCGACCTACCGAACCTTCCTTTCCAGGTTATTTTCAAAATTTGGATTAAAAATGGGATGAACATTGGTCAGAGGCTATGTCATCAGTAGAATTTTCAGACAGTGCTCAGCCGGGACTGCACACCCGTGCACGGCATCAGTTACCCGCCCGCTCACACAGCACCAAAGAGCAGCATGACATGAGCAGATCACGAGTGATCAAGAGGGGGAACGGGCAAGTGAAACCGGCACAAAGCCACCATCGGGGCAGAGCAGTCCAGCCAGACGGCTGCCCTGTTTCTGGGGAAGCATGATGGATGAAAGTTGGATTTCTATGTAATTATCTGCAGTTTGGTCTCAATGGGAGCAAACTCCAGAAAGTTTTCGTTGCTCCATGAGTCCAACTTGCTGTTTTGGCTGTCCAGGAGAGACGTCTTCATTTTAGTTATGAAACCATGAACACATTGTAACATGTGTTGAAATGAGCGATGTAGTTTTGTGAAGAGTTTGTTGTGGAACTGTGTTGCTGTAAAGCAAAAAGTTTTATCTTTATCTTTATCTTTATTGAAATTTGTTTGCTTAAAGGAATATCCTTTTCATGAAATTGTCTCTCTCCTACATTCACGGGACTCAAGCAGCGAGACAATACTTTCAGAAAAATTTTCAAATCTTCATTACTGCTTATTGCTTACAACACTTGTTAGAGTTGAGAGTCCTAATTAAGACACAATTATCGCGAAACTTTCTGCAAAACAACCCCGTTGTTTGCAAGTCAAGTTTCATTAGGCTTTCCCTCTTATCATTATATTTCGTAGAGTGTATGGATTTTGTGTCGGCGTGTGTGTGGATTATTGTGTCGGCATCATAGATTAGAATGGAAAACCGTGTGTATGGACACTGTGTCTGGCGTGTGTGTGGATTTTGTGTCGGCGTGTGTATGGGTCATTGTGTCAGCATCATGTTAGAATAGGAAAACCGTGTGTATGGGCACTGTGTCGAAGTATTAATGGATTTGTGTCAGCATGCACACATGCAGAGTGCGGAAAATGCTTCCCTTCCTGTGTAAATAGGTGTTTTCCCATTTTGGTTTTTTTTGGTTTTTTCCCCTTTTGGGGTAAACCGGGTTTAAATTAAATTTTTTCGGAAAAAATTTTAAAAGGTCCCAAAATTTTAAAATTTTTGCTTTTGGAAAATATTTTCAAGGGCTACAGTTAAAACATTTGTTTTGGTCTATTTATTTTAACCGGGGTTTTTGGGTTCAATTTTAAAGGGGAAAAAAATAATTTTTTAAATTCACTTATATATTTAAATTTTCCCCGGGGCCACTTGATTTTAAAGGAAAAAGGGAATATGAATATAACCCAATTTTGAGATTTTTTTTGTTTACTTCTTTGAAGGTTTTCCCAAAAATTTATGTTTAGAATGATTTGTTTTTAAATTTTCATTTTAAAAAATTAAAATTTCCTAAAAAATAATAAACCCCTTTGCTTTGAAAAAATTAACTTTAAAATTTTGAGATAAAAACCTTTTTAGGTTTTTTACGAGGTTAAAACACCAACAGTAAAAAATATATAAAGTTAAGATGGCTATTGGGTTGGTGTGAAATTTGATGAGCCTGTTGGAAAACATGATGGTATTGTTGAAGGTAACCCATTTCACATGCCCTAACAAATATGGTGCTTTTGCCCAGCAAGACATGTAGCTGTTGGTGATTTTCCTTAGAATTGGTTCAGTGATGATGAAATATAATCAATGAGTTTCTTTTCAACTTTTGAGGTTCTTGCCTTACTTTTCAATGACAATAATAACAGAATTTCTCTTTCATTATTGTGTTAGAAATACCCAAAATTCTCAAATTATTTGGAATGACAAAATATACCCTTTTATCCTCTCTAATCATCCTATTGAATGATACTGGGTTATAATGTCCAAATGTCATTTATTAATTTAATATAAAACATATTTTTTTGTATAAATTATAAAATCCATGTATCTGGTATCTGGTTTGTAAATAACATTTAATTTGTTTTTCTTTCGCATGATTTTCATTTTCAATGAGAGATGAAAACTATTCAGCAACAATTAACAATATCAATCGTCATTAATGTAGTAGGTGTTATTATATTGACTAGGATAGTATAATACTGATACTGTAATCTTGTTATACTGATATGGTTCTGTGACCTAATGGTGAAACATTTCAAGTTGAAACAAGTTTAAACGTTAATTTCAAGTTTAAAATCTATCAGATTACAAATTTTATTTTCATGATATTTTTTTTCAAATTAGCTATACCAATTTTACTCTTTAGGGAAAATGCCACCTGCAGTAGTTTGATGGAGTTTCCCACATGACGTTGGCTTCCGATGCTGCTGTCTCTGTGGTCATATCAAACTTCAGCTGCTGGAGAAATAAACGAAATTGATGAAGTCAAGTATATCAATTGAAGAGAGGCTCTATCTTTTACATATTTTGTCGCTAATGTGAAATTATAACTCGAATACCAAATTGAATCTCCTCATAGTGTTTTTAAGTTGTGTGATCAAAAACAACATCTCTTGGAATTGCTGTAGCAATTGGGTTCACTTTTTTTGCAGTCACACCATAGCCTACAAAACACTGTTTTGCAGTCACCTTATTATAAAGTTTAAGACCTATAACAGCACTTTACCATTACAATAGTTTGAATCTAAACTATTGTAAAGGATATTAAAATGGTGTAATTATAGGGTCAAGCTTTTGTAATATTTATCCATCAGAATCATTCATTTATCCTAATCCTTGTGTGATTGAAGGCATTTTGCATATTTTGCATAATTATTATTATCATTAATAATTCAGGTAAATATAGTCCCCACATGTGATTTTGATAAGCATTTGATTTGAAATCTCACTATCAGTAATAAATGTATATACTTATATTCATTTCAGTGCTGGCAGATATTGATGCAATGCTTGTTTGAATGGCTCACTGATACAGTGTCGATTGATCAGCGACAGAGTTGCTGATGAACTCAGCAAAAATGAAACGATTTGCCTACCATATGGATGAAGTTTGTGGGCTGTTTGGGAAAAACGCTGCAATAGGAAACGAAAGTTATGAAGAGGCTAATTTCTACTTTTCAGAAGGTATTGAACTTGAATCTTTGAATTGGTAATAGTTATTGTGAAGTTATGAACCATTAAAATTTCCTTGATGACAATTTAACAGTTATAAAACAATCCCAAACGATCGATATATATGTACAATAGGTAGATTTAGATGCATTAAGATGAAAATACTATCATTATTATATTATCATTATTACGAATTAACACTTTAAACAGATGTATTGAGTAATTCATGGTGGGCAAGGCTAAAAATATTGACTATTTGAATTTTGAAGTATTAAAGTGGTGTCAAGGTAAAGTGATGCAAGGGTAAAGTGGTGTCTTGGTGAAGTGGCATCAAGGTAGAGTGATGCTGGAGTGGAGTAGAGCAAGGATAAAGTGGTGTCAGGGTGGTGTCAGCGTCAGAGTGGTGTCGGGTTAAAGTGGTGTCAGGATTGATGGCGTCAGGTTAAAGTGGTGTCAGGGTTAAATGATGCCTGTATAATATAGTGATGTCGGTTGAAGTCGTGTCAGGATAGATTTGTGTCAGTGATGGGGTGGTCAGTGGTGTTTGAGTCAAAGTGGTGTAAGCAAAAATGGTGTCACAGTTGGTGGTGTCATGTTAAAGTGGTGTCAACGGGAAAGTAATGTCAGGATAACGTGGCTCCAGGGTAAAGTGATGTCAGGGTGAGGTGTTGTTGGGTGACGTCGTGCCAGGATCAAGTGGTGTCAGGGTTAGAGTTGTTAGTGGTGTCACTTTCGGGGCCAAAGTGGTGTCAGAGAAAATAGTGTCAGAAAGTAGTGTCAGGTTTAGATTGATAAAAGGGTTAGAGTGGTGTCAGGAAAAAATGGTGTCGAGGTAAATTGGTATCAGGGTAAAAGTGGTGCCAGAAACCTCTTCAAAAATGATGAATTTGCTTATTAAATTATTGGTATTTCCTGTCAATTTTTATCGCCGATAACTGATAATTATTTTTCCCGGATTGTCGGTTGCACCTAAGTTTGTTGAGAAACACATTTGCATATATAAATCTTGACACAATCATAGAAGCATAGAATTCGTCATGATTGAAAATGAACATATAGGCCAGCTTAGTATGTAAGTAGGTGTGTAATATTATTCAACTCAAGGCCCAGTCGTCGAGTTTGAAATCCAGTTTAAGGATCAAGCCTCGTATCTTTCGCTTAGATCGTTAAAAATACCGTTAATACACACTATTTCGGTGTGGATTTCCCATATTCCACTCGGCTTCTCCTCGAGGAATATTCCCGAATCCTCACCTCAATATAGTGTAATAGTGTAGTACCAGAATATCATAAAGGTTCACTTTCAGTGATTTGTCATTCCCGTGAGTCGTGCTCCCCTGAGATGTTCGAGACAGTGAGCAACATGCGGAACACCCTCCTAGTCCGTTGGAGTTTCAGGATGCTCAATGACATGGCTCGAAACACGGCATTCCGCGCTGCCATAACGTCCGCCATCTCCCAACACAACGCATGTCACGTGATGGACCTGGGGGCTGGGACTGGTCTGTTGAGCATCTTCGCTGCACAAGCTGGTGCAGAGAAGGTCTACGCTGTGGAACAGGATAGAGTTATGTTCAACGTGTGTGAGCAGGCAACGTCCCAGATTGATACCATTGACATTTTCCACTGCTCATCGGTCGATTTTGATGTTGATGTTAATCAAGTGGACTTAGTCATCACTGAGACCCTGGACAGTGTAGGCATAGGGGAGGGAATAGTGAGGTACTGTGCTGACATTGTCACGAGATCAAGCAATCACAATATCACCTTCGTGCCCTCTAGGATCTCACTTGAAGGATTTCTCATAGAATCTGAGCTACTGGACCGCTCTCATTTCTCTGGGAACTTTAAGTCTATCATTGGCACTGCTGACCAGCCCTATTGCTGTGAGTTCCTGAACGAGATAGGGGAATGTATCCAGATGAGCAAGCCTGTGACTTTACTCGATGCTAAGCTGGGCAATGCCTTGGAAAAATCAGCGGTAGTCATGAATATAGCAATAACACAGAGCGGCTGGTGCAGTGCAATGTGCTCCTTCTTCAATGCTCAGCTATTTGAGGGGAATGTTATCACCTCTGCTCCTGACCTTATCGATTCAAACCACACCAGGATGGACTGCTGGGAGCAAGGCTTCCACCCTTTGCCTAAACGATATCTTGAAGTTGGTGATGTGGTAAAAATCCAAGTTGTGGTTTCTGATATCAGTGTTGCAGTAACGTGGGCCGATGTCGAGGATGATTGTCATAGGACTACCATCGAGCCTAGACAGATACTCCTTTTTAACAGTAGCTTCGCAGATTCCACCGATGAAGTCAGGGATGTTATTTCCAGCGTTTTAGATCCTCGAGGCTTAGTGCTTTCAGATCCTTTCAGTCACAAGTGTGTGAAATCGTTGTCATTTCGCGGTTATGTTATCAACAGTCAAAAACTTGAGCAATGGTCTCGAGTTAATCAACCAGCGTTGAAACTTGGAGAAACTGAACAATCAGAAATAATTACTTGTGAGGTTAATAAATTCCAAACTTTTATCCATGAAAATGTGCCATGGAAGACTTTGAAACACTCGAAGCTCTCTGCCTTCCTCACATTCCTGACAATTACTGGATCATCTCATGAAGTGTTTCGAAGTGTTGTGGAATTCTCTTCTCTCAATGATCTGGACCCTACTGCATTGCTGTTTTGGATTGAAATTGAATTTGAGACTGGTGTAAAGTTCTCTACATTAGATGAGCCCCTTTGGCGTCCAGCTGCAATTATATTCCCATCTGTGGCTGGTCCCAGAGAAAACTACCGAGTGACTTCTCTCTTCAGGGGTGCAAGTTTTGCAGCTTTCGTAGAGCCTGGATGAATGTGATACGCTGCTGAAACATGGGTTTAAAAACATGGGTGAAATTGGCACCATACGAATACGTAGTATTTTGTTATGAATTAGACTCATAACGTAGTTAAGCTCTTGCCTCTTATTACTGTACCCTAGTAAATTTGGTTTTAAGTAAATTTGACGATGAATTATTGCTTTTAAACTTTTTTTGACTAACATATTATTTGATATTTCCAATACTTTTGATATTTCCGATATGGGACTGACTTTTGACCAGAAATTTTTATTTTATTTCATCTTATAATTTGTGATCATGATAAAGCAATGAATAGCGCAGCTGCTCAGTTTGTTCACTTTCTCCGTGGTTTATAATAACTAGTCGTTTCCCGTCCTACGGACGGCGAATGATGGCAGCCGCATGAGCTAACGGCCACATGTCCCTTTGAAAGTGATTTGACCGTGCGAGTTTTGAGGGGAAATTCGAAACTTTAATTTCTGCGGGAAAAAAAGCTTCCCACGCCCCCAACGGTAACCCAATATTGCCGACAATATTCTCAAAACCTTTACTCATCATAAAAATCTCCATAGCGAAGAAATTTCGAAAAAATTCGAAACTTTATTTTTTGCGGAAAAAAAGGGCGTGGCCCCCACGCCCCTCAGGGTGACCCAATAATTCGGACAAAATTCTCAACATTTTTATTCATCATAAGGAACTCGATGACGAAGGAATTTTGAAAAAATACGAAACTTTAATTTCTGCGGAAAAAAGGGCGTGGCCTCCCACGCCCCTCATCAGGGAGACCCAATAATTCGAACAAAATTCTCAAAATTTTTATTCATCATAAGGAACTTTATGGCGAAAGAATTTTGAAAAAATTCGAAAGTTTAATTTTTGCGAAAAAAAGGGCGTGGCCCCCACTCCCCTCAGGGTGGCCGAAAAATTATCTTGGTATTTTTCTAATTTATTTTTAAGTTTTTGCAACACGACGGAAAAATAATTTTGTTGCCTACTTGAAATCAGTAACGCCACATATAAATAAATATATATATATATACTAGAAAGGCCCGTTGGGCCTGCCAGATGATACAGGACCAAATAATAAGCTCTCAAAAATTTTATGAAGGAGCAGAATTTACCATTATTCCTAGGCTATTTTCAGTTATGCTGGACCGTGCAAGTTTTGATCATTATAATTTGCTCTTGTATGATGAACTTAAATCTGAAAATTAAAACCGAGTATCGTACTCATACTGAACGTTGAATCAAAGCATTGATTTACGCCAAGAGCAGTGTTCCAAAGCGCAATTTGCTATACCCAAATTCGATTCAATTTGATTTGATTTTGTTCAATCTTAAATTGGTGTAAATTCACATTTTTCCGTTAACCATCAACTCAGCATTGATTTAAATCGACCAACGTCTGTCATTGATTTATGAAGAGATGCTAACGGAAATAGCCTCCACGATGCAAGCCATACCCGTTCTCTATTTCCAGATCTTGAATTTCAAATGAAAACAGTAAACACTTCGTTCGTTCAAACGCTAAAACGCAGCAATCAACAACGTATCAGAAAGTACTCGCATAGAACTGATCATTATCTGCACGTGCAGAATATCTGTATCCATAGCAACGGCGCGACTTAGCCCAGCTTAGCCTTCTTTTCTCTTGATATCATCTTGGCAAGCTCAAATTTAATTGTATACGGCGGCACAAACATTATTCACGTGTGAATTCATTTTATATTAAAGATTAACAACACGCATTATATATGGTAAGATGCTTCGTAGTGTCTGCTTAGCGTCTTACCCCTGCTGGCCCCCTGCTGACCCACTACTGACCCCCTGCTGACCCCTACTGACTCCCAGCTTCGTAATTTCTTTTAAGCGTCTGCGTAATATCTGCTAAAGATGGATCTCACCCTTGGCCGACCCCGTGGCGAAGCTGAGTGAAAAATACAGCAGTAATCACTAGAGGAGAAGCCGAGTTTGTGTAATGCCCTTATTTCACAAGGTGAAGCCGAGTGCAATTAGTGCAACAGTAACAATGGGGGTGTTAGATTAGGGCATTGTAACGCGACACAACAGAGCAAATGATTGGTGGGCTGATATGTAATTCATGGGAAATCTATGGAGGATTGGAGGAATATACGAATATATCAACTGAATAAAACATGCAGCGGCGGTGCCATTCCTAATGTGCGTGTAAAATTGTTAGAACCTACATTAGTGAACTATTTAAAGACTGGCGAATTTCATCAAATTTCATCGTGACATATTAAAGGGGTAGTATACTATAGAATCGATTTCCAACAGCATGCAAAAAATTATGATTTTATGATTTCTCACACTTCACGTTTTAAAATGGTGAAATCCCCATGCCTCTACCTCAATTAGTTCATGAGTTGTTGCGGTTTATAGATTTCAGCGCGATGACGTCACTTGGGCAGGACAGGTTGCCGCGCAGCGTTACAATACGTGTGAAATCTGTGTTGGTGTGAATTCAAGGTGCTAAATCGGGTACAATTGTCGGGATTTTTATTTTTCAGACAATTAGATTGTATTTTCACCGTTCGCTATTTGTATCTCTAGCTATTTTCTCTAGCCATGATAAGAATTGATATTGTCATGTCTTAGGACGATCATAAACCCTTGAGTAATAAAAATACCTTTATCATCATTAGCAGCAGTTTAAAGATTTCCAAATAAACTATTTCGTCCATATGCAATATTACTGATACCAACTACTTAATTCGACTAGTATAAAGCTATAATTTGGATACGGCGATTTGGATTCAGAATTTGTTGTTTAGTGTTTACTTTGTAATACTACTTTATTGGCTTAGAGCAGTTAGATAACCAATAGAATTAGATCCATCTTTAAAGCATATAAAAAACCTTGTACGATTATACAGAAGCATTTCCAGCTTTGAAGCCAGTGTACTCGTGTTTCTCATCAGGATATGCCCTGTTATGCTGTACAACCAGCACAGGCCACTATGTATCAGGTCATATGCACTGTAAAAGTGACAATTTATCAAGAAAACAAAGAATTTGTAGCACAAATGGCGATAGCCTTTATTGTCCACCTCTTTGCTCAAATATGATTTACTACCTTTACTGTGTGTCAATCATAATAATTTCAATATGTCATTATGTCCGGGTTCTCTATCACATCAAGTTAAACTTTAGTCCCCATGGTAATTTTTTACCCTCTTTGTCCGCAACACTATAGAAAGAGTCACTGATACGACAACAGTAGTCATCATCAGGCCGTGGACAACTTCACATCGTGAAAAGGAACACCAATCCATCAGTAAACTGCCATCCTTGTTACTCTCACCAATGTAAGATATCTCATTCTCTGAACCGCCATTTTTGTTTCCATTTTCGTATCCAATGACAGAATAGAAGGCTTCTCATCACAATCATGGTCACTAATTTCTGTATTTCTTGTTTTCAGGCTAGGATCACATAGCACAGACAACTCGTCGATACAAAACCTGTACTGTTTTTCTCGTGGCTGACTGAATTTGTTTCGTCTTCAAGTTCAACCTCACTGTGAAAACAATATCAAACTTCCATAGAAAGCCGTGATAATTTGTTTCGTCCCATTCCTAATAATTTTTCATGGACAGTCAATGTACTGTGCTAGAGCTAACTCAGAGATATGCTTCATGAAAACGGATGTAGATGATAGAAGTGCAACAGCAAACAAATTCTATTTGAGTATTAGGGTGTATAATCTATAACTTCAAGATTAAGAATTATTATCATACATTGGTGTCCTAAGAGAATCGTTTTTAAAACTCATTTGCAAGTATCGCAAGAATACATATCTTTACCAATTTTCTATTATTACACCCGGGTTCCTGTTACGAGAAAAACTCACGAAAAAACTTGCAAGAAAACTTGCGAGAAATCAGGATTTCCATCAACGTAGTTCCTGTACACGAGTTTTTTTGTTTTGCTTGGACGTAATTGACGCTCATAATTCGATATTCCCATTATATGTAACATTCCATCCAAATCAATTATTCCTTTTTCGTATTTTCCTTGCGAGAATTCTCGCGAGGAAAATGCAAAAAACGTGTTCAAATTTCTCGCGAGTGATACTCGCGAGGAAAAAGGTGGTTTTTCTCGCGAATTTTGTACAGGAACTGCGGCGAAAACATTTCTCGTAAGTTTTCTTGCGAGTTTTCTCGCGAGTTTTCTCGTAACAGGAACCCGGGTGTAATTCGCAAATATTCATATTACTTCCAGTAGGTATATCCCTTTCTAATTTGTAATTCCCTATTTTAATTTCATCGTGACAGATCGTGTAATTGATAG
Source organism: Beroe forskalii (assembly GCA_011033025.1). NCBI lineage: Eukaryota > Metazoa > Ctenophora > Nuda > Beroida > Beroidae > Beroe > Beroe forskalii. The sequence goes on from WFMF01000132.1 coordinate 12,319, forward strand.
CATGGACTCCAAGCAATTGCATGGATCATAGAAGGAGGAAAGCACATAATTTATGCGATTGTCATGAGTAAAAAGAGGTGGGTATAGGAGAATACACTATATTTCACACAGCGCGCACAGCATCAGCTGAGGTGAGCTGCCCGAGTGATGTAATCGCGCCAAAACATATAGGTGCGATATCTCGCGATTAAGAGGATGAAATAAGAAACATGGGGATTTCACTAAAATTATTTTCGCAGTACTGGTTAGTAAATTAGATCATAAAAAGTGGTAGTTTTTCTGGAGTGTACTACCCCTTTAAAAAGATACCTTATTGGCCTTTATTTAGCCGGCCTTTTTTAACCGGCCTTTTTTAACTGTCTACAGAGGGACCCAGGGAAAACTCTCACCTCTTTCTACCTGTGCCTTTGACCCCCCCAAGCCTATCGATGAGCATACATGTTGCACTATCAAATTGGTGTTTTCCCACTTATAATATGCTGTAAATTACGAATGAACGACTGCCATATTTTGTCAGTATCATGTTATTCATCTACTTTAATTAGTTAATTATATTATAATTGGCATTCATTAATCAACGCATATTATATATCATTCGCCTAGGCTAGTTATGGCACGTATTAGAGACATGAAAAGAGACAAGAAGAAGAAAAAAGAATAAACGTCCTATTCGAGTTAAGGAATCAGATAAACCTGTAACGAGGTCACAGGCTAGGAAAGAGTGGATGAGATTAGAAAACATGCCTCGAGTTGATGAGGACTTTGGTCACACATTGTTCCCAAATGAAATTTGGGAGAAGATCATGTCTTTTCTATCATTGAGAGACCTAAGGGCATTAACACGCACATGCCAAACCCTCAGATTTATTGCCAACGAAATATTGTGGAAGAGTCCTTCGTTCAAGTTTCCTATTTCAGCTGAAGACCTTGAAGGTCTAAAGCATCTACCAATCAGGAGGCTACAAACTTATGATCTTCAATTGAACTAAAAAAAGGCTGCTGCTTCGTTTGCTGAGATCTTCGGACAAACGCCTCATTTTGAAGAACTTGAAGTATGCTATAATGATAAAAGCTTTAATAACAAAAGGTGGAGCTATGGCAAAATCAAGATGCATATTCTGGAAATTGTCGCCCCATATGTCACTAAAATAACAAGTGGTTTTATCTGCCAAAATATAACAGAGTTTGCAGAGCAAATAGCTAGAATCGATTTTCCAAAAATTGAAGAGTGTAATCCTCTCAGGCAAAGTCACTAATCCATATGGAAGAGATTACAGATTCGAGCTGAAGCACTTGCAACTCATGAATCACCTACCAATAACAGCTGTATATACTGCCGTACTGCGGTCAGACTATTACCTTTGGTCTGATGATGATGAAGAATTCCCTTTGGCATCCTTTCCTCAAATAGCATTTTTCCATCAGATGAAAAGCTTGAAAATGGTAGTTCTTGGGTGGTCAAATAAGTTTAATACGTTTAAACTTATCCAGTCTAATGTTTCTCATTTGAAAGAGCTGAAAAGAGAAAAGGGAGTTGATATTATATATGCAGGGTTGAGGGTAGACCTTTGATATATAGGTGACTACTGACTTCAGACTTTGTACATCTTAAACCGTTTGATTTTATCCCTGTGATAATTTCACAGTTTTACTGCTTTGTTGGCTAATACCTATTGCCAACTAACACTTAACAGTTACGAACAATTCCTCTTGCATCATAAGTCTGTCAGATGGAAAGCTCAAAAAGGTAGTAGTACTAAACGACCGGTTACCATTTCTCAATAAATCCGGTTACAGTTTCGGTCTCGGTCGGCTAAAAACACCCTTTCAACCGGTCCAAATCTGCCTCGATTCCTGGTACTGCTATGGAACTGCCGTAGGACTCGGGACTTTCGCAGTAATTCGCTCGTGTGACTGTACAGTGTACACTCCACGAAATGGAATCAGGGGTCTGGGGTGCATAAAGCTTTTAAGTTATTATCTCAGCTTATTACTTTATTAACTAGTTGGATAGTTAAGTTGTTAGATTATTTTTTTTCAATACAGCCATTATAAAGGTTAATACAATACTTTCATAATTATAATTAAATGCTTTTTAATACATTTTGCAATTTTACAATGTGCTAATATGCTTCATACTTTTTATCTATTCTATCAATTAACAATTTTAACCTTCTTATTGATCATATTTTTAACTGATTCTATGTCAATAATATCGTATGAAGACCAAAAATTAATCCAAATGAAAAATTTTTGGTGAAAGGCTATCGTTATTTTCTGAGTAACAAAACTGATATACCTATGCTAATATTTTGACAAAATAAATTGTTTGTCGAGCAGAGTTCATAAATTAATAAGTACATTAGTACCACTCTCGTGCAGATTACTACCGTGCAATTACTTTCAGAGTATAACTGGTCAACTGGTCGTGGAGTGGTCCAGTCTAGCCGCCTCCTTTTCAAAAATCTAGCAACGAATTTAATGACCCCCTGCTGACCCACCACTGACCCCCTGGTGAACCCCTTCTGACCCCCTGGTGAACCCCTTCTGACCCCCTGGTGAACCCCTACTGACCCCCTGGTGAACCCCTACGGACCCCCTGGTGAACCCCTACTGACCCCCTGCTGCCCCCCTGGTGAACCCCTGCTGACCCCCTGCTGACCCCCTGGTGAACCCCTACTGACCCCCTAGTGAACCCCTACTGACCACTTCCTGATCATTATTCTAACATTTAATATTTAACGTGACTGTTTTAAAAGCATTTAAAATATCACTCAGCCTTATAATGACGCTTTATTGGCCAATGACGACACGATCAATGTACCCTAAACGGGTTCACCAGGGGGTCAGCAGGGGTTCACCAGAGGGTCATTGGTGTACTTTCATACGACCCAAAAGGCAAAGAAGCATAGATTCAAAAAGGTACTAATATATCACACCCGCAAAATTGAGGTTTTCCATAAAGGTACCTATATGATTCTCGAGTAAATTGTTATTGAGACTTTTAATTACCGAAAAGGTACTTATGTCATTTAAAATTACAAAAAGGTACCTATGTTTGCCCTTCTTTTGGCCTTGAAATCATGCACTGCATCGGATTTTCCAATATTTGGCAGCTATGCAATTGAGCCCAATTACCTCCTATTAGCTTATTAGGGTACTTTCCGAGGTGAGTCCAGTTGAAAAACAGCAAAACCAAGGAAACCAGTGAAATGTATTGAATTGACCAAAAATATCGAAGTTTACCCAATGGAAGCCAATTAGGGAATAGGGCCCCATTAAAACCAGAAACATGTGTCCACGGCTATCGAAAGTAGTCAACCTAATGAACATTTTGATACCCTGATCAGAACTCTACTCACAACAGAACTCTTAGATTCTACAGAAGCATTGTGCCTTATTTATGTAGGTTCTCTTTATTTGAAGTATAGGTGTATATAGTTGGCGCAAAAAGTAATGAGCAGAGTTTGTACGCGCTCTGTGATTGGTCAGGATCACCCGACCAATCAGCGCTCTAGTGGACGTCACGTGCTCCAGTTCACGGCACGTGACGTTACGGTAATCACATAATTGATACTTAGATACTTGACACGATCATCGAATTCGAACGCGCGCGTTTCTTTTCCGCGCTGTATCTCAATCACAATGTTCTCATATTTAACCCCTCGTATCTTCGTATACGAGATATTGGCATATTGCAAATACAAGGCATCAACCATAAAATAGTGCATCAAATTAAAATTCAACTGTTCGTATTATCTCTAATAATTACGCTTCATTTTTCATTGGTACAAAATTTACAACATAATTTCAATCATCCTAGAAAATATCATTCATTTTAGCTCACAAAATGCGCGTTCAGCCAGCCAAATGCCCTCTTCTATACTGACAACTTGTGTTTTGATCGATTTGAGGTACATGCCTCTGCCTGCAGAGCAGAGAATTCCAAGTAATCTGATGATATATCCTGGTAATCAAATCACAGTATGAGACAAGAAACAGTAACTGTTTGTGTAAGAGCTCTCTCTACATTATGTACAAGCCACAAGAGATACATCCTTGACAGGTAATTTGAAACTCTTGCTGGGGAGCTGGAAAACGTACAGGAAAGTTGGAAACGTCTACAATATCATGTACTCAGCACACCTTACACACACACCCGTTGAGTACATGTTACTGCGTGTCCAAATTCCTCAATACCAATGTGACATGGCCTATACATGTGTTGAGCTGCAGCCGGCAGTGTGGTTCCGTTGTCGAACCGTCCCGATCCCGGGAGATGTCGGAGCATCAGTTGTGCGTGGAATGTCATCGTCTGAAGGTAGAATCAGTCGTATGCAGTGAGCCATGGCAGATCTATTTGCACGTAAACCATCCTACACGGCCATAATTATTGCATGTCTACCATCCTGAAATACAGAACTACAGTCAGGATGTCGTGCAGTCATGCAGGTAAAAGAGGTAGAAGAGTTCGGCTGGATTCGATGGATCCATTGTAACCATTTTTGATGATCAATGGCCATGCCCAATGAAGCAATGGATCCAATGGGCATATTCGACAAACTCATTCGGCAGTAGAACATCAGTTTGTTATCTTTGTCCAATGGATCCACTTTTATTATTAAACCATGCGACGAAGATCATGGTGTCGATTGGACATATTTCCAATTTTGTTTATTGGCTCAAAATTGAAAATAATGAGGCGGAAAACTATCCCCCGCTCATCTCACTCTACATCACATCCACTCATCTCACTCTACATCACATCCACTCATCTCACTCTACATCGCACCGTCCCATCAGCCATTCCATGACTCGCCCACTCATCTCACTTTACATCGCACTGTCCCATCAGCCATCCCATGACTCGCCCACTCATCTCACTCTACATCGCACTATCCCATCAGCCTTCCCATGACTCGCCTGCTCATCTCACTCAACATCACACTATCCCATCAGCCATCCCATGACTCGCCCACTCATCTCACTCTACATCGCACCGTCCCATCAGCCATCCCATGACTCGCCCACTCATCTCACTCCACATCGCACTATCCCATCAGCCATCCCATGACTCACCCACTCATCTCACTCTACATCGCACTATCCCATCAGCCATGCCATGACTCGCCTGCTCATCTCACTCAACATCACACTATCCCATCAGCCATCCCATGACTCACCCACTCATCTCACTCTACATCGCACTATCCCATCAGCCATCCCATGACTCGCCCACTCATCTCACTCTACATCACACTATCCCATGACTCGCCTGCTCATCTCACTCAACATCACACTATCCCATCAGCCATCCCATGACTCACCCACTCATCTCACTCTACATCGCACTATCCCATCAGCCATCCCATGACTCGCCCACTCATCTCACTCTACATCACACCGTCCCATCAGCCATCCCATGACTCGCCCACTCATCTCACTCAACATCACACTATCCCATTAGCTATTCTAATTCTTTGACTCGCCCACTCATCTCTCTTGCACTCTCATCAGCCTTGGACTATTCCACCCGTTTCACTCCAAGTCCAACATCTGACATTATCACCACACAACATTTAAGGTTAAGTCAAATTTGAAAGAGCTACCAACCAAAGAACCTCGAGTGAATAGAATTCGCAATGCAATAAAGGTAGGTATACAACGAAAACATCGATAGACCAAGAACTGAGCGGGAAATTGGAACAGCACAGTACTGTCAAAACAAACACGAAACATTACCCTGTCTACACATAAGATCATAGCTATTATTAGCTTTCTCTTCCTTGTAACTTTGTAATGAGCTCTTATAAGCCAGTGAAGAGGTATGTTATCCAATAGGGATTTCTCCACTTCTCCAGAAACGGAGATATTTTCTCCGCGCATTCGCAACTCAAATTCGCGGAGCCGCGCACAACGCAGGGGTCACGCAAAAATAACAACGCCCACAGTCGTTAGTCGTAATCTATACTTTAATGGATTTACTTGTGACGGAACGCGCGAAAATTGACACTTCGCGATCTTAGGCTGCTCATTACTTTTTGCGCCTACTATAGTCAGTTGGACGTACGATAAATTGAACGAAGTCATTGATGCAATTTTTTGTTACTGGGGGTAGGGGTGCAACGTAACGAAATTACGAATTATTTCCATAGGATTTTAATATGAATCAAAAAATGTTGCTGAATTTGCGATTATAAATCAATGTCGAGGACACAACAGTAAATATGAAGAACTCCAGAACAATGGTTTTCAGATTCAGAGAAAAGATGAGCAGCAAATCGTTGAAATCAAAATTGACCGCATTTTTAAAATTTAGAACCCACTTCTAACTTGAGCAATTATAAATATCTCCTTCTGTCAAATCCCCGCAAAAAAAAACCATCGAAACAACGAATATCTTCACTTGGAAGAATATTCGCTGATTTTCACAATGAAACAAAATGCTCATGTCTTACCTTTTCTCCTACAATAGTGATTAGAGTTGATAGTCTTCTGTCGTAAACTTTTTACCAAACTCCAAAATTACATTGAGAACGTAAATTATGACTTTAAACAGTTGAAACGTTTCCAAAGTACACAGTAACGAAATGGCAGATTCTTCGTTAAAATGCACGTGCAGTTTTTGCGCGCAATCACCAATCACCATAGCAACGCGCGCAACTGGTGAATTAAACCTTCAACTCAATCTTGTTTTTCGCGACTCCTTTTCCAACTTTGAACATTAATTACATAAAATCTAAAGCCTAAATTCAAATAATCAAATAAAAATAATGCTTCTCTAGAGGGAATTTATTTCTCTACTACCCTGCAAAAAAATCGCGGGATTTCAACTCCGTTTTTAGCCGGCGTTTGGGTTGCGCTAAGCACAGTGCTTCAACTGCCTTAATCCTTTATAATAATGATTAGAGCTCCCAATCATGGCGATAAGAAAATTAATGATGGATCGTCGTAAATTTTGAATCAATTTTTTGGCGTCTAGATCCAATTTTGGGCATAAAATTTTTCCAATTCCTGAAGATAATGGTAACCTGGACATGATAACCCACAATTGGTACATGAATATTTCTCACGACAAATTGAAGCAAGTGGATAAAAACTGAGTTATTCATTTTGTACTAATATAACATCGAAATTGGAATTTCTTCAAAATAGCAATTCATAAAAATAAAAAAAGGAAAATAAAAACATTCGAATTTAACTGAAGCAAATCCACGCCAATTGCAACGCGAAAGAGGCTGGGATTGCCGACGCTGTTATGCAGACAAATTGCTATTACGCTCATCCAGAAGCTGTTTTGCTATCCATGCTAGGTCTTTTTAAATTGTTTCACAAAACGATTTCAAAACTTTAAAACTGATATCGAAAAATTAGATTCGAAACTTTGAAAATCAAACCCTGTATAATTCTCGGGACAAATATCTGAATCAGCATTTATATTAGGATATTGAATATTGATAATAACCTTTTTTCCTATTCCCATTAATTATTTATTCACGTCTCAACCTTTCAGCTGACGAGCGCTCCCATGTTCGAGTCAAGGCGATAACCATCATTGAGGAGATACGACACTACAACTCTCAGAGCATGCTGAAGAAGGGTCCACGGATTTTCGTCAAACCTAAGCTCAACGTGGAAGCCTCTGAAGTTTGGGAACTGTGCAAGATGAAGAGGCGGAAGGTATTTTTCAGTTATTTTTGATGGCAGTTAACTTGCGATTGCCCACCAATCTCTATTACCAATCAAAAATTGACAATGAAGGGCCACGGACCTATGCTGCTCAATAACATTTGCCGGAATCCCATCTGCACTAATTAATTTCCTTTTTACGTTTAAAAAATCTCTACAGGAAGTTGGAAAACGGTTGGCATTTGAGTCAGAAGCGGGTTCCTGGAAGCTCGTGACAGAACCACCAGTAACATTTGGTATGGATCTGTCGCCATATCGCGAGAAGCCACTGGTGTTACGTTACCCCTGCCACAGCCAGACGGTGGAGCACGCAGTAGCCACAACATCAGGAGCTGTGTGCGCATCTGTCACGTACCAGAGTCAGCTGGGGAAGGCTTTCTCAACCATAGACTCGAGAAAGCAAATGAGAGGAAGGGTCACCCGCAAGAGACCCTTGTCGGAGAAGCCGCCTCCACCTACGACAAAACATTCTAGGAATGACGGAGTTTCTTCTCTTCCAGCTTGAATGATTTATTTATTTCAATTTTTAAGTTATTGTCGATTTTTTGATTGAATTTATGTTAGCATGTAATTTTCGTTTGAGTTATGAATTTAGAAATGGATTTATTGAACATGTATTTATGATTATTTGTTGATTTAAGATTGATGATTATATCATTTTTGTTTGAAAGTTTGAAAAGTCGAAATTCAAACATGAATTTAGAATAAAGAATGGATTAAGATATACTAAATATATGATAATATCACGTTTAAATTTAATTGTATTTATGATGACGATGGTTTATAACCTTATGTTTCACATTTGATCAATTATATTAATATCATTTTCGTTTGAGATGGGAATCAAAATTTAAAAATGCCCATGTGTACTTATGCAAATGTTAAAGTTTATAATCATACATTTTCGATTGCGGTTCATTAATTTCAAAGTTTTTAAATATTAGTAGCTTCAGCCAAAAAATTTTAATGATGATGATGCAGGAGGTTGTGATACAGAGTTCAATTATGTCTTATATATGTGCTAAACTTTGCCGTATCTTTGAGAATCTGAGATTTTTACGCGTAAGCCGTAAACTGGCCGCGCTGAGCCGCGCGCGCTATCCCTGGCGAGAATCACGTGACCCTGTCACATGGTAGCGTGGCAACCACGTGATCAAATAGAAAATGCCAATGCGATGGAACTTCCCGATGTCCAATTTCAAAATTTTTGGTACCATTGAACTCAGCTCAATGAGATCTACACGTGAAGGGTAGTTCCGATATAGGTTAGAAAAAAAGGGCGCACCCTAACGCGCGCGGCTTCCTAAGCCCGCATTGTCAGACGTTGTCTGACCCCTTCGCCTTCGGCGGGCGCGCGCGCGAAGCGCGCGCGTCCGCCGAAGGCGGAAAGGGGTCAGATGAAACTTGTGCTAGTAATAAGCGAGGGGGACCAGCCGGTCCCCCTCGCTTATTACTAGCACCATTTTACGCCGCGCACTAACTGGAAATAGTCATCGACGAAGCTTATCCAACGCGATTTTGTACTACTATATAAGCTCCGCGAAATTTCTCTGACAGTCAAAATTCATAATTCTGTTGGTGATTGGTGGTTAGTTGTGTGTCTTAGGATTTCGTAATTATCTTCATCAATTCTTTTCACCTTTTTCGGTTTCATGCTTTAATTGATTGCCATACTCAATATATCACGTTCATTTGTGTACATTATTGTTTTTCAATGAAGATGAAGTGCTTTCATTTTTGAATTTGATCTGAGCATGTGCCATGAACTTCGAGTCAAATAAATTGAAAATACTTCACCGAGGATCTTCAACCCGAACCCCAAGATCTCATGATCTGTTGTTAGTGCAGTCAACTTCGAATCATTACAATGACCGTGAGTATATTATACTTCAGGCGATGTGATTCTTGGCATGGCCATAACCCATATGAAATATAAATTTAAAAGATGAAATCGAGCCTCCGTAAGGTGCCTGCATAACAGGTCGAACGAACAGAATAAATTGATCTATCAGCCACTTTATATATGAATCACCAATACCCAAAGTACTCCAGTTGTTCATAATAGACAAAATGGTAGTTATATCGTCAATTGAGAATTTCCCAAATCATTTATACCCATGTAGATAGATCAAATTAAGTTGATCTATCGACAAAATTGATCGATCGCGTGATTTTAATTCGATCGATCACCTCCACTTGATCAACTGAAGTTAGATTATAATATTCTCAAATGATAATTTTGTCACATACACGAATTAATCATTTGAGGTTTCAATTTAAAAATGATCTTGCGGCTATAAAATAGAGTTGCTCTACCAACCCTATATTCGGACGATTGACCTGTTATGCAGGTCGATTTCTGTGTCCGTCAGAATGGAAAAGACCCGCATACCTATGCTATACCTACCGTATAACTGAGCATAACTGAGTATAAGTGTCAATTTTAACTACGGATTGCTTTTTTTCCAATTCCCAGGATCTTGCTATTTGACATCACTTTCATGTTGAGATGTTATAAGGCATGTTGCTGTATTAAGCTTTCAGTCTTTAGGTATAAATAATTACATGTGTTCGGGGCAAATGTAAAGTATAGCGCAAGGCTTAACTGAGCGCAAATGAGCACAATTGAGCACATATGATTGCTAACGAGCGCTAACGAGCGCAAAATTTTGCGCTCGTTAGCGCTCATTACCGCTCGTTAGCGCCCATTAGCGCTCTAGAGCCTCGAAAATAACTGAGCGCTAATGAGCGCAAAATTTTGCGCTCATATATGCTCGTCATCGCTCATATGTGCTCATTAACGCTCGTTAGCGCCCATTTTGCGCCCACTTTGCGCCCATTTTGCGCTCAGAGCGCTAACGAGCGCAAAATTTACAAAATTTGAAAATGAGCGCTAACGAGCGCAAATTTTTGCATTTTGCGCTCAGTTTTACTGAGCGCAAATTATTTTGCGCTCATTTGCGCTCATATGCGCTCAGAACAACTGAGCGCAAATTTTCAATTTTGCGCTCAGTTGTGCTGAGCGCAAATAATTTCAATTTTGCGCTCAGTTGCGCTCAATTCCGCTCAGCTGCGCTCAGTTGTAGCTATTTTACAAAAAATAAAACTTTCTTATACTCATTTGTGCTCAGTTGCGCTTAAGTGCGCTCATTAGCGCTCAATTGCGCTCATTAGCGCTTAATTGCGCTCATTAGCGCTCAATTGCGCTCAATTACGCTCATTAGCGCTCAATTGCGCTCAATTACGCTCATTAGCGCTTAATTGCGCTCATTAGCGCTCAATTGCGCTCATTAGCGCTCAATTGCGCTCATTTGCGCCCAGTTATTAGAGACTTACGTTCCTGAGCCGGAATAGGTGTCAGGTGCTGGCAGCTGGCTTGCGGAGCTCACATGCCACGAAGCATCGAATCAGGGATTCAGGGGTTTAAATTATACATTCACATTCTTTGCTTCCTCGAAACGTCAAAGAACTTATGCAATTGCAAGAGGTTTAGAAAGCAGAGTTAGGCAATCACATAACGAATTGCGGCTCGCAGTGCCAAGTGCAGGCTATTCGTTTTCTGCAGTGGTTGCTATGAAATTTTTACAATGTCGATTGATGCATGACACGTGACTATCCAGTGCCGATAACGGCAGTTGGGTATAGATTCATATTCATATTTATTATTTTTAATGCGCGGCACTAACTTCAAATATCCCAATTTGTCTGAATGTCTGGCGTTGCCTTCCCCTAACCAGGGCCAGGGGCGTCGCAAAACCAGGGTCCTGGTTAGCAGGTTAGGGCAAGGCGTTGCCAGTCCCCTTGTCGGCCGTAGACAGACCCTCGGCATCACGAGAATTCAGCGTCGGTCGCTGATTCTCATATCACCCTTACCCTAAACCTAACAAATCATGATCCTAACCCTGGCCTTCCCCAAACCAGTAACCAGGGGCGTCGCTAAGTCGCTTGCCACGCACGCTGTGTGCAAAACCAGAGTCCTGGTTTTGGTTAGGGCAACCCTGGCCTTTAAAGCGTTGGATGGCAGATGCGCTTAATTAATAACTATATTTTTCCGAGTGACGTGTTTGTCATAATGATGAAGGCGCGGGCGCTCTAATAATATTTGTCAGACGTTGTCTGACCGAAGGCGAAGGGGTCAGACAACGTCTGACAAAATTATATGGGACACTAGTTTGGAGGGTCGTGTTGTCAACGGACGTTATCGGACAAGGTCGTTGCCCATTTATTTATTCTGACTGGGTTGCCAACTGGTCAAATGGCGAAAGCGCAAATGTGACCATCGGTCAAACTCAAATAGTCAAATGTGGAACGTTGCGGGTATAAGATGCGATGCCGCGATGCGCTTAATTTTAATTTTATTTTCTGGGTGACACGTGTTACTCATGGAATTAGATAATGAAGGCTTCTGTTTCCCCAAAACCAGGGGCGTCACGCCGCGCACTCTTTGCACAAAACCAGGGTCATGGTTAGGGCAAGCTCCCGTTTGGCGTTTATAATTTTATGGAGACTAGCCCATATTCAGTTTGGTCTAGTCTCCCATATAAACGGGAGCCATCCAGTCAGAAGAAATGGACGGGCAACGTCCGTCGAGGCGCTTGCACTTGCAGTTGCCCTAACCATGACCTTGTCTCTATCTATCAGTATCGATGAAAGACCCTTCTGAGCGACGCGCCGCGCACCGCTCAGTCAGCGGCTGCATCAGCGGGTCTGCACGTCTGGTATCACCTAAATGGATTTCACCCATCCCTAGCGCACAACACTCGGAAATTTGGAGGGTCGTGTTGCAGAAAAAAATGGCGCGCAGCGGAGGGTAGGGTAAAATCCTATCACCAGGCAACCAATACCATGACCCTGGTTTTGTGCAAAGAATGCGCTGCGCGACGCCCCTGGTTAGAAAACGGAAGCCTTCATAATCTATGACGTCACCCAGAAAAATGATTAAGCGCATCGCATCTAGCGCTTTGAAGATAAAGGGTCAGGGCTACCCTCCGCCGCACGCACATTTTTGCAACACGACTCGTAGGAAACTACTTCGAACCTGTGGTCTACTTCGAACCTGTGGTCGGCACTGGATTAGTATATAGTCAAGTGACATGACATTGTTCATGTTGCCTAGCAACCACGGCAGAGAAGGGTAGTCTGCACTGTGAGCCGCGTCTTTTTATTGTGACACTGATTCAGATTGCCTTCAGCCTTGCTCAATAACAATGCTCGGCTTTCATATTTATATGCCCATGCTTGCAAACATCTGTGACGTGTGCAGATCTCTGTTCGCACGTGAAACAACAAGCAAGACCTATGTTTCGACGGTTCGTGCAGCTTGTGAGCTGCGCCCTTCAAGTACAAGACACCTATGCCGGCTCAGAAACGTAAGCCTCTAATAACTGGGCGCAAATGAGCGCTTCCGAGCGCAAATGAACGCTTTCGAGCGCAAATTAGCGCTTTCGAACGCAAATGAGCGCTTCCGAGCGCAAATGAGCGCTTTCGAGCGCAAATGAGCGCTTCCGAGCGCAAATGAGCACTTACGAGCACATACGAGCGCAAATGAGCTCAAATGGGCGCAAAATTTTTGCGCTCGTTAGCGCTCATTTGCGCTCAGAAACGCTGAAGCGCAAAATGGGCGCAAAATGGGAAATATATAATAAACATTTCGTTCGATTTTTTCAAGCTAATGATCGCCTTATTTCATTATTTTCAATCAATATTAGTTCAATCGAGTCTTAATTTCCTAATTTCCCAGGCTTCACTCCTGCTGTGTCCGGCTAAAACTCCTATGAAAGAATGAAGGGGAGACGCCACTCTGAAGCAAGAAGATCTCTGGGGAGCTTCAGATTGGCGTGAGTGGAGCAGCTTTGTTTCCTGAAACTCTGAAGTCACAGCTGCTGATCCCAGTATGTTGGAACTGATCACTGGCATCGACTATAGGACGCCAATGGATTCCAGGTAATTCACACTTTTACATATTTACAAACTATAACCTATCTATATGTCTAATTTATCCGTCTACATTTACATTTCCTTTTTGACTTTCTTCAGCTTTCGTTGACCGTTCTTCAGCCGTTCAGTGTTAATTTACCCGCTTGGACCCGCTTTAATTTACCCGCTTAGATAATATATATTATGCAGATCCTATTATCATACTATTACTAATATTAGTACTAATCCATAGCATCATGATATCGTGTTCACAAAAAGATTGTCACAGACAATTTTCTAAAGTAACTGTTGACAGGACTACAGGATCGGTTTTCACGTATATGATAGCCCCTAACCGCATATTCTACTTGAAATTTCAAATTTTCACTAGAGGCATGCTCTTTATCATGAGTCATATGGAGTTTACTGCAGATCTTTAAATCGTGCAAGAAATCCTTCCCGGTCGTCCACCAACGTCCATGAAGTTTTTTAGACTTGGACCTCGATGGCCAGAATACGCCCTTAATAGTATTATGGAACTTCAAATTAACTAACTTTCATGCCCAAGAAGGTGTTAAAATGGCCTTTAAATTCAAATCTATATCCTCCATAATGCCCAGATTGCTGTAGCACAAAATGCAATGTTAATGAATGTCAAGAAGGTGTTAAATTGGCCATATTGTAGAGCATCTATATCCTGCATAATTAAAAATCAAATTGCTCAAAAGGACAAAATGCTATGTTAACAAATGCTGGTTAACACTGCAAAGTTGGAATCCAATCTTCCAATCTTATGCGGACCATTGGTCTCGAAAATTCAATTCCGAAATGTTTCATCACTTTATGGCCGTCATGATCAGCCGTGGTGACATCTCATCTCACGAAATTTCATCTCAGGACATTTCATCTCCCTGTCCTGACCCTAACCATAACCCTAACCCAAACCCTAACCCTGACCCTAACCCAAACCCTAACCTTGGACCTAACCCAGACCCTTACCTTTGCGTAGAGCTGACATATTGCGAGATAAAGTGTCCTGAGATGAAGTACAAGCGTCCTGAGATGAAATGTCCGTTCCCCTTTCCGAGCGTACCCTAATATCATGCCTAAAGACCGATGAAAGTTATTATTCATTTGTAGTAAAACTTAATTCACATATATATATGTACACGCGTACATAATGGACAACGATACATCGCCAGTCTTGAATGTTGCGTCTAAAAATAGCGTTCGCCAGAATCGAATACCATATATGGCATAATGCTACACCTGCCCGTTAGCGCGCGCGTCAGTCAGCGCACGTGTCAGTTCGATTTATGGCTTTCATTCACTTTTACTACGACCATATTATGTTTTATTGCGATACGTTCGTAGAGTAGCTGAGTAGTTATACTATTGGTCATAGCTCTTAATTAGAACCGCGCCGCATCAAAAAAATCTATTCACATATCCTTTTATCATCATCTAGCTATCAAGGGAGCTAGGGATCTAGAGAATCTCCAAACATTTCTTATAATTGTTTGTTTCCTGCTGCCGTCTGCAGCTATAGGTACCTTTTTGAATGTTGGCACTTTTTCCTCCCACGGGGCTTGATAACAGATTCGGCCAATTATCCTAAAACTTGGCTGTATAATCACATTCGTCGCAATAGAAACGGAGCCCCTCAGTTTCGATTCCTTGTTTAACATGCCGTACAGCAAGGATCTACACTGAGTTAGGCACTTAGACACATTAGTAGTACGACACACACCATGTGATCGTCACTCGTCAGACTTCAGACGCCAATAGATGGGGGAGGGCAGTTGAAGTTTTTGGAATTTTAACATGATTCGATGAACGCTGTAATATAGGGAGTCCAATCCTGTAGAGCTGTAGACAACATTTGCAATATAACTTCAGTTTAATTGGTCCTTTAGCTTTCTAGACTCTTTCTATTCTACAGGATAGAGCTGCAGTCCGCAGTCATGACTGCAACGATAAGACGTAGTTAGTTGGATGACGCCACGAGCAGTATGCACTGAACCGCGGTATACAACGGTGCTCCCCACCCAACATTTTTGGTTGCACAGGAGTTGCACAACGTTTCATATGCAACCTACAACGTCTCAGGGAGGTTTCATAGGGGTAAATGACGTTTGTGCATCAGGGAGGTTGCTTACACTTAATGAAACGTTCCTCATGAAACGTTGCGAAACGTTTCCATATCTAATTCCACCGTTTCTGCAACCTCTTTGCGGACGACAATTTACCCCATATGCAAACCTTCAAGCAACCACAGGTTGTAAATGCAACGTTTAAAACGTTGGCACATTGTACCTACAATATGTTGAAAATAACGTTATCTGCAACGTTGCTGCATCCCAAAGGCGAACTTACGTCAACAACAATAATATTGAAGAGCAATATTGTTCCGATTTGTGTTTGTGGCTGAAGCAGCTGTAATGGATTTGGCGCAGCGGCCAAGGTTGTTCAGGAGCTGCAGGCTCTTGACCATTTGATAACGCTCGCATTTCATTGCACTCGAATACAAAGAAAGAGAGGATGTGATGGATACCCATCAGCATCCATGAAGAACCTAGTTAACCCCCAGAGGATTTATACATGATCATTCAAATAACAGCCATTCATGGTTTCAGTAACGATTCATCACGTTGCAAAGAGGTTGCATTGCGTCATTTAGTTACCCTTCGAATATATCTCACGATAAAAATTTTCTTGCGTTTGAAAATTCATTTTGATATAATTTGAATTGATGTCATCTCAACGTCCTTAAATTACAATTTTCTTGTTCTTTAATACCGAAGCAAAAATTTTCACTCAAACAATCATTCATGACTGTAATTGGGCTTCTTTATCAACTTATTTCGTGAAACAAAATTGCAGAAAAACGTTGTTGTGATGTTTTCAAAACGTTTCAAAAAACTTTGTTACTCGTTATAATTTCTACCACAATCTACAGTATTTCTTTGACAAAGTGGCATGGCCGCGACACTTGTCAAACATAGTTGCTGCGGTTCATGGGCAGACCCACTAAAACACAAATAACCCTGCGGTTCATCTCACGCCGTGACTTCTGCAAACAGGAAGTCGAAATATGGAATGTGCCAAACATAGTGAGGCTGGGGTAACATGGACAATGTAACATCTTGTGACGCGCGCGGTGCCGCGGTGGTAGGGTATTATCATTCTTCACTCTTCATATCCATAGAGTACGACGTAACCAATTCAGTGTGACGGACGTTGCCCGTCAAATTTCTTCTTCATTTGGATGGCGACACGCAAAGTGAAAACAGTCGTCCAAATCATGGAACGTTGTGACGCTGTGTCCAACAACATCCTACGGTCAATGGTAGTGTGACACTGTGTCAAACATAGTGCTGCGTCTTTTGCTAAAAATGTATAACGACCAGTTCGTGATGCGCAGCACACTTCCCAATTTGAATTTAGAACAGGGAAGTGCTTGGAAACGTTAAAACAACACTGTTTCAAACGTATCAAAGTGTTGTGTACAGTTACCTCTAAACGTTTAAACAACTTAGTTCAGCTCACGTTTGTGAAAGTAGTGTTGCAGTGCAAATTAATTGGTAACGTTAAAACAACGTAATTCAAAACATCAAAGTAACGTTGTATACAAGTTACTTTGAAACGTTATAACAACACATTTCAAAAAAGTTTCAAAGTAACGTGTTTCAAACATAGTGCAAACACTCTTAAAACAACGTATTACAAACTGTATCAAAGTAACGTTGTGCTGCAAGTTCATGGTTTGTGTGAAACTGTTCAAACAACGTATTTCAAAAGTTTCAAGGTAGTTGCATACCCACACTGTGTCAAACATAGTATTTCAAACATATTAGTGTGAAACGTTGCATACAAAGTTATTTGAAATGGTAAACAACGTATTTCAAAAGGAGTGCTGTCAGTTCAATGGCGGTTCATGTTGAAACTGTATCAAACTGTATCAAAGTACTTAGTTGCGGCTCATGGTTTGTGACACTGTGTCAAACATAGTGCTGCAGTTCATGGTGGTGTGACACTGTGTCAAACATAGTTGCGGTTCATGGTTTGTGACACTGTGTCAAAGATAGTATTTAAGTTCATGGTAGTGTGACACTGTGTCAAACAAAGTGCAACGGTTCATGGTAGTGTGACACTGTGTCAAACAACCGTTGCAACGGTTCATGTAAAATGACACTGTGCAAACGTGACACAACATGTTGGCATGTGTCCAACAATTGTTGGGTGGGTAGAAACTGTTTCGACGGATAGAAACAACACTGATAGGAAACAAGTGACGGATAACTGATGGACGTTTCAGAGAAAGGATAACAACTTATGTTCATCACACCACACACATATTCTCAAGTTCCATTCATACACCAACAAACATAGCACTGTGGTTCAAAACAAACCTCATGTGTCAAATCTCAGTGTTCAGGTTCATTTTAGTGTGACACTGTGTCAAACATAGTGCATCTTTATTTCATTATATTGTGACACTGTGTCAAACATAGTGCTGTGGTTCATGGTAGTGTGACACTGTGTCAAACATAGTGCTGTGGTTCATGGTAGTGTGACACTGTGTCAAACAGTGTGCTGCAGTCATGGTAGTGTGACACTGTGTGCAATGTGTAGTGTTGGGTTCATAGTGTGACACTGTGTCAAATATAGTGATGCAGTTCATGGTAGTAGATAGTGTGACACTGTGTCAAACATAGTGCTGCGGTTCATGGTAGTTTGACACTGTGTCAAAAATAGTGATGCGGTTCATGATAGTGAGACACTGTGTAAACATAGTGATGCTGTGTACATGGTAGTGTGACACTGTCAAAGATAGTGATGCATGTGATTCGTGGTAGTGTGACACTGTTTCAAACAAAGTGCTGCGGTTCATGGTAGTGTGACACTGTGTCAAACAAAGTGCTGCGGTTCATGGTAGTGTGACACTGTGTCAAACAAAGTGCTACGGTTCATGGTAGCGTGACACTGTGTCAAACATAGTGCTGCGGCTCATGGTAGTGTGACACTGTGTCAAACATAGTGCTGCGGCTCATGGTAGTGTGACACTGTGTCAACCATAATGCTGCAGTTCATGGTAGTGTGACACTGTGTCAAACATAGTGCTACGGTTAATGGTAGTGTGACACTGTGTCAAACATAGTGCTGCGGTTCATGGTTGTGTGACACTGTGTCAAACATAGTGCTGCAGTTCATGGTAGTGTGACACTGTGTCAAATGAAGTGCTGCAGTTAATGATAATGTGTCAACCATAGTGCTGTGGTTCATGATAATGTGACACTTGTGTCAAACATAGTGCTGCAGTTCATGGTAGTGTGACACTGTGTCAAACAAAGTGCTGCGGTCCATGGTAGTGTGACACTTTGTCGAACAGAGTGCTGCGGTTCATGGTAGTGTGACACTGTGTCAAACATAGTGCTGCAGTTCATGATAGTGTGACACTGTGGCAAACGAAGTGCTGTGGTTCATGGTAGTGTGACACTGTGTCAAACAAAGTGCTGCGGTTCATGGTAGTGTGACACTGTGTCAAATGAAGTGCTGCGGTTCATGGTAGTGTGACACTGTGTCAAATGAAGTGCTACGGTTAATGATAATGTGTCAACCATAGTGCTGTGGTTCATGATAATGTGACACTTGTGTCAAACATAGTGCTGCAGTTCATGGTAGTGTGACACTGTGTCAAACAAAGTGCTGCGGTCCATGGTAGTGTGACACTTTGTCGAACAGAGTGCTACGGTTCATGGTAGTGTGACACTGTGTCAAACATAGTGCTGCGGTTCATGATAGTGTGACACTGTGTCAAACGAAGTGCTGTGGTTCATGGTAGTGTGACACTGTGTCAAACAAAATTGCTGCGGCTCATGGTAGTGTGACACTGTGCCAAAAATAGTGCCGTGGTTCATGGTAGTGTGACACTGTGCCAAACATAGTGCTGCCGTTCATGGTAATGTGACACTGTGTCAAACATAGTTCTGAGGTTTGTAGTAGTGTGTAATCTGGGGTTGTGTTGAGAAACACAATTTGTATTTAACAACATTTGTCACTGTGTCACAACAAAGTGCTGCGGTTCATGATAGTGTGACACTGTGTCTAACAAAGTGCTCCAGTTCATGGTAGTGTGACAACTGACACTGTGTCAAACATAGTGCTGCGGTTCATGGCAGTGTGACACTGTCGTGCATCTGGTGCTGTGGACGATTTAGAGATTTGGGTGCTGCCCAATGAAATGTATTTAAGAATATGAAATTAAATCTCAGTTGAAATCTTATATTTCCTTCAACTTTATAGCCATGAAATTGTTATTTGTTATGGGTCTGTGCTGTAAGTGTAACGGCTTCTTGTCAGAAAAAATAAATCTGTGGCAGGGGCAGTTGTAACAAAAATGTACAGATTTTGATCTAGGAAACGGGCACTGGAACGTGAAATGAATGGCAGAGTTCACGAATTTTTCAAACTACCCGCCAAGAAGTGCTCATGACCTCGGGTATTTTCTGCCTAAAACTACTGGCGAATTACCGAGTAATATGGTACTCGAAAGTGCTCAGACAGTGCCTAACAATTGACTCAACCAACTCTACCATCATATATCCATAATTTTAAACCATCAAATCCGGTTAATGGCCAGCCTGCAGCCCGCCCACATGCAATTTTATTCGTTTCAAAATTTGTCACGATTTGCCAGATTTATGTACGTTTACCGCACGCGCGATGCAGTAATTGCTTCATCGCGCACGTACGAACATATTCTATACCCATGCGCGGCGTAAAAATATCGCGTAAAGTTTCATCTGACCCTTATTTCACTGAAATAATGGTCAGACAACGTCTGACAAAGCCCGCATAGGTGTGTGTACGCGCCGCGCGCTTCCCTACAGAAGCCAGACAGGGATATACGTGTTTAGCAAAACATATTCTAATGGATGAACAACCAGAACAAGACGTATTTATTTATTTACTTCTAACAAGAAACATAATTACTTTGATGCAGACTCCAATTTGCTGAATTTGGCATTAAGATTTGTATAGCTCAACCCTCAAACAATGACAATACAATTTGGTACAACTTGGTTGCCTTAGTTTTGGATATGTTAAGATAATAAGATATGGAGTCTCCCATGCATGGGACTACATACCCCCCTAGTTTTCAGAAGGCCCCTCTAGAAAAATCTTAGGGGGGGGGGCTTGGCCTTACCCAGGATTTTCTCAAAAATTTGAACATCAAGGAAGTTAAAATTAAATTCAGTTCGACAGAAATTTTCTTGAAATTCACCTTTTTTAGGTTAAATCAATCAATAACACATGATTTCAGCTGTTTATTTATGCAAAATAGTGAAAATTAGGGATTTGAAAAGTGAAAATTTGCTTATGTAAATTTGCCCCCCCCAGATTGCCAAAAAGGCCCCCCATAGAAAAAATCTAGGGGGTGGGGGGGGGGGGGCCAGCCGCCACTAACTCGAAAAAGCATTATGACATGCTCCCATGTAAGCATCACTGATAAAAGTGCATCTGTACTTTTGAGGTTACAGCTAGTGATTGGCCAATTGATTGCAGGGCTTTTATTTGGACTGGTTAGTGTAAGGGGTTAAGGTCATGGTTTGGGCTAAGTCTAGATTAAAACTGAGGCTTTGATATGTTGCCTCACTCAAAGTTATTCATAACAAAATGAAAGGCTAACCCTTGCTTAGCATGTATATCTCTGTGCTTTTTGCCAGCTGTTTGTTGGGCTACAGTATCATATTGTTTGATTCATTTGATTCATAAAATTTATTTCATGCTCTATCAATATCTTCAGAGAGCTTGCCATGTCACTAGTGGATAAGTTAACTGGAATTCATTTTGTTCTCATGGTTTTATATTCTAATACACTGATGTCTTGTGCTCGGTTAGGATTGCAGTCAGGCATACAGAGGACTGTCACAACTGTATCAGGATTTCTGCCTGTGGATGTATTCTTTACCTGTTATGTTCCAGGAAAAGCCTGTTCTGTTTAAAAGTGCTATCATTGATTTTCCAGCATATCAAAAATGGACTGATGAATACTTGAGGGGTCTTTCTGGAATCAAAGAACTATATGGTCAAGGTTGAAGAAGGAAAAAGAGAATAGAGATGATGGAACAAGGTTTTATCATTTTTCAGAATTTATTGACATATAAGGATGAAGATATATACTGTGTTGATAAAATTACCAGAATTCTTAGCTCATGACTTCCCAATCCCTTTATCACTAGATTGTCCTTCAGTAATTGAATTGATGGCAGATTCAGTCATGTGGTTCAGCAGTGGCAACACCAAGAGTGTATGGCATTATGATTCATATGAAAATAAATTGTCTCCTCCGTGGTAATAAAGGTTTATCATGGCTAATCGTTCAGAAGGTTCGAAAAGTTCATATAGATAAAATGGAGCATATATAGTTCTGTTGATGTCGAAAAATGTAGACATAAGAAAAATATCTGGTTTCCTGAATACTACATTTTTAATGTCTCTATGGAAGCAGGGATTGTCTCTATATCCCTTGGTTCTGGTTTCACTGTGTCATCACAAAGGAAGGTTATCATAATTTTCAGTATTGTAAACAAACTAGCAGGCCGCTGGACCTGCTAACACCCAACTCACTCAAGCTGCTATGCAGCACCTCTTTATAAATTTCAACGCCATTCAAATTTCAAACATTACCATTCAAATTAATTGGATAGTTTTTAATTTTACCGCATCAAAATAATCCTATCAGATCAAATTAATCAAATTTTAAATTTTATGAAGGAGCAGATCGGAAAATAGAACTTAGTTGGTAACTCTTGAAATGCGTGCTAAACCATTTGAATTTGTTCCGTTTTGATTCCAAGATGATTTCAATTCTGACAACTGAATCTCATGCCCACATTGGACAATTTCGTTTCGTTCACAATATTGATCCAGAACAGGAACTGTCCTCGTATCTGCTACACCCTATTGACTAAATTGCACACCTCTGCCAAACCTTAAATTGCTCTTAAGCGGTCAATTTCAAAACAACAGTTACTATTGTTATCGTGATTAATGATTATCGACCGACCTCTGCCACAGTTTATGAAAACAATCTATCTGAAATATCCTCCGTTATTCTCGAGTTTTGTCCATCCTCCATCTTGAAATCTTGAATTTGAAACAGAAAACGTCAAATTTTCAAAACTACAGAACATCATTTAACAGTGGTTGCGTAATTGAAAGCACTGATCATAAATCTGCGTGCAGATGCCACTGTATCCATAGCAACGGCGACTAAGCCCAGCTTAGCCTTCCTTTCTCTTGATATCATCTTGGCAAGCTCAAATTTAATTAATTATCTAAACATTATTCCGTGTGAATTCATTTTATATTAAAAGATAGTTATAAATGATATTATGGGTGAAAACATATTCCATAAAGACATAAAATATTATCAATTTCTATGTTATTGATTGAAAATCTTTATTATTATTAAACATTTTGATTTAATATCAATCCTTCTTCAGTAACTTAGCTGTTAATTTGGCGGTGGAGGACATACAGAACTCAACCAGTTTGTGGGAAAGAACATTTCAAAATCTTGATCAGATTCATTTCAGGTTATCTAATATATGGCTTTAAGTTTCTACTAGAACATATAATATTACTTTGTTGTCTCGACCTTTTGGGACATGTTAAATTATGCTGTTCTAAGGTACTTTTTTAAGGCAGGCACATTGCGAAAGTACTTTGCATGGTGTGTTGAAGTCAGTTGTCAGAAAATACGCATATGTGTGCACATGGATCATTGAAAGACCCATCGAAAGAATGCACAAATTTCCGCAAAATTCTATTAAAAACAAATTGAAATCTTGGGTGCACTGTAATTTGCACCATCTTTGATCCATGCATGTGCACATGCGCATTATAAATTATCAAGTGATTCATTGCCAATATTTATTTATTTATTTATATGCAGATCGCTCTATTGACAGGGGCTTATTAAAGATGCAAATTTACACCTCACCAGTCAAATTTATAAATAAATCCTATCAAATTCTTACATCAAAAGTACTACATCAAATTGTGTGTCTTCATCAAGCCCTCCATCATTTAAGTGATTGGACACATATTCGTAATAAATTCTAAATTTTGCAGGGATAGAAATTTGGAAAGGGTGAGGCAACCAATATGGGAAGATATTCATCAGGAATCTATATGCACCCTGTGTTGATGTCTGACACAACTATTGGAATAGATGATTTCTTTTTGATGCTGTAGCTGATGTCTGATGAGAATGATATAAGTCATGAAGCCTTTTTGCTTTTTTTTAGTCTCTTCAAAATAGTACTCATCTTGACTTGCATTCAATATGTTATTTTAATTTCCCTGTTGTTTAATGAAAAAGCTTGTTTCCAAGAAAAATTTATAAGGTACAAAATTTGGGGGATTTTTCGAAAAAATCCCATATTTTCTTTCCCAACAAAATTTCAAAAAATGACGTCATCACATCATACATAAACATGCTAATGATCATAAAAAAATTTCGTGCCCCCAAATTTTGTTCCATGTAATCTATTTCATAAGCTTTTTTTCAAGTAAGTTTCATTGCTACTGTATGTTGATAAATTTTGAAATTCAAGGTAATGTAGAAAACTCATATTATTCTAAAATTGCATGATTTTGAAATAGCAGTTATTTCTTAACGTGTCTATGTAGCAGTTATTTGTGCACATCTCCAAACTACCTCTCTCTTTATAATTTCGATAGTATCTTTTTAATGCATACCTTCATTGCTTATGGCTGAATTCATAATATAACGGCTATTTCTTACTGTATTTATACAAATTCATTGAATTCAATTCAATTCTCTGTTCTCAGTATCAGATCAAGATATAGCTGTAATGTTCAGACAACTGGATTCAGATATGAATGACATCCTTGATTATCAGGAGATTGACTCTATATTAAAAGTTCCACCTGAGTTTCTATCAATTCTACATCGAGATGAACTGTGACTAATCAAACAGACTCATCTGTTAGTTACCTTTTTCTTAAACTTTCAGAATTTGCATTATTTTTGTGATTACTGTGATAACTGATGTCTGATGGTATTTAGTAAAAGAATTAAGTTATAAATATTGTATACATTTTGGATATAAGAATTTGAGAATTTTGGATTATTATTTATCAAGAAGCAAAGATATCAGTTTACTTTATTTCTTATTCATATTTCAGTGTTCATTGGTTTAAGTTATTTTTATTATTATTAATAATGATCTTATTTATCAATTATAATTTTGTTTTGAATGTGAGAATCAGGTTAATTCCGATATGCATATCTTTTTTGGCACTTATGTTGTCAGTCATACAAAGTATAGACTAAACAAACAGATATAATTGTTTGTAAGCTGCATTGCAGATTGATTAATTTTCAATATTCTCTTGAACTTGACTCAGTGAAGGGAAAAAATTCAGCCTAAGAAGTGTTCGATTAATTTTCATCTACATTAATTGTTTATTGATTTTATATTATTTGACTTCAGTTGGTATCAGCTTGGGATTTTCAAAAATCCCAAAGGACTGCCAATAACTAGGACCGTCACAAGTATTGATTGTTACCCGATTATAACTGTTCTATTATAAATGAACATTAAATTTAGAATTAAGAAAAGAAGTAATTAAATTTTTTGTTTGATGAAACAACATATTGCCATTCAATGTTGTTTTTTTGTCGAAAGGCAGCAAATTGCTATTAAATTGAATAGCTATTTGCTGCCTTTCGACATTTAAAAAGCAACAAATACATTGTTATACTTACTCTAATATCATTTCATCCTCCTGAGGTTTATCAACCTATTTATGGTAATTGACTATTATATGCTTGAACCTCTCAACGTCTTATCAAGCATTGCTTTTGTCTGGTGCCTCAGTCAACACTCACTGCGACCTTGAATAAAGGACTTAGAACACCACATGTAATTCATCATGATGAAAGTAGGACCTAGCGAGATAGTACACAGGAACATGCGCTTTGTCATCATTGACAGGCCCACCAAGTCCAATGTGCAGCAGTACGTACAGCAACTGAAGAAACACAACACCTCCATGGTGGTTCGCATCTGTGAGGCAACCTATGAGGATACAGTCTTTGAAAAAGAAGGGATCATTGTCAAGGAGCTGATGTTTGAAGATGGAGCTGAGCCCCCTGCCCCTATCATAAAGGACTGGCTGGTCCTTGTCAAGAACATGTTCTCTGACAAGCCTGAGTCCGCGGTTGCTGTTCACTGCGTTGCTGGGCTGGGAAGGGCTCCTGTGTTGGTTGCTATTGCCCTCATTGACGGTGGGATGAGGTTTGAGGATGCTGTTGAGTTCATCAGACGACACCGCAAAGGAGCCATCAACGCTCGACAGCTGGAGTTTCTGGAGCGCTACAAGGCTTCCACCAACAAGAAAGGTTGTGTTGTCATGTGATTACCACGTGTGGTGTTGTGTCACCATAGCAACAGTCTGAGGCATTGATTGCCACTGTTACTGTGATGGCACACTAATTGTTACGGCACAAGAGGGCTGTAACCATGGCAGCAATATGGACGCTTTGTAAACAATGGCTTTGTAAACTGAGGGTGATTTCTTTTAGTGTCGAGCTGGTATATGTTCTCTGTGTACTAGCACAAGGTGTAGATATTGATATAGTAGTGTGAAAGTTAACTGATTTAGTCTATAATTCCCGCATCTACTGATTTATATCGTGCTATATAAATGTTATAAATGTGTATGATAATTAATAATTTGTTATGGTCGGAATTGTCTTTGGTTTAATTACCCCGCAAATTATATATGTATAATTATTCACTGGTTTGTCGCCAGTTTTTAGAACTCTTGGCAGTGATATGAAGGTTTTTAGCAAAACAGACAGTACAGTAGTTCTCAGAGTGAGTGGAGTCTGTTGTGAGTTCTTTGTGATTGTAGCACCAGAGGCACCTCAGCATCTTCATGATAATAAGTGAGTTTTTATGGAGAATTGCATCGTAAATATGCTCCTTTCGAGGAGTCACACTGAAATTACTAAAAAACTTTCCCTGAAGCTAAGTTGTATTTGGTGCTACGTTGATTTGCTTGTACTTTAAACCCAGTTCCTAAAGACTTGCCCCTGCTTAAAAAGTATTGAGTAAGATATCAATGGCGTATAATATTAGGGTGCGCCCTTTTTTCAAAGTTTTTTAGGCTCTTTGACTCGATTGTAGATCTCAGTGAGCTGATCACGAGGATATCAAGTTTTTTGAAATTGGACAATGTCTTCCTTTGCCTCTGGGCGTTTTTCTGTTTCGTGACGTCACATCACGTGACCTGTCACGTGATCCGCCTGCTAGTACTTTGTGCGCGCTCTGATTCCGCGCGCGCAATTGTAATTCTATGCGCGTTCGCGGATTTGAGTTGTCCGTGTCAATTCTGTGCTATCTATGGCATTGGCAAGACTTATCTTTATTGAATAATGGAATTTTCTGATACCAATCTGTGATAGATAGCAAATAATTTAAGAATCAACAAGTCATGCCAGTGCCATTTTTAAGCTGATAATTGCGATCACTTGGAAAATGGAAGCTTAAGTTTATACATTCAGAGCTGAGTAGTACATTAGTACTATACAGGGCTAAAATTGTATATCCCAATCAAGAGTGAGGGTGCATGTGACTGCTGACAGTGACTGTCCTGCAGTCAGATCACATGACAAAGCAGGGGACACAGTCTACCTCAACCAATGATCGACCAGAAAAAGGTTTACGTGACTGATAGAGGAGGAAGCAAGCAGTGTCTCATTCACCACGAAGAAATCCAGTTAACAGTTACCTAGTTTGTTATATTTTAAAGAGAAGGCCCTCTAGGTAATTCTATTTCATCGTTCGACAGTCTTGAAGCTTATTCCGATCCTGAGATCCATGTGAAATGGGAAACACTTAAAAATCCGTTTTATTGTTTTGTCCTTTTTAATCATGAGTTATGGAAGTATGCAGGAATTATTGTTCCCGCAGATTCCAAAATTAGCAAGTATTAACTCCATGCTCGTTGGGTATTATTAGTAATAAGGTACCATGATAGGGTAGTCACGAAACAGCTGGGAACACGCCACACAGAGTATGATACAGATAATTTCAGTCATGAAGGGATTATGTCTGGCGTTTCCAGATCCCCTGGGTCTGAAAAAGTCGGACAAAGCGGATTCAAAACGACAGAATGTCGCTCGGAATTATGGGAATCGAGGTCTAATCCCATAGTCAGGGATTAGACCTGTACTTCTATTGTCCGAGATCGCGAATTCGTACTCTTCTGATAATCTGATTTAGATGATTGGGAAATGGCCAAGATAACGGTATGAAAGTTTCTCAGGATTGTGAACCGTCGCTCAAAATCTGGGCACCATGGAATTTTCTGATACCAATCTACTTATCTTCGATAGACGCAGATAACAGATAATTTTAGAATCAGCAAGTCTTGCCAGTTCCATTTTCAAGCTGATAATTGCTTTCACGGCAGTCTTGAACTTCTCCGGCCGGCTAGCCTACTGGCCAGGTGGCCAGCTAGCCGGTGAGCCAGCGAAAGTGCGACATTTGACCCCCCGACATTACATCCCCCGACAGTACATCCCCCGACATTACATCCCCCGACACTTGACCCCCTGTGGTTTACAAAATCTGATAGACAGGAAGCTGTCAGCAGTAGGTCTGGAGTAGGTCTGGAGGAGGTTCTGGATCCTGTAGTTCCTCCTTCTTTCCAGGGCAGATGGCTTGAACACGTCTCCTCTGATTACACGGAACATCTTGGTTCAGGAGAGGTTCTGCTGCGACTGGAGTGTCTTGAGAAGAGTATGCGACTTTTTACCCCCCGACTTTTTATCCCCCGACCTTTTACCACCCTAAGGATCATGTGCGACTTTTTACCCCCCGTCTTTTTATCCCCCATTGGTATAGAAATGAAAAGTGTTTAATAAGCAATTCCAATTCCACGAAGTGTGTCAGATTGAGGGAGAGTGTACTCTGAGACCAGCTTCTGGATCCGTTCGTTCTCCTTTTCTCTGGTAGAGTGGCCGAAGGAATTTCCTCTCTGGATGTCGTGGATGGTAGCTGCTGTGTGTCTACTGCTTCTCCACGGACTCCAGGGAGTTTCCATGTTGAGGGGTGCTGAAAGCTGATGAGGCTGTTGAACTGTTGAAGGAGTGGTGGAATGCTGTAAGGTAGTCCTGGTGGATCCCTGAGCATCTCTGTCGTAGACATTCCACATCACGAGAGGGAACATAGGGGTCCGATCCAAGTTGATTCGAAGTAGTGCCAGTGGAGGATGGGGAGCACGTCAGGAAGGAAAGAGGTTGGTAGACACGAGTTGACCAGCAGTCAGGAAAGAGCAGCAAGCTTCTTCGCCCGAGGTCAGTGGAGTACTTAGGGAAGAGTTCCCGCTGCTTGAACTGAAGGATCATGATACGATCCTTGGTAAGTTGGTACCTGACACCATTGCTCGAACCAGAGAGCGTAACGTATTCACGTGAGTTCCTCCTCGAAATGTGATCCAGGGGGAGGGGGTAAAAGATCGCAGATCTACGGTTAAGTACGACTGTTTATCCCCATCGAAGCTTGAACGGGGATAAAAGGTCGCAGCTGTACTGTTATCTGCGACCTTTGATCCCCCTGCTTGATACCGAGCTCATTTTCAATGGGGGATGAAAAGTCGCAGTCTATGGCAAAAGTGCGCCTTTTTATCCCCCTCAGAATACAGTACAGATCAAAGACAAAGCAGGGGGTAAAAGGTCGCACCTGTACCCTAGGGTGGTAAAAGGTCGGGGGATAAAAAGTCGGGGGGTAAAAAGTCGCATCACCCTTGAGAAGGTTCCACATGGAGGAGTGGTGGCCTCATAGCAAGGAGTTGAAGGAGTGGTGAAAGGAGTCAAGGGCGTTGGTGGTGCGGGCAGATCCAGCCGAAGCTGCACAGACTGACAGAGTCGTTCACTTTCCAGTATGTCAGGAGAGTTGCTGGGGTGTGGAGGGAAGGCATGGCAGGAGGGGTTGACGAGGAAGGAGCTGTTTAAGAATATGAGGGAGCAGGCTGAAGGGAGGGGAGGATCGAGGAGCTGTTCATTTTGTTTGACACTACGTCCTCAGCTCAGTCGATGGTGCGACACCTGAACCCCTGTTCCCAAGCACAGTTGCATGGGAGTTTACTGTGCATATAGAGGGGATGTGATGTCGGGGGGTCAATGTGTCGCACTTAAAAACCTTGGTTGGCCGCCTATCAGTGCGTTTGATTTATGTTTATTCATCGGGAATGCAATGTCGGGGGTCAAATGTCGCAGCAATCGTCGAACTGCGACGTTTGACCCCCCACTTTCCTCTATAGATTTACAGTACCTGTAGGGGTTGTAATGTCGGGGGATGTAGTGTCGGGGGATGTAATGTCGGGGGATGTTATGTCGGGGGGTCAAGTGTCCCTTTACCGAGCCAGCATGTCGGCTAGCCGGCCGGCTAGTCAGTCGGCTAGCCGACAGGCATGCCAGTGCAATTTTCAAGCTACTCTAGTAATTGCGATTACTTGGAAAATGGAAGCTTAAACTTTATACATTGAGTGCTGAGAAGTACATCAGTACTATACAGGGCTAAAATTGTATATCCCAATCAGGAGTCCGGGTGCATGTGACTGCTGAGTGTCCCCAGTCAGATCACATGACAAAGCTGGGGATACAGTCTACCTCAACCAATGATCGAGTAGAACAAGGTTCACGTGACTGATAGAGGAGGAGGAGGAAGCAAGCAGTATCTCTTTGACCGTGAAAAGATCGGGAAACAGACATTTCATCTCGCAACACTTCATCTCACGACACTTCATCTCACGTCATTCATCTCCGACGCTTCATCTCAAAGTACGAATTTTTATCCAGAGTACGACGTTTCATCTCCAAGGCTACGACACTTCATCTCTGGGGATGACACTTCTTATCAGGGTACAGCACTTCATCTCTGAATACGACACTTCATCTCAGTGTACGACCCATCATCTCAGACTGCGACATTTCATCTCTGAACCTACGAAACTTCATCTCAGGGTACGACATTTCATCTCTAGGTACGAAACTTCATCTCAGACTACGACACTTCATCTTTCGGAACGAAACTTCATCTCAGACTGCGACATTTCATCTCTGGGTACGAAATTTTATCTCAGGGTAAGACACTTCATCTCTGGGTACGAAATTTTATCTCAGGGTAAGACACTTCATCTCAGGTACGACACTTCATCTCAGGGGAAGACACTTCATCTCAGGTAGGTACGACACTTCATATCAGATTGGGAAATTTCATCTCTAGCTCTCTAGGTACGCCACTTCATCTCTGGATACGACACTTCATCTATATAAGTGTGTTCCCTGAAAAAGTGTCTTCCCCGGGTGAAGTTGTTAAACCCGGGGAAAGTCTTCTAGTGAAGTTCCCAAAAGATGTTTTCCAGGTAAAACCCAGAGATGAAATTAAAAATTTTGAAATAATCAAAAAATCGAAAATAGAATGTCATAGTCTGAATGAGATCATATTACACTGATTAAGTGTTTATGCCGAAGATGGCAGTCTGAGATGAATTAGTGTCGTATTCAGAGATGAAGTGTTGTACCCTGATATTGATAAGAGGTGTTATCCCCAGAGATGAGGTGTCGTAGCCTTGGAGATGAAACGTCGTACTCTCGAGATCAAATGTCGTACTTTACAGTACGACATTCGTCGTACCCTTTGAGATGAAACGTTGCACTCTGGAGATGAAAAGCCGTACTTCAGGATAAAATCAATTTACAGTATGAGATGAAATGTCCGGAAAGAAGTGTCAGGAAAGGAAATGCGTAGATGAATTTCACAGATGAAAAAAAAATTCTGTTTTCCCCATTTTTTTCACGGTCAAAAAATGCCTTCCCCTTTCCCCCTCCTCCTTTTTTCAAACAGTAATTTTTTGTTTTTTTTAAATTAATTCTGTAAAAATTCATCTTCATTTTAAGGGTTTCATCTCTGCCAAAAACTAATTGGGTAAAATTTTTGGAAAAATTAAAGACTCCCAAAAGAAGAATTTCATTTAAAAATGGCTTTTATTTCTATTCAAAATTATTTTTTAAATCTCTGTGAAATTAAAAAGAAATTCATTATTTTTGACACTTCACCCGAAAAACTTTCTTACCCTTATCTTGGATTTCCCAATTCAAAATCTTACCCCAAAAAATCATTCTTTTGGAAATAAATGGTCACAAATATTCCCGAAAAATTTTTACGAATTTGTCTTTTGAATCCTTTTGTCCGTTTTTTCAACCCGGTTTAAAAAATAATTTTGAAAATTTTTGATCAATTGTCGGTTGGTGTTTCACCTACGGGTTTTAACAAAAAATTTCCCAACGAGAAGGGTTATTTTTTTTTGGGAACTGGGGAAAAATTTCCCCAATTTCATGAAAGGGAAAAATAAAAAACTTTTTAAGGGTTTTTCCCATTTCCTACTGGATGAAAAACTTAAAACTTAAAGATAAAAAAATTCCCCTAAAAAATTCCTTTTTAAATAAAAACTAGGAATTAAAAATGTTTTTTTTTAAAATTAATAAAGAATGTTTTCCCCTCTTCACGTAAAAATCGGTCTCTTTTATAACTTTTCCCTTGTTGGGTGTTACTAACATAGCCCAGCCCCGACCCCCGGGGGTTTACAATTTTCCCCCCCTTTGTAAAATTACTCTCGCACTAATGTATAAAGTTTAAATTTCCATTTCCAATTTTAAATTCAACTTTAAAATTCATCATCCTTTTGCCGACCTGCTGGGTTTCCCCGCACTGGCCATAAGTTAAATTTTGGAGCAGTGGTGGGAATTTTAAATGCCTGAAAAATTTTCGTTAAAAGGACTTAAACTGCGTTCTAAAATATTTTAAAAATTTTTATTTCCCAATTTTGAGAAAAATTCCATTGAATTTTTTCAGGGTTCCCCCAAACCTAAAAATTTTTTTTTCGGCCATTTTCCCCTCTCTAAATGAAAGACAATTTCCATTGGAAAAAAAACATCTAATCGACGGGATTCTTTTTAAATTTCCCGGGGACTTTCGGATCGGCCGACTTTTCAGACCAGGGGGTCTGAAACGGCCCAAAAATTTTTGACTAATATTGTTTTTATCCCGGTTTTTTAATTTTCTATTAAACCGGACCTTTCTAAAAATTCCCCAAAAATGATTTAAAAAAATTTTTAAAATTTTAAAAAAAATTTTCCCATTTCATTCGGTTAAAAAACAAAACAATAAAAAGGGAAAAATTTTTTTTTTATTCCCAACAATAACTTAAAAACTGTCCCTAAATAAACCCTTTTTTAAAAAACCCAAATAAAGTTAACTGGTTTTTTTTCGTGGTGTAGAACCTGTTTCCCCTCTTTTTATAAAATTTTGGCATCATTTTAATGACCCTGACTTCGTTATTATTACTGAAAATTTTAAAACCCCCCCTCCCTGATTGGGGGATTTAAAAAACCCCCCTTTTAATAATATTTCAGCTTGAATTGAATAAATTTTAGCTATAAAGGCTAAATCTTTATAGAAATGTTCCCAAAATCTGAATTTAATTTAGGTTCTATAATAAATGTATAGGATATAGCAACTTTTATCAAGATAAGATCAATCCTGATACACAATACAATATCTTTGATCAAGATTGGTTATCTTGATGTGATTTATGGAATAATTTATAAGTCTACCAATAGATGTATTTCAATTGAAGTCTGGTCGATTATTACACAAAAATGGTGAAACACGGATGTACTGTCGGACACAATTCCACCAATTTTATTTAATTTAGATTTTAGAATACCCAATAGTACATTATGTATTCTGAACCTTAAAACCACTTAAAAAGTCAAAAGAGTGCATTCAAATCCTAAACTTAATAATAAAAAGAGTTTATTTAAAAAACTTCTGCAGATATCGCTTCCATTGTATAGCTTATAAATTGAATGATCGTATCATCGTAAAAACAACAAGAATCTTGCAAAACGAAACTGTTCATAATTACAATTGACTCGATTGTCCTCAAAATTCTGTTTATTTGAATAACTGCATTGAAGTCAGTGCCTCAAATAACCCTCCTTTGCTTGATGTTAACTTCGTCCAAGGTACCAATTTAGTTGAGGCAAATGCCAGATACACTTTCTTTCTTGAGCAACGTGTTCACAGTCCCAAAACACCAATACATAAGAGCTAAGCTTTTGATAGTTGAAAATCTAATATACCTTGAACCCTGTTCTTTTGTTATGGAGTTATGGAACTTTCTTTACTAGAGTGGCCTGATATGATTATATTTTTATTTTGAAATAATCTCAGTTTTATAAATGTCGCAAAACGGCTATTAAACCCTCTTAATATGTGTGTAAAAACTCGTGTGGAAATCATTTTCCTTGGCTGTGGAGTGTGGAGGTGTTACCCCTATGAAATGAATTATATCTTATTTGTAATAATTAAATTATAATAATGCAACTCGGTGGTTTTACTTACTCGAGAAGTGAATATGATATGAAATCAAGATATAAATTCATTTCATGACGAAGTAACTACTTTCTACATTTTAAAGAAATACACTTTTCCTGCAGTTCAAATTGGTATTAATATATCAATGTAACGTATGGAAGATGAAATAAAAAATGATATGTTTTATCAAACTGGGGTATCTTCTGAGACAGCTACATGTGCCAGCATTCCTTCAAGCTTTGAAGAACCACCTTCGTAATTAATCATGGACGGTAAGACACTTTAAATCTCTTTAATTGCGTTATTGTTATCACTCATATTTATTATCCCAATGATCCTTGTCTGGTGGTCCCATTCCCGATCCCGGTCCCTGGGACTTTGTATAATGGTCCTGACTCCTGCTTATTAAAAAGCAATCCCGGTCGATCCTGTTGAAATCTCATTGAGAGATGCAGAATGCATAAAAGCATTCATATATTTTTAATGACATTGTAAATACATTTGACTGTCAATTCTATGTTGACTTATAACGCGTTTGTACGTATCTGAATTTTGTTTATAACTTATTGCACAGTGAATATCTATGCTTCAAGTGACCCTTGCTAATTATGGTATAATTTGAACTTCCCTCTTGAGAATTACGCTACATTCCAATCAACTCTTGTTCTTGAAATTTGACGTAATAAGATACGAAGTACCCCGTTATTGCTATCTGCTATTGAGTTAACTTGTCATTTGACAACTTTTAATAAACTGTATTTGGGAGTTAGAATGTAACATATTGACACTACCTTCTGATTGCACAGAGCCTCATCAGAGACGCACTTTACCTTCCCATAGGCCATGTCATACTGTTATATTTTGCAACAGAACTAACATTATATCTCTCAGATTCACCCTTCGGTTCCACGCAAGTCCCTGTTATTGCATGGGACATGGAGTCGCCCCAAACCAACAAAGTGTCCCCGAGATCCATAATCCTTCCCCGCCCCAAAGGAGACACCAACACAGTGAGTACATAATAGGAATAGGAGGTATCATTTAATTTCTCTTGAAGCTGGTATGCCTTTCAACTCTCCAGGTCTCCACTGCTTGACACATACTAGTGAGTTGATTAGTAATTGTATGTACCCTCCAATTTCCTCAGCTGCTTTGTCACAGTACCTCCTGTAATTTAAATACTTCATTAATTGTATACCCTCAATGATGTCTCCTTCACCTGATTAAGTATTCACTCCAGAGTTCCCCGGCTGGTGTTTATTTCATCGAAGAGTGGGGCTCCAGTCAGAGGAACAAACGGAGAATCAAAAGACCTCCGAAACCCAATCTTTTCAAGGTAGTGATATGCCAACATTTTAACAAAGGTATATCCCCTACTGATTGACATTTCACATAATAAGATCACTGTCAATTTTAGAGTTTAGACTCTGTCAGAGATTGAGACATTTTAGAGCTAATATCACTGATCACTGTATTACTGTAGACTGAGCAATGATCAGAGCTTAGCAGGAGAAGCATCTACAGAGAGAGAGAGAGAGCTATTATTAAATAGTCACCGTGAGACCGTCCATATAGTCTTACTAAGCTTTTGTATTATATATATAAGCACTTTAATGTCATCCTCCCCTATTATATACGTTACAGAGTTGTTTACTGTGGGAAATATAATGTACTTTACATAAGTACATAGCATTGAACATGCTGATGGATTACTTTAATAAGTGCTGGCACAATGGTAGGTACTTGGTACAAGAAGTATGTTCAATACCATGGTCCCTGGTCTACATGTATCGTAGTATTGGTATGTACTTGGTATAAGAAGTATGTTCAATACCATAGTCCCTGGTGTAGATGTATCGTACAGTACTAGACCTTACTCTCCATCTAAATGAAGAAGCTGCGTGGTCAGTAGTGGTGTACTGCTGTACAAGATACTATCTAAAAGCTGGCACTAAGTAACACACACACTCTGGCAAATAATTACGACCACTAATTCGAAGTGGTGGGGAATCAAAGTACATATATTTCATAAGATATGCGCGTGGTACATTTATTGAGGCATTGAATGGCGGTCAGAGGAGGAGTTTGATTATGCAGTGCTTTAATTAAGCATGGTATGCTCAGTATGCTAAGTATGCTCAGTCTAGCACTGAGTAGTTTGTAGACTACAGAGTACTCGACGGAGAACCTACGCTGTGTGCATTATAAGTAACTTTTGTTCGAGAATGAGTTAAAAATAAAATTTTAAATCTTTCAAATGATGACATGACATTTAAATACCTGATATATTGCGGTGAACCTTCATTCTACAATTATAGCACATTCTCTAGCATGATCTGACTTAGTAGAATTTCCTGTTAGTATAAATATCTACCCCTCAGAGGTTTACAGCAGTAGAGAGATCCTCTGGAATCCTGGGAGGAGATACGACCCCCGAGAAACCAGACAGTGGAACACCAGACAAAGCAGACACTGAGGCACCAGACAGGAGTCAGGAGGAGGAAGATAGGATGAGTGATAGCAGTGACTTTGATGATTGGGGCGATGATGAGATGTTATCTGATATAAGTGTAACTCCCTTGCTTCAGAAGGGTGGGAGAGCTAGTGTCCGGGGTAGTAATGTGTCTCCTACCACATCTACCACACCTGGAAGGGGGTGTGGTAATGCTTCTACTACACACGACAAGGTTTGTAATTTGCAATTTCGATTGAGTTTGGATAAATTTACCATCGAGTATCAGTATATATATTATATAATTTATGATACTGTTATCGTTAGTCATGTTCTAGATCTTAAACAAACACTTAAATATAAATTAGTGTCTCCTGCGGAATTCTGACGTGTATAACTGCAGAATCACTGCGTAGACAGTTAGAAATACAGCGTTCCAAGCGTAGTTGGAGAATGTCAGCAATTAACTGCAATTTTAAAATCAAAATTTGATGGATGGAAAAAATCTATGTATTTATGAAATAACCAAGCATTCCCCTCAGAAAAACGACTCCTTCAAAACTCCGCCGATGTTTAAGAAGTCGACTGGGAGTCGTAACTCAGAACCGGGTGGCGTCCTACCCCGAGTACTGAGTGCGGAGTTCGAACAGACTTCCACCTCTGGGTGTGGTAGAGGCGAGGTAATTTCAGGGAACAAGATGGGTGTGGTAAAGAATAGCTCAGTTGGCAGCAAAAACAACAATAACACAGCTGCCACGAGAAGTATGGGTGAGAGTAGTCGGGCGGTTACAACGGACACTCGCAGTGGCAGGAACCAACAAGTCGCAACTCATCCACACCAAATGTCAGACAAGCAGCCAGTTAGTAAACCAAACATTGATAACAAGCAAGCTGTGGCAGAAGGAGATGAGGACTGGTTCAGTGATGAGGACGAGGACACACTACGACAAGTAGACCTGTTCCTAGCCTCGCAGGGTCAAGGAGGAGTGAGTGGGGGTGGAGGAGGGGGAGTGAGTGGGGGTGGAGTGGCTGAACGAGTGGAGAGAGTGAGAGGAAGAGGAGGAGTGGTAGAAGGTGGGGGTGGGTAGAGGGGCAAGAGGAAGAGGAAACGGAGGAAGAGGAAATGGAGGGGGAGGATTGCCTAAGCCGAATGGGATACAATGGGATCAGCCAAAGGACTCTTTGAAAGCAGCGTCTGCTGGCGTCCTTCAACCCGAAAACAAGGAGAATTTGAATGATACTTTCGACGAATCTTTCGATGATATCCAGATAGATGATAGTATTCTCAATCAGATAACCTCGCAAATGGGAGCAGCTAAAGGTGATTACTGATTAGTCATTGAATCGCTCGCAGTGTGGTAAATGGCTATTGATGAGAGTGTTGCCTATAAACTTTGTTTACTCTTCTTGAAATGGCCATTAAACACGCGAATCTTCCTTGCCTGCTGTGATGTTTTTCTATTAACTGGATGTGTCCCGAATGTTTACTGGATGTTTAGCATTATTTTATACTGAAAATATGAAATCTTATATTGCACGTGATGTTTCAGAGATGAGGACTCCACCAAGACGCTGTACGCCAGACAAGAAAAAGCAGCGTCTGTCTTTGAGTCTGAAGAAAGCTAAACCGTGACTTCAATATTCAAGTGAGGTTTAATAATTTACTTTTCATATCAGTCCAGATGAAAACTTGAAGGCAAAATGAAAGGATAAGTGGTAAGGATATCATAGTTGAATAATAATTAACAACTTATTAAGAGCGTTTTGAAGGATTAAATCATAATCATTTTGTCTACAAGGTTTCTCTCGTCCATTGAAACAATTTTCTGGTTTTACCCCTAATATCAACATGGAATTTTACACTTATCTTTTAAATTGTGATTTTACTACTGCAGCATTCTATTGTTATGAATCTATTCTAACAAATTTTTGTCATGTGCGTTGTACAATGTGCAGTTTACAATAAAATGATGGGATTTGTGCGTTTTTGTATATTGCGCAATTTTAATGATTTTTCCAATTTTCTCTATATTTAATTACGTGCATTACATCTGTTAACTTGGTGATGTAATGCGATGAGAACTGATTACAACGGAATCACATCAAACGTGTTACAGATTTACACGTGACCCAAAGTATGATGCAAATTGTGTATTTTATGTTTTAAGACCGTGAAAATCATTAATACTTGATGTATTTTATTGCCCGGAAATGTACAATGTACATGTCATTATAATTCAATTATTTCCATACTTCTAGTAGTAGGTACCTACTCACTGTACACATTGAAATGAAGTATTTTCTAGAATTACTGGAGTTGCTTACTAACATTTCTAATGTACAATGCACTGTATTTACTAAAATACTTAGTTGATGAAATACAGTGCGCATTACCTTGGAGACTTACCATCCCTATTTAGTATCTTTAAGACATTTAATACTCAAATATGTCTCATATAAGATCCTTGAAATGCACATAACATGTTCTGTTCCCCAAGTAAAATGTTGTAACACGTATACTATTCCCTGTTTCCCATGGCAGAATCCGGTTGATACTGCACTCCAAATCTTGGAGTTTAAAAGTTTATCCCTTATAAGGTGTCCAACCTTCAAGCACTTTCTAACGACTTTAAAGCTCACATATTATATGTGGTATGCGCGTGTGTGTGTGTGTGGGATGTTTAACTGTGTGTATAATCACTCAATATAGTCTCTCCCTGTGTGTTATAGCCTGCTACATTTACAGTTTAATACGTGTACTCTATACAATGTGCATGTCTCCCTTACCTTGCATGATGAGGCGCAGTGCCTCAAATTTCACCTCTTGTATTCTGCGGTCTGCAGATGCAAATATATTGGAATTTTCAATGATATAGGTTATCAGAAATTGAGGCTCAACTTAGTGCACACCGCCTTTTACTTCATTCAGGCAAAATCAAACGACATTGCTCCAGTTAAGTTTTTATGCAAATTTAGAATATTCTTTAGTATGACATGTTTATCCATTGCCGAGTAATGTCAGTACTTACCGGCGATCAAATTTCATTTGTAAGGTGAATTTTATTTCACTGCCAAACGTTGCTAGAATGTGATAACAAGTCAAAACAAGCGAAATGTTAGACTTTCCAATGCAATCATAGCAGATAAAGATGACTGTTTTAAATAATCCTTGTGAATGAGCTAATTATTCAAAAGACAGTGCTTCATAAGAGATTTTCTGAAGAAACACTATGCAGGCTAGTCCTAGTTAACCGCTCTTGTGATTTCTTCTTCCGTTTTGATTTAAGCCGATTTCTCTATCTCAGCATTAGCAAATTAGTAATGACATAATAAGTATTCGTTAGCCGTTATCTTGAGCAATAAGCGTTTATAATGGATTTGTGAAATGAAGTCATCCGTAATAATATTGGGCCGGTCACATTCGTATCGCAGAAAATATGGCAATGTTTGTACGCGGCGGTGACAAATATGTGACGAACCAAAATGGCGTATCGCTTGCAATGCGCGGCTTTTTCGTGCGCACGGCTATCTCGTAGCTAACAAGATAAGTGCTGGATCAATCGTGCGAAGGTTGTGGTGCGAACGGATAAAGTTCTAGAACATTTACCAGGCTTTGATCAACGTAGTTATGACGTCATTGTTTCCTCTAATCTATGTAAGTTACTGTTTCCTTGTTAATCAACTGAGTTTCTTGTAAATCAGCTGAGTTAATCCCTCACATTTCCATAGGTCATAGGCTGTCTGGCACCCATTACACACTTCAGATCAGGAAAAGTCTTCATGTGGCACCTGTTTCACCAACGTACAATTCCTAGCATACCAAGATTACTTTGTGAAACAGGTTATGGAGATTTACTTCAATACAGATGCCAGGAGACAGTACAATTACTAAAGCCAGCCATTCGTCGTGTATTAGCTTCTCCGTGATTCGTCCGAATTCTGCAGAAAAGGAGGGTAGTTCCATAGACAAAGGACAGTGGGTGGAGCATTATGTGGTAGAAAGTTTCAGTTACTGGTACATCGTTTAGACAATGATGATATACCTGTGTCATTCACAATTTCAAATCTTTAGGGCTTTTTTCGTCAAAACAAAACTTAGTCACATGACTCGCACTTCCCCGAGTTTGCAATGCCCAACACCATTTATAGTTAACCACCCAGCCGGCCAGCCATTCTACGAACTGCGTTTAGTAAACTGGAGTTTAATTAGTTTATACGACTGAAACCCATGTGCTAGTAAGTGGTGCTTATACAGTCATATACAATGTTCATTTCCCGTTTTCCACAGAGGTATTGCGATGTCGTTATTTCCATCACAAGGAGACAAAATAGAGACGTAAAGAGGGAGAGTAATGTTGAAATAACAAGATTTTAGCCATATATAAACCCTGTTTATTAAATTTCTTATTAACGATTTGCTTAATGTCAATCTTGCCTGTAGCTCCATGGCAATCCTACCCATCCTGTCCGTCCTCCTCTGGTCATGTGTCCTCGGTGAGAAGCTACCCCTCGGTTACCAGTCCCCTGCCCTTCCTATTTCCGAGGTCCAGGGTTTCCTCAAGCCCGAGGATTTCTTCAGGGACTACGTCATACCCGGAAAACCGGTCGTTTTCCGGGGTGCGGCCAAGGACTTCCCCGCCCACCAGAAGTGGTCTGACGAGTACTTCCTCTCCCGACCAGAGAGGTTAGTTTCCTGGAATGATAATAGCAGGAAAATAGGAAATTGAGTTGGAATAATGCTGGGAATTGTTTCTTGGAAATACCAATATATTTGTATCATCATTTTATCATAAATGTGTGAAACAGTACCATCACAACCATTACCACTCCCTAGAACCAGTATAACCACTATCAAACTAACCAGTGCTGTGCAGCAACGAGTGGACGGTGTTCTACGAACTGGGTAAGAAAGAGACAAGGGATGGAGGTCAGGAGCCCATCTCCTTCTCAGAGTACATTTCCCGTTACAATGAGGAGGACCTTTACTGCGTTACCGGTATGCCAAGGTAAAGCGAAAAATAAAATGATTAGATTAAATTGTAATTAGAATAAATTGTTGTCTAATACCTCCATGTTTTCATAGTTGTGGCTTTGGCTTGAAATTTAAATGTTTGATTCTGGAACACCCCGAAGTGTGCCCCAGGTGCGCATCGGCAGATTACCGAGTTACCTCATTCTCCCCACTCAGGTTCCTGCGCGAGGATGTCCCAGTATTCGGAGCTCTGAACTGCGACTTTATCACAGAGAAACTAATGGACGATCTGGTGATGTGGTTCAGTAGTGGGGGTACTAAAAGTGTGTGGCACATGGACGACTACGAGAACTTGAACTGTCTCATAAGAGGTACATCTTCCTAGATCAGGATTCTACCCGATATTTGTGATTCTTGATTACTACTACTCATATTGTGGAATACTTGATTCTACTTGTAATTGTGAAATTCTTAACGCTATTTTAGGCCGTCCAATCCAAATATTGAAAAAGGTAAAAATGGCCCTAGAATCTAAGACCTAAAATGGCGATGCCCCTCCTGATCTACCCCTTCAATATCCCTGCATATCATACCCCAGATCCGCTCCTTGTCAGCTCTTGACCCCCTCCCCTGCAGGCAAGAAGGAGCTGATCCTAGGCAGTGCCTCACAAGTAGAGTTAGGTCACCTTGAGGGCGGTTACTCCAGGGTGGATGTGGATGCTGTGGACTTGGAGCAGTTCCCAGGCTTCGCGGAGATGACTTTCTACAACGCTACGATCCAAGGCGGGGACTGCCTCTACATCCCCGTGTTCTGGTCCCACGTAGTCAGGTCCTGGGACAGGTTAGTGGCGGAGGGATGTGCATCAATTCAGAGGTGTGCTTTGTGCTAGGAAACGACCGGTTAACGGAACCGAAACCGAAATACCGGTTATCGGGGCGTTTTCAGCCAACCGAAACCGTAACCGAATATTTTGATTTCGCAATTAACCGTTTAGGTAAATCGGTCGGTTAACCGAACCGAAACCGAAATACCGGTTAACCGGCGTTTTTAGCGGACCGAAACCGTAACCGGATTTATTGAGAAATGGAAACCGGTCGTTTGGTACTTTGTGCCAGAGCTGTTGAGTGCTGACCCTAATTCAGAGTGTGCTTTTTGCCCGAAATGTGTCCCACCGACCCAGGTGTGCTTCGTACCGAGCCAAATAATTGTACCCTAGACAGAATTGCCTGAGATATACCACAGTAATTGTGCTCACCAGGTGTGCTCTGGTCTGTGCCTCAGGCATGCTTAGACGAATAACCATCGACTGAGGCAGATTACCGATTTACCTTGGTGTGATTGTCGTGTTTAATAGCCGGATTTCAAACATATCAGCTCGCAGTTATCTTTAATATTCATTGATCACATTGTTTCAGGAACATAGCAATCAACGCATGGTGGGATATCTATAAAACTCCTCTGCAATGCCTCCCCTCCATGCACACTACCTGGGAATCTGTTTCAATGCTGTGAGTATCGAATCTCAAATGTAATCAGGGATCGTTCACATATTACGTAATCAGCTAGGGGGGTCCGAATGATTACGTTAAATTTTATTGTAACAAATACAACTATTGTAAACTTGATTACGTGGGGGAGGGGGGGTTAAAATCGGCCAAAAATTTATTCCATAATATGGGAACGATCTCTTATTGGCAAAATGCTTGTGCCAATTTAAATGCCACCTAGTTGATATTATAACATTCCTGACAAATATGCAATTCTTATTTCATAGAATTAAGAGTAGAACTTTTCCTAGGTTTGGTACGTTTCTAGGCTCTCCACATGTCTCGCGTTTTACCGTTAACTGATGGTTTACTTGAGCCAACGGCAGTCGGCACTGAACTCGTGTAAAAAGTCGTTAAGCACAGTTCGTAAGAGCAGTATCGTGTTTCGTTATATAATGGAGAATCAATAAGCACGGATATCCTCGTGACATGTGCTGAACGTGCCTGTTACAGTCTTATAGCCTGCACTTGCAGGACTGATTCAGACCCAGGGAGAGTAGGTGAGGAGCAGGACATTGACACGGAAAATCGACGCAGTTTGTCAGGCGAAGTCCGTATCACAATTTATATTTCTCATCAAATGAGGACTGAGAATGTACTGTCGCTGGATAACTTCGTCGATGAAATGTTAGATATGTTAGACCAGCAACCTATGAATATTGATGAAGAAGATAGAGGTAAGAAACAAATTTAACTCTAACAGACGTTGAGAAATATTCTATATTTACTATAGTAACGCATTACTTGAATGTTTATCCGTATTGCTTTAGATGACATCACTCCCGTGTCGAACAGAGCCTTGCCAAACTTTTGTAAATTTGTAACCCTAGTTAATCGTCTAATTATTAACTGAAGGTATCTCCCCTGCAGAGAGAGTTATGGAGTTGGTATTCCAGCAGATGGATGGGAACAGTGACGGATTGCTGCAACCCCCCGAAGTAGACTTGCTCAGTAGTGACGATATTCTCATGTCCTACATCGATAGGGCTCTATCAGAACTCTCAGAATATGATGACCATCTCCTATCAGATGAATTGTAATTTGTTTAGGA
Organism: Beroe forskalii; assembly: GCA_011033025.1. NCBI lineage: Eukaryota > Metazoa > Ctenophora > Nuda > Beroida > Beroidae > Beroe > Beroe forskalii. Next base: position 56,439 of record WFMF01000132.1, read on the forward strand.
GGGGTCCTTCACTACCCCCGCAGTTGTAAGGCAGTAGATAGATCTCTGAGACCAGGTTCAGTGGTCACTTAGTGCTCCAGGCTCAGATTTATTGATCCAGAAAGTATCAAATCATATCCGATAAAGTATCAGAATTTTATGTAAGAAAAGTAAATCTTATAATTTTATGTAAGAAAAATAAATCTTATTACTTTTTAGAAGAAACATTCGTGACTTTTAACTCCTTCTATTCATCTTATTGATATTATTCATCGATTGATTAGAGGATGATTTATTTTATTATTTATTGGGATCGAGTAAGACATTTTGTTTTTAATTTTTACTGCTAAATAATTTAATTTTTCATCTTGATCTTTATGAATGTATTTGTAATTCTCATTTTATTGTTCAGAATTTTATCTAATGATTGGTAGCGAATTATTTTGTGCAATCTCAATTATTTCATTTTCCACTGAATTCTATTGAGATAAACAAACATATTTCAATTTTCTTTGTCCATATTAATTAATGCGAAATTAATGCTAAATTTGTTGGTAACTCCTTTCAACCTCCTAGCAATGTTATGTATGCGAGGAGTTAGAGGTACGAGGGTTTGCTTGCGAAGCCTTACGAAGGATTCTAATCACCATGGCAACCCTCGCCATAGCAACCCATCCCATAGCAACCCATCCCATAGCAACCTCTCCAGCAGTATACACCCAGACCCTGTTCCTGGGAAGCTGGATAAAGCAGCTATGTGGAGGGTGACGGAGCGGAGTCCGCTCTCCAATGAAAAGGATGTACCACCTCCTTCAGCTGTAAAGGTAGGTAGGAGTGTATCTTCTACAATGTACAATGTACATCACTACATTGCGCATTGTACAATGTACATTGCACATTGTACATCACAACAATGCGCAATGTACATCACAACAATGCGCAATGTATATTGCACATTGTACAATACACATCACCACATCGTACAATGTACATTGTACATTGTACGATTAACAAACGAATGGGAGTGTGATATCGAAAATTATCACACGAGGCGTCAGCCGAGTTTGACAATTTTCGATACCACACGATCCATGAGTTTGTTAATTGTATTATTACCCGACAAAACAGTACTCCCTCCCACTCGGGTCTGACGACCCTCGTCTGAATTCAACGTTTTTATAGATTTTGAGTGCTCCTTCATAAAATCAACAATTTATCCAACGATATTCTGCTCTATTATTCCGCCACTGTACAGTAGTTCTATGAAGGAGTGATATATCGATAATTATCACACTGGAGTTTGAGCCACGGGAGGGTAATAATGAACGATTAACTAACGAATGGGTGTGTTATATCGAAAATTATCACACGAGGCGTCAGCCGAGTTTGACAATTTTCGATATAACACGATCCATGAGTTGTATTATCACCCGACCCTACTTGGCTAGACCTGCTTCTGATTTCGGTATTTACGCTGCCTACATCAGGATTCTAGCTCTTTTCTTTAGGATTCAGCCAGGGGCTAGCCATACAACAGTATTTCTTTCCACTCGGGTCTGACGACCCTCGTCCGGATTGAACGCCTTTATAGATTTGCAAGTGCTCCTTTATCAATGTACAATGTACAATGTTCAATGTACATGTTATACACCACATTACGTACTGAAACAGGAGACTTACTCCGGCAAACAAAGTACAGCTAAACGATATAGCCCGGGTGTTACCCTCAAAGACTTTTCAGCCTTCAGGTTTTGCCACATTCGGGTCCTATACCCCTCGCACGAAAAATAGGCGGTTATTTTCAACAATACGGTAGCTCGCACAATGTAAATGATGTCATATTGCGACTGTCTATTAATCTAAGCGCATATTAGTCCTTACATTCGATGATATCTCCTGTCTCTGGTCCCAGGTTTACAGAGAGGAGGAGAGTAAAGGGGTGGAGTACTTCGTGAACCGGAACCCGAGGAACAGCGAGCTTCTCAACTTCAAGGACAGGGAGCTGGGCTGGTCAGAGGACCAGAACAGAGTTCCATCTGACTTCTACCACAGGTACTGAGATAGGTCCAGGACCAATGAGAATATTACTAGGGAGGTACGGGACACCCAGGCAACTGGGACCACCTGTAACGGGAGATCCTGTGTCGGGGTGTCTGTCTGGATCTCTTTTAGATCCGTCCCCGTTTATTTATTTTCAAATTAAATTTACTAGCAGGGCCCGTGGCCTCCGGCCACCGTTCACCAATTTTTCGCTCCAGCAATTCGTACAGTACAATGTAGTACTGTAGTTCTTATCAGTGATGAGGTCACATTTTAATCGGGTGTGCCTACTCTTCTAAGTGATGTCTATATACCTGGTGGTGTCAAACGTCACTGGTATTTTCGTATGAGCATTCCGATCATTGGTATGCTTGATTGGGTACTGAGTGGTGCCAGAGAGGTCTGTGGCTATATATAAGGAAGACCGGACAGACAGATATATATTTATTTATTTATTTATTTATTTATTTATTTATTTATTTATTTATTTATTTATTTATTTATTTATTTATTTATTTATTTATTTATTTATTTATTTATTTATTTATTTATTTATTTATTTATTTATTTATTTATTTATTTATTTATTTATTTATTTATTTATTTATTTATTTATTTATTTATTTATTTATTTATTTATTTATTTATTTATTTATTTATTTATTTATTTATTTATTTATTTATTTATTTATTTATTTATTTATTTATTTATTTATTTATTTATTTATTTATTTATTTATTTATTTATTTATTTATTTATTTATTTATTTATTTATTTATTTATTTATTTATTTATTTATATATGAGGAAGAATTATAAGTAGTAAGATAGTAGTAGACAGGCAATACTCGGAATTTACTCTAACACCGATGCTTGGGCTTAGCTTTGATTTAATTCTTCCAATGGAAGTCGGTTAAACACTGTCATACTACGGAATATAAGGAATACAATGATCCGGTTAAATGATGAAATGTGAGTGGCTGAATTAAATGTGTATGATATAAAAACCTGACTTCCCGTGATGGTTGATATCGAAGTATTTTATACAAGCTTCTAAGTTCTTAATAACTAATCCATTTCACCCTCCCTCACCATTCAGGATAGTGCTAGACAGGAGCAACAAGCACATCACTGCGCGGCTCATACACTTTGAGTCGGGAGAGTTGGTGTCAGTGTCAACCACAGAACCCTGGATCCGCTCCAGACTTACCAAGACTTACGACAGGTAATAGGGCTGCACAGCAGGGTTTACTGACAATAAGCTACTTGCAGCCGGCCTCTCGAGTTGAAATGTGTTCTGCTCGTGCAATGTTTTAAAAATAACATTCAAGAATCGATACACTTAAAACTCCATGTACTACAGTACGAGAATTGAAAATTAATACCTTAGGAGGTTTATTTATAAAAGTTGTAATTTGGGGATTTTTCAGAAAAATCCCCATTTTTTCACCCACCATGAATTTTAAAAATGAAAATTTAATTTCGAAAATTCATGGTGAAATCATTATCATATGTTAACAAGAGTAATGACTTGAAAAATCCTCATAATTTCAACTTTCCAAAATTTTAAACACCGAAATTTTATTCCACATAAATACACCTCTAAGGTAGTTATGACTTAGCTTATATCTGTATTATGTCACAATCACAATTTGTTTCCCCAGAACGGCAGCATTGAACGTTGGTAGAATACTGGCCCACAGAATGAAAAGCATGGGTCTAAACTGCGCCAAATTCTGGGATCCGACCCTGGCTCAGTTCTACAGCACTAAGGTAACTCCCAGTCAATTGAGCAATTCGGTCGGAAGAATTTAGTTGCATTAAGAATTTCACAAAAACCAGTACAACCGATGACTCCAGAAATAATGCCACAGCTCACACTCGCGTACGATTATAGCTCAGGAGCCCTTTCTGAAACAACGGATTTCACACAAAATTGCTGTGTAAATTTGCAATTAACGTTCAACTTAAGTCGGTTTTTTGACGGAAGTTCCTTTTCGTAATGGCCCCAGAAGAACTGCCCACATCACAACCCCTCTCTCCAGACAGAAGCGTTCCTATGCGGAGTTGGGATGGAGGGAGTGAAGGTGACAGAGCCCCGAGTTGACAGTCTCTACTGGACCATTGCTGAGGACGGGGATACGCCTCTAAACTACCACCAAGATTCCGAGCAGTTGCTCGAGTACTTGCGGAGAAAGGCTGAGCAGCGCGAACTGCTGTTCGATTGAGTGGAGGAAGGCGAGCAGCGCGAACTGCTGTTCGATTGAACTTCCAGCTACCCTGCCGTGGCTCAGAGTCCATTGGGTTTCAATATATCAATATAACATACCTCAATGCGAATAACAAATCTTTTAAACCTTTTTGATTTTCAAGTTTCGGGAGTGGTTGTATAGGTATTACGTGAAGTATTACGTACGCAGTCAAAAATAGATAACTGGCTCGTCGTTTTAGAATGACATATTCTACAATGAAGTGTTGAAACCTTACCTATGTCATGAATCTATAAAAAGTTTTTTATACAATCTATGTCATACTTATTACTTTTTGACTCAAAGTTTTTGCAAAGCCAAAAGTAAAGCACTTTCGACTATGGTATTGAATATGATATCATTTCTGTTAATGCATGAGTCGATGCTAATTTAGCACCTCTCAAGTGTAATTCTAAACACAGTATTTGATAGATGTCAGACCAGAACAAAGACTACCCGGAGTCTCCTAAGAGTCCTCACTCAAGGTAGGATTGTGAAGTGGCAGTGTGAAGTGGCTGTGTGGAGTGGCAGTGTGGAGTGGCAGTGTGAAAGTGTAAAGTGCTAAGTGGCAATGAACTGAAAGTGGGCAGTGTGGAGTGACAATGTGATTTTGAGGAGGCAATGTGAAGTGGCTATGTGGAGGTGGCAGCGTAGGGTGAGCAGTGTGACGGATTTAATATTTTCGATTGCCCCATCGCAGGCAATAAAATGCCATATAACTTTTGAACGGTTTGAACTAGAGATTCAAATCCATCCAGATGAATAATGAAACTTTCATTATTCATCTCAATAAATAACCCACAATCACTCCCCCTCTCCTAACACACCTTACATTTCCTCAGTGAAGCGATGGCAGCCGCATCCTCACAGCTGGAGGAGAAGGCCCGGTTAGAGCTGGCACACGAACTCTACATGAACGAGGACCTGCAGATGAGCATGCCCTCGCCCCACACTATCTACGGTCAGGTCAAGGAGATCGTACACAGGTTATTACGGCATTTTATCATAAGCTAGTTAAGAAAAGTGGATTTTATTTTCTGCATATGTCATTGCGCCAGTGGGTCTGGTATCATCAAACAAGGATAAATATTTGACACTGGTTCGTACTGTATAGTCAGATAACGTCGTGCTACTCTTTAAGACTGGAAGAGGTATAGTCTAAGTTAGATATCTAACCCCCTCTAATACACACAATCCGCTCAGAGCGTTCTGGGACACAGTGAGAGAGGACCTAACCAAGACGCCCCCACAATTCGAACACAGTCTCAGTCTGCTGGAGGAGATGAAGGGGATCCTGACAGAACTAGTGCCAGCTGGAGCTGTGTCCATCAAGGGGCAGATCAACGAGGTGATGGACATGACGCTCTACAGACAGCAGATAGAGCAGAACACCTTCGATGTGGGAGGTGTGGTGAGATACGTGGTGGAAATCATGTTGATGTTGTGTGCCCCGGCCAGAGACCCCGTTATCAGGTCCGGATTAGATGGGGTGTGAATATTGATGATAGGAATGTGCAGAATGTAAAATCATAAATAAACAAATTATTGGGCATATCATTGAACCGCCGGTCTCTCTTTAATTGACTGTTTAACTGGTCATCTGGGCCAAAGCTCATCCTTAGATTGGTAGGTGATATATCATGTTTTGCCTCGCTTTAACCTTTGCTATTTCAGAGCTATCCTAAGCAAGAGCGACCCAGTGGACCTGTTCAAGGAGGTGTTCAGTGCTTTAGATCTCATGAGACTAGACTTTGTGAACTACCAGCTGCGGAGCTTGAGACCCCAGCTCCTTGCTAACAGTGTACAGTACGAACAGGACAAGTTCAGGTCGCTCCTAGCTACCAACCCCCAGGCTCTAGACAACACCAAACTCTGGATAGAGTCTACTGTGCAGAAGATGAGAGGAAACAACGAGACTGTGTCACCTTCCAACATCCTTAATACGGCCTTCATACGACTCTTAGAGGAACAGGTGGGTTTCAGACGGCCTTATCACCCCCCCCGGCCCCACGGCTCACTGCATTGTGACACCACTAGACCACGGCACCTTGTAATGGCTGGAACTTCCAGTGAAAGGTGTTTCAAAATATGCTATTCCCCTGCATGAGATGTTCTGATTGGTTTGATAGAACAGATACCATATAATGCTGGGCCAGGCAACTCCAGACCCCTGACCAGGTAACGGGTTCTATCGGCTGTCTTTTCCTGACATTACTCCCTTCGCAGGTGGAGCCTGTTCCTGAGACTGTCTCCATGGACATTGCTCGCTTTGTGCGCGTCTCGCGCGAGCTGAGCGCGGTCGTGTTTAGTGCCACGTGTATTAACGTGCTCCAGAGCGGGGTAGGACCTGTCTTACAAACCGATGCTTTCGCTAACAAGGTACTGTTATCGCGTAACGCATATGTTTTCATACTGAGCTCGATTACCGGAGGGCTCCAAAGAGACGCCCAAATGTGTGTGCTTTTGATGGAATCTACGTTTAAAGTTGACGCCCGAACTGGAAATCCGCACATCTTTTTTGAGTTCTCTTGTAATCGGTGTGCACACATGTTGCTGCGTGGCATGGCTCGACCAAGCAGCGATCTCGCGAATCCGGCGCGATAGTTCCCCTAACCCCCTTTCCTGCGCGATAAGTCCCCCTAACCCCCTATCTACTTATCTAACGCGCTGTGGGATGCTTATATTGATATCTTATTTTATTGCTCGGAGTACATCAGGTAATTTATGGTTGCATTAATTCATTGCTTTGATTTTCTGAAAATTTTGGATATTCCAAACCAAGACCTATAATCTTCCAAATGAAGACTCATAATCCTTTGGTAGGTGCGCGTTACTGTGTACCAACTGGTGTCTGACGAGTTTATCAACCACCCCCGGGACATTCTTCCCCACATCACGGAGAAGCTGGTTGACGTTGTCAAGGAAACGGTTACCACGCGACCTCTCACCGACCAGGAGTGTGCCAACGTGAGGAACTTGCTGTCTGCCTTGGAGAATGCAGACAACCCTGTCTACTGTCTCATTTGGCAACGAGCCAAGCTTTATCTCGTGTCACTATGGTAAGTTTCTCATTCAGTTATTTACTTGGCAGTGTAAGGGGTGTCCAAATGGGGGTTTAATATTAATTTAATATTAATAAGGGCACTGCGAAATAAGTGGGTAGTCCCGGATTTTTTAACGTGACATAATTTTTTTTGATTATTTTTTTTTCTTTGACAACATTTTTCTACTCAAAATTGATGATACTAAATATGTTCAAAAGGACAAGTCCGTATCTTTTACCGCTGGAGAGGGGGTCCGGACTTTTTACCCACCCTGTACTTCATAAACTAAATTCAGAAGACCAGTATCGAAATATCAACACGACTTTTCTAGGCGACAGAATGCGTTGGCAAAATAAACTTTGAACTGAGTAGGAACCGAAATTCTGGAAAACAAATTGGAGAAGGAGTGCTTCATTTCGATGTTTTTAGAGGCTCTTAATTAGTTAGTTGTTCTTCTCATGGATTTTCCAATAGAAAAATGCCTCATGCAAGAGAAGTTGAGGAAGTTGAAATAGGTTCTTGGTGCTTGAAGAGGGGGAAAAGGGCAACATTCCTAATCAAACTGGGTTGCAATGAATTGGCAAACACGCATCACAGGCAGTGTAGGCAAAAAGGGGACATTCGATGTTTGAAATTTCTATTCTTTAGTCGAAATCCCTTTGATTTCTGTGTAAGAAATAACAAAATAAAAAGAACAATGTGACTGCAATAAAATAACAAATCAAACACAATCTCCCTATCTTCTTCCACACCGTGAGAACCAGTACCTGTCCATTGTTAGTTGGTGATCCTGGGTTCCAACAGGTGGTTGTCCTGAGGGTGTTGTCTGAGACTCCCTATTTACAGTGGTTGCAGGTAGCTTCGCACTGCTTGTAGTACGCGTCCTGGTAACAGTAGGTTATCCTGCAGCTACTCTTTGTATCAGTCCAGTTGGGGCAGTTGGGATGGGGCAGGGGATCCTTAAACGGCACCGGGCAATTGTTACACGTAGCCTTGCAGCGCGTTTTAACGTAGCTTTCGCTTCCTTTGAAGCACCGGAATCTGTCGCAACTCTTAGACGTGTCCGTCATGTAGGGACAGTCCGGATGAATAGGTCCCAGTTTCAAGGGTTCCGTGCAATGGTGGCAAGTTCCTTGACACTGGAAGTTCCTGTAGTCCTCCCATCGATAGCAATTCTCAAATCTGCAGGTCCGTGAGGTCCTATCTGTGAAGTTAGCACAGTCAGGATGAGGTTTGGGAACCTTTTTGGGGACAGGACAGTTGTTACAGGTCCCTTGACACCGTCCTTTTACGTAGGTATCATCTTCAGTGAAACACGCAAACCGGTTGCAATTGTCGCTTACATCCGTGAAGAAGTCGCAGTCAGCGTGTGTCGGTCCGAATTTAATTGGTTCCGTGCAATGGTTACACGTTCCCTGGCACTGGAAATTCCTGTAGTTTTCGCTTTTGTAGCATTCATCCAATCTACAACCCTTCTTCCTATCGGTGAAGTTCGCACAGTCAGGATGAGGTGCAGGAACTTTTTTGGGGACAGGACAGTTGTTGCACGTTCCTTGACACTGTCCTTTTACGTAGTAATCGTTACTCGTGAAGCACCTGAACCGGTCGCACGTGTCTATTGTATCCGTGAATCTGTCGCAGTCAGGATGAACTGGTCCGAATTTGACTGGTTCCGTGCAATGGTTACACGTTCCCTGGCATACACCGGGGTACCAGGAGTAACTGTAGCAGAGCACCACCCTGCAGTTCTTTCTATGGTCTGTTAGGTTAGGGCAATTTGGGTGGGGTTTCAACACTTTTTTCGGGACTGGGCAGTTGTGACATGTTCCCTTGCACCTCCATTGTCTATAGTCATCGTTATAAATGAAACACTTCATTCTGTCACAGTCGTCAACTAAATCCGAGAATTCATCGCAGTCAGGATGGACCGGTCCTAGCTTTATCGGTTCAGTGCAATGATTGCACGTTCCCTTACATTCCTCGTTTCTATCTTTGTAGCAATCCTCAAGTCGGCAGTTTCTTTTGAAATCCGTTAAACTAGCGCATTCTGGGTGTGGTGCAATAGCCTTCTTAGGAACGGGGCAGTTACTGCAGGTTCCCCTACAAGTCCCCTTCCTGTACGATTCTCCTCCGTAGCTGCACCTAAACCAGTCACACTGGTCCCTGGTGTCAGTAATCCTGTCACACTCTGGGTCGGCTGGACCTTTCTTGACCGGTTCCAGGCAGTTGTGGCAAGTTCCAGGACATTCAACATTTCGGATGTCATCCCTGTAACAGTCTTCCAGGTTGCATCCATCTCTGATGTCAGAGAAAGCGTCACATCCGGGGTAGGGTTTAGGGACCTTGATCTTCACAGGACAGGCGTTGCACGTTGCTTTACACTGTCCCTGAGTGTAGCGTAAGTCCGTAGAAGACGAGAGGCAATATACTTCATCGCAGTCGTCCCTCGTGTCGGTGAAGTGGTCGCAGTCCGCGTGGGCAGGTCCCAGGTTTATTGGGTTGGGGCAGAAGTTGCAGGTTCCCTGGCACCTCTTCTTGTGGTCGTCAGTGTGGCACCAGTATAAACCGCAGCCCCTCCTGATGTCTGTCAGGTTCGGACAGTTCGGGTGAGGCTCTGGCTTCTTAATGGGCACCGGACAGTTGTTACAGGTCGCTTTACACCTCCCTCCAACGAAGGAAGGTTCTCCTCTGAAGCATTCCATTCGGTCACATCCTTCCTCTAGATCAGTGAAGTACTTGCAGTAGGGATTGACTGGTCCGAATTTAATGGGCTCCTTGCACCGGTTACATGTTCCCTGGCACCAACTATAGCCCCGATAGCACTCTGTTAGTGTACAGCCCCTCCTTGTATCTGTGAGGGTAGCACAGTCCGGGTGCGGAGGGAGGGTTTTAATGGGAACTGGGCAGTTGTTGCAGGTTCCTTGACACCTTCCTTCGTTGTAGTGAGCGTCTCCCTTGAAACATCTCATTCTGTCGCAGTTGTCGATGTTATCGGTGAATTTGTCGCAGTCAGCATGGACTGGACCCAGTTTTACAGGTTCAGGGCAGCGGTTGCACGTTCCCTGGCAGTCTCGTTTCGATCGGTCTCTGTAGCAGTACTCAATGTTACAGTTCCAAGCGACGTCCGTCAATGTGGCACAGTCCGGGTGGGGCGGCACCACTTTCCTTGGGTTCGGGCAGTTGTGGCACGTTCCCTGGCACTGTCCCTCACGGTAGTGCTGGCCTGCTGTCAGACACTTCACCTTGTCGCAGTCCTCCCTCAAATCAGCGAACTGGTCGCACTGAGGATGCACCTCACCGAACTTAAACTTCTCCGGGCAGGCGTTGCACGTTGCCTTGCACCTCACCCGGTACTCATCTACCTCCTCCTGCGACATGCCGTCCTTACCGTCACACTTGTTCCTCACGCAGCCCCTCCTAGTGTCGGTGAAGTTCCAGCAGTCGGCGTGAGGTTCCGTGGCCCTGTAGTCGTAGCTGACTGCCGGGTCCTCGTCCAGCTGATCCACCTCCCCTGTTGACACCATCTCAGGGAAGGAGCTGTACTTCCACATGCCGCAGTTAGCGTGACCGCGAGCAAACTTAACAAAGCCATAGTCTCCCCATTTAGATCCCCAGGAGTTCTTACCTACCACGTAGTTCTCTGTGTAGCCCACCAGAGCTATGGCGTGATTAGGTTCCGAGTTGCACGTCGTGTCTCGTACGACGCCATACAGGTATTGCCAGAGACTCTCTGTTGCTTCAAAAGCAACTGTGACTGCTGTATGTGCCAGAGCCTCAATATGGGCCTCCTCTGTGCCACCTACTGCTTGGTAGCCACTTACCTTTGCTGCAACCAGGTAGTTAGGCTTCGACTTGATATTGTTGTCACACAGACACGTTTTGCCAAAGTAGGTATACATATGCCAGTGGTTCCAGCCGAAGCGACCACTGTTCTTCACATAATCGTAAGCATCGTTGTAGGAGCCCCCCTTGCAGCCGTCCTGACCGTAAGGGTAAACACAGTTCAGGAGCTCCTGCTCGGCAAAGCGGCGTAAGAGTCCAGTGGTTATCTTGTACTGGACTGACATGGCTACAGTGGCTGCCATTGCCCAGGATGCACCACATCGACCCTGGTCGTCTACTTGAGTTATTGCACCCTCGTCCGTCCATACTTTAGACAGGGGCAGGGAGGTGAGATCAGGAGTTTGGGCTGGAGCAGGATTCTCAGATATCAGAGAAACGTTCAGACCCAAATACCTCTTCTTCTCTGAGGCACTCAGCACAGAGAGAGAATTCAGCCCGTACTCTGCAGTCCTGCTGTCATCAGCATTTAGTTGAGCCACCAACTCTGCCGATTTCCTGAAGTTTTCAAAGCGTTCTGCGTCCTCATCTGGCTGGTAAAAGAGCTGGTTGCCGGCTTTGAAGTCCAAGTAGAGTTTCGATGTCTTGAGAGGGGACTGAAGAATGTTCTCCAGTGTTTCCTCAGCGTGCGTGTAGGCAAGAGCCCACACCAAAAGCAGAAGTACTGTCATCCTCTGCAGTTCCTCCGAGAGTTAACAAAATGAGGATTCCCGATCACTTATACCACTTATAACATGGCGATGTGTCACTGGCAAATGAAGTTTGTTAGTAAATCTGACAGGCATTGTTACGGTGGTGCCATCTGACACACACAATAGGTGGAATTGTCTGCATTGTTTGGCAATCATCTAATTGGGGTTATTTGACATTCTGGCGGGACCGCCCCTTCCCTCATCTGAAGAGATGTTGTTGACGTTATTACTTTATTAGCCTATATTTTATTCACCTGTTTACCACTCCAACCATTCGCATCCTGAAATAGGGATTGTCAAGGACAGTTCACAGCCTACTCTGTTATATTACATTGAGTGACACCCATAGTGACGGCAAATTGATCTTTCCGAAGAATTAGACTCTCCGAAGAATCAAGCATTTTTATCAATCATGAATAAATAAATCGGCCAAAAGCTATGTGTAAGGCTTCTACCTTAGGAGGTGTATTTATTTGGGATAAAATTTCGGTAGGTATTTCAAATTTTGGTAGGTTGAAAATATGGGGATTTTTCAAGTCATTACTCGTGTTAACATATGATAATGACGTCATTTCGAAATTTCATGGTGGGTGAAAAAATGGGGATTTTTCTGAAAAATCCCCAAATTACAACCTTTATAAATTAACCTCCTAAGGTATTTTGGTAATGAACTAAATTTTGGCTATGCAGAATACTATGAAAGATGTGCAAGAGTTAGGACCTTTATCCTTCGAGCAGCACCAATCTGAGAAAGAATTTGCTCTTGAACACTCAAAATTTTCTACCCAGGGAAATAACCTTTTACCGAACCTTTTTTAAGGCTCACGTAAGCCAAGAGCGTGTGCAGTCTCGCATTTTTGTAACTATTCTGGATTGTTTCACTAACAGAATTTACTCGAAAACAAAACTAACTGTGATATGAATAATGAATATTGAATATGTCTGGGGTATTTTTTTTAATGAAGTTCTACTTATGTATACTCTCCAAAACCGTTGGACGGTTGTTGTAGTTAACCCCTGCTGATTGGATGTGTTCAGTCCATTTTGTCAGTTTGAACCAACGTAACTTATCCTTATTAAGTCCGAAAAAACGTTATTCTAACTTGGATTTACTAGAATTGATCAATTTCTTAATTTCTACAAATCGTCCATTTGAACTCACGTGTTGAAATGTAGCACCCAGATCTAATTCCACGTGCATTAGTAGTTTTTGAACTCATTTAAACGTTATCACTTATCAAGTCGAAAATCGCGTGTAAACAGCAATTTCTTTAAATCCCCTGTGTCTACAAAACGTCCACGTGAACTCACGTGATTCACTATTTCACCGTATATTTGCCTATTCAATGAGAGGCATGAATTAACCATCGCATCACAGAATAGGGCCAGTGTAAACAAGAATTGCGCCTGCCGGCGTATTTCTTGTGCCCGTTGTTCCCGTATGCAGGCGCTTAATTTCCTGTTCCCTGGGGCTGGCAATATTAAAACACGCCATCATTCAATCTACGACCGTTTTCCGTCTTATTTACTGACATGATGAGTTGATGATAAAGCTAAAAAGCATAAAGGTGACCTTCCAAATCACGCATTTACCTGAAATAATTTTCCGTGATAAAACGCTTCTTCTATCAAGTGTCACAACTCACATCGCAATAGTTACATCATTGATGATTGAATCAACTTGATAATTATTCCTCGTTATGCGGGCGCTATATATATTTCCCTCTCCTACAAGTTTGAAATTGAATTAACGCGCGCAAACCTAAATATCACGTGGGCGATTTCGTTCCACGTGCCAAATGTTCGCGCGCGCATTCCCGCCATTTCGTAGAACTCTTTTAAGATTCGTTTAGTTGCGCGCCGGTCAGAGTTTCATAACTATGATCACCATTTTCGTTACGCGTTACGTTTTCCTTTGTGTTGCGTGGCAGTATCAAACCATTGCAATGTTCGCTATTATTGTACCCCGCCTTGATATTTTCAAGATTGAGATAAACATTAAACAATATGATTACTGACCTAAATAAATGATTCAGATATATCATTATTATCAATCATGAACCGAGACAAACTCTCATGTCTTACCTTATTCTGGTCAATTCTTTAGATCATTCACAACTGATTCCACTAATACTGCCCATTGTAAATTGCCCGCTACTTAAAGAAGGCCAAATGACTATGTGATCGTTCAAATCCAATCAATTATTCGATTAATATCGTGAAAAATGATAAAGTTTTGATTTCATGCAATTAAACTGACAAAGAATTGTTAAATTTTAGAAAAAAGAATTATTTTCAAATCAGAATGAACAGAGCATTGAACTCATATACCTACAAAGCTAGCTGCAGCCCACAATGCAAAGGATGCCACTACACTAAGCTACTCTGACGCGACTGATATTATAAAGGAGCAGTTGGATGCTTGAAAATGGAGCATACCGCATACATACCAAATTTGGTCGCGCGCAGCACCACCACCTATTTCAGATTTAACAGTACGCGTAAAGGTAGTATACACACAACCCCCACAAAACACGATCTCTGCTAACCTTTTCTCAATGCCTTTTTGTAAAACAAAAACGCGATTGGGAACAGGAAAAAATTTCGTCGTCAACGTAATTTCAACCTTTTTGCAGAGGCTTCCCATGACGACAAATTCCGACTGATGACTGATCTTCCTGAAACTCGTTTTATAGTCTAAGTCTCGAGGTCTAAAAGCAACGTAATGAAGTGAAACATAATCCGATGAAAACTTTTTGAGTTAGAGTTGTTCAAAGTAGCACAAAATAGCGCTCAATCACAAAATACGTTATTTTAGTGGTTTTACGCGATTTTGATGACATCATTACAGCCTGTTACGTCACTGTGGCGCGCGATTTAAATATACGTTTTTGAATAATAACGGTTGTCCTAGACCTTAAATTTTACGTACGAATCGTTTTAGATAGGATCCGACTCTCCATTTATTTTTATTTTCTGATATGCAGGGGGTTACCGGCCTGGCCAGGGGGGTAAAAATCTTAATTTCAAAATCCACACTAATATTAAAAGCTTTTTTCCTGAATTATGCCCTTAACTGAGAGCATTGTGACACCTTATCATATATTTCATATTATTTATATATAGTAGTCTCACGACAGGTTTAGACCGATTTAAAGGGTAGTACTATATGCGTAGAGTTGTGTTACCACACGCGCTTTATATCATGTGTTTGTTATGACACACTGTAATTAAATACCAATTTAATACACATCTACGCGACCTTTGCTTTTGCGTTACTAAAATGTGCATATCTCCGAGGTTTTTTGAGCAAACTTGATGAAACTTTCAGGATATCGAGAGCTTCATAAAAGCAAAATCTCAGTGAAGTTTAGATTCATTTTTGAGCTCCAGAAGCGGAGTTATGACCGAAAAGCCAGTTATTTAGCGATAACTTCAAAACATAAAACCGGTTTATTTAACATATCTCAATTTCTGAAGGTCAAAAATGTTAGCTACTCTAGGATTATATTGGTCATACGTTGCCCGTAATATCCTGAAAATTTGATCAAAATTGCTCAAAAAACGGCTGAGTTATGCGCTTTTTTGTTATGTGTAAACAAGCATTTTGCTTATTACCATATAAGGTAATGTGTGCTTGTTGTGTACAGGATGTGTCTTGTATACACCGTTCGACTACTATAGTACTTTAGAGGCTCAAACTCACCGCAGAAATATGATTTAGAGCACTCGGCTCAGCTTCGCTTCGCCTCGCACTCTAAATCATTTAAATGTCTCCAGCTGCGCTGTCGACATTTAAATATTATATAGAGCCCTGCTCTCGCAGGGCTCTATATTGTCTGCGTGTTCGTCTTACGCCTCTAAAGTACATGTATTGATTGAAATGCGATGAAAGAATAGTTTCTTTACTGTAAAAAGTTTCTTGACTGTTATCAATCAATTCACCAATCAATCGATTAATTTACCGATCAATCAATTTTGATATTTGAAAGCTTTATTCTCACCCATTACCTAATCATAACCATTTTCCTATCCGAAAGCCATGAGGCCACACCAAGGATTTTCTGGTAAATTTTCAGCATCGAAATGAAGCTCAGTGAAACAGAAAATTCCTTGAAATTGACTCTTTCAGAATTTAAACTAACAAAAACATAACTTGTTGTATTGTAATATACTGAATTGTGAAAATTGAAGTTCTGGAAATGAAAATTTGTTTATGAAAATTTGTGCGCCCACCTAAGATTTCAAAAGACCTCCCCCATAAAAAACTTTAGGACCTGGCCTCTGCTTTCTCACAATCTGGGCAATGGGCATGGGTATTGGGGGTATAGTCTCACCATAATCTGCTGCGATTAGCTGCGATTAGCTGCGATTAGCTGCGATTAGCTGCGATTAGCTGCGATTAGCAATGTGATTGTGATAAACTTCGGTTGTCCTCACTTGCCTTCGGCTCAATTAGGCTGCGCTTAAAAAGTGCCTTCAACAAAAGGATATAATGTCCGGTGATTTCTTTAATTGGAGTGAAAATATAAACTTTTCAGTGCCAAATCAAAGAATCTGCCCACCCAAACTTCTGATTTCTGTACTCTATTTATGCTTTGTGAAAACCCTTCCAGGATCCGGGACAACCCAGAGGTATTATGATCACAAGTCCCACTAGAGCCAAAAGCAATTTGCCATCTTTGATTATTTACGGGTTTCTGTTTCTCTTCCGGACTTTTGTCCCAATCAGGACTTGATCCAGTACATAGAAAATAAGGAAAAAAGAGGAGGGACAGAAAACAGGACAAGTTTCCTCTGTCAAGGAGCAAATTACAAGAATAAGAAATTCTTGGAATTGCTCACTCCTGTGATAGCTCCTGTCAACTTCCCGTTTATCACGAAAGAATAAAAGTTTAGCTAAACAAACAACTGCTTAATAAGATTTGCACTGTGTCAAGTGTGCCATTTGCCTAAATGATTTATCTGGCTGTCAGACTCTGCCAAGCGACGCTCCCATTATGTTCACCAGCTGCCGCTGTGACACCTTCAAGTTGCTCATACTTATATCCATACGGGCAAGCCATCGGGCCATTTGCAATCAACTGCACTCGCGTTTCTTTTCTGCAAATGAAGTTGGCACTTATCACAGGACTCGTAGTCCTCCTCTCCTTTGAAGGAGTGGCAGGGGAGAGTCTGAGGAATGTTCTCAAGTCCCCCCAAGCAACACTCAAACTCTACAAAGACTTCAAGGAGAAAAAGCACATAATTCACTACAAGCCTGAAGAAGAACGGTTTAGGTTCGGGATGTTCCGATCCTCGGCCGAGCTAGTTGCCGGTCTGAACGAGGATGAGAACGAGGAAGCGGAGTACGAGCTGAACGAGTTCTCGGTGATGACGGAGGAGGAGAAGCGCTCCCACCTCGGACTTAACAACTCAATGGTACAGAGAGAGGATCCCTCGCGGGTCATGAGACGGAGGGCAAAACGCGGGAGTGCTAATCTCCCGGAATCTGTGAACTGGGTAGCTGAAGGCTACGTGACCCCTGCTTTAGACCAAGGGGGCTGCGGGTCGTGTTGGGCCTTCGCCGTGATGGTAGCTTTCGAAGGAGGGTACAAGAAGTCTACGGGTATCCTGCGTAAGTTCTCGGAGCAGGAGTTTCTGGACTGCACGTACGAATACAGTTACGCGGTGGTGGTATACGATGGGGTGGAGCATGAGAAGGTCCCATATGATGGGTGCTGGGGTGGCTGGCCAACGGATTGCTACAGGTACGTTTTGGACAATCACCGGATGGCTTCCTCTGCAGACTACAAGTACCACGAGAGTGATTGCCGGTGTGAGGGTCACCTGAAAAGGAACTCCATGGTTGCTGCAAAGCTGACAAGTTACGTACTCGTACCCGAAAACGAAGAAGCGGTGATCGAGGCACTGGCTGAAAACGTTTTGTCGATAGCATTCGCTGTCACTGATACCTTCTTCCAGTACAAACGGGGCATCTGGAAGGACGAGAAATGCAAGGAGAAAAAAGGTGCTAATCACGGCGTAGCAATGGTTGGCTACACTCCAACGTACGTGCTTGTTAAGAACTCTTGGGGCGACTACTGGGGGGACAATGGCTACATCCGGTTCAAGAGAAACCACAAGCACTGCTACGCGTGGTTGGACGCCACCTACCCGATCTTTGAGAAGACTGGTGTGGTGGACCAACTGGCGGTGACCGCTCCCGACGACTACGACCCTTCCCTGACGGACCCTCACCCGGACTGCGAACAGTTCGTGAACACGAGGGACGACTGCGATCTGAACACCTGTGACGAGGAGGACAAGGACGGACAGTACTGGGTGGACTGCAAGAGGACGTGTAACAACTGCGGACACAGGGGACCCCACACTGGGAAGTGTCCTGAGGGGACCAAGATGTGTGGTGGCGTGTGCAAACACAAGCACATGTGTTAGCTGCAGACACAGCAATGATAAGAACTTGGAACTGTTTGATAATCTTTTTGTTACTGCATTGCGTTGTTTGAATGTGTTTTCATGTTAACGCGTTAAGGGGGGTTTGGAAAACACGAATTTGAGATGGCAAGGGTGTGTACCAACATTTTGACAGTGGTCTTGAGTCCATAGGTCCAACATTGCTCATGTGAGGCCTCGGAGCAAAAATGGCGTCCAAAAATCGAAATTTTACTGGAAGGAGAAAGAGCTTTGCTTTTGATTGCATTCGATTCGTCTCGACGATCTGATCATATGTTTAGTGCATTTGTTTGTCAAAATCGGATGAAAAATGGCCATGTTATGCCTTATGGTCTCACGAATTGGCAGTTGGCCTATTTTGCGTTATTTTGGGCTTAATTAAAGATGTCCACATTTATGGAGATATGAGCTTCAAACTTGTTTTGCCCATCATTTAGGTCAAAATTGATGGGCAAACAAATTTATCAGTGAATTGGACTTAATTTGGCTTATTTGGCCATTTGAGCCCATAAAAACCTTCCAAAATCCACTGAATCGCTTTAATATCTCAGTTTGCGATTTTGTCCAAGTGCATTAAGTGGACTTTACACTCTGCTCAAAATCTCAGCCATTTTTCAACCTTTTCCATGAAATTTTAAGGATCACTTCGACATTCAATTTCGCATTTATGTTATAGAGCAGAATTTTGTGTTACGCCTCCAAAAAATTCTAAGCCCGCCGGAGCAAAAATTCCCGGGGGTTTTGGCTCCGATGGGCATAAAAATTCTTATATCTCAAATTCGGGTTTTCCAAAATATGAAGAGACCCCTCCCAGCCCCCCCCCCCTCCCTAAATGCAATGAATTTAAAATTACAAAAAAAATCCCTGAAATTTTTTATGGTTACTCAGGGGACCATTATCCATCAATTACGTTTCAAGAGAATTCGCCGATTTTTGGCGCATATGTCTGGTGCTCATTCCGCCACGGTTCGGCACCAATGGGTACGGGGACTCCAAGCATTCCCAAAAATTTACCCCCTGCATAAACCTTCCGGTTCTACCATAATCTCAAAATTTCAGTTTTATGTTTTCAAAATGAAAGCTTTATTCATTTTGAGGTGGGGTTGTGCGTCCTACCAGCACCACCCCTCCCTGAAGAATTAAATTTAAAACGAAACATTATGGCACCCTTTGTTGCGCACGCAACACCAATTCCAAACACTTAAACAGTTGTTAATGTTATAACCCTGTATATTTCAGCAGTGGGAACGTAGGTCCTGTGCCGGGCGGGTTCAGTGTCTGTGCATCCGACTTGCAGGGGGTTGCCAGCAAGTTCACCCATCTCGTGTCCTACAACCGGGGCGTGTTCGGGCCCTTCTACGGCGACCTAATCTCACAGGTGAGTACGTCATGAGAGAGAGGGTGACACGTCACCAACTCTCTATCAGACTCTGTAATTTATTCCGGTGGTGGACTTGGCATGGCGTGGGGCTATCGAATAATCGATTGTTAAATTTCAATAAAAGAAAGTGGAAAAGATGAACTTAAAATGGAAGATTCTATCGAAATATTTTGGTTTTATCAGATTATCATGATATGATGAACTTACTCTTGGCATATAATTTATTTGAATTTAGTTTTAGGTAGCACCGTGGCATTTTGTATGGCTTTCTAAAGTTTTATGTAATTTTGTATAGTTGAGTGTTTAATGGAATAATTAATGGATAATCAAAGCGAGTTGTACAGTGCATTACCGATAATATGTTTGGACATGGATCGATCGATAAAACGCATAAAAAGACTGTATTTTCGACGGAGCTTATATGAATGATAAATACGAATTGCGCGCACTGTGAAATGCGCGTCTTTATCAATCATTTCAAGTTCATCGATCCGTGCATATGCACACATAATATGGGTTAGCATAATATTTTTGGTTTGGGCCATGTTTACTTTTGATAATATTAAAAGGCTCTCGTTTCCTATACAAGCCGAGAATAGGTGCGTCAATATTATTTCAAAATCAACAAATGTTTCAGTTTATGAAAATTATTTGTGTGGATTTGTCCAAAAACTAAATGACGATAGCATTTTCTGTGTGTTAAAGTTTTTGTTTTCTGTACAAGTTTAACTTTATTCCCCCTGCAGTTTGCTGCAGTATTGTGGCCGAAAGTTTCCAACTGAAAAACTGATAGAAAAAATCCGTTTAATTGTAAAAAGATTAGTTGAATGGTGTAAACTGCTCACTTTCGACGACTGCTGTGACTATTTTTTGAATTAACCAAACTATTTCAAAAATAATGACCAGGCGAGCAATCTCGGCCATTTAGATTTAGATTTTTTTCTAATTTGAATTGGAAATTGGCCAAGACTGCTTACTTGGTCAATGTCAATTTTGTATTGGCCATTTTTTAATAACGGGTGATGACTAATTATCTGGAATTGTTTCGGTGTGTTTTTTCTGGACAAATCGAGATCATTTTAGAGCTCAGATGTGGTTATTCTGCACCTATAAAGTCTGAGCTGATTCAGAATAACATCATGGGAGAATTTGAAAACCCTGGTTTTCCATGCTGCTGGCCGATTGGTTTGGGAGGGTGCAAAAAAATCTTGCACAAATTCAAAGATTGACTCCCTGACATATGACCGGAAAATTGCCTACAGGAGCATTCCGATCAGTTGCCATCTAAGTTGATTTATGAACTTTGTTAGATGAGACACTATTGAAGACCTCTACATGCATTTTTCGTTGAAGATCAAGAAAATTCTTTGATTTTAGAGGTAAACATAATCCATGTCTTTGGACCACTTCCATTTATTGGTATGCCGAAGTTTGGATTATTAACAATTACCCAAAATCACAGAATATTATGAAAGTGACATTATTCTAGAATTGACGATTTTAAACACGTTTTAGGTTCCATAGAGCCACCACTGGATAAGTTAGTGATGCTACTTACTGCAGTCACTCTTGAGACCCTCCTGCTCAGAATCATCCCATAGTAACGCTTTATTAACACTTTTGGAATAATTATTGCCATTGAAATTTTGTGCAAGATTTTTCTGTACCATCTCGGACTAATCGGTCAGTAGCATGGGAAAACAGGGTTTCAAATTTTCTCATGATGTTGTTCTGAATCGGCAGACTTTTTAGGTCCAGAATAACAACATCTGAGCTCTAAAATGATCTCGATTTGCCCACAAGAATACATTGAAATAATTCCAGATAATTAGTCATCACCCGTTACTAACGGTGCGGGTGACAGTTCGAACTGCAGTTTTGTGTGCTTAAATAGCATGTCTGTACTACCAAACGACCGGTTACCTTTTCTCAATAAATCCGGTTTCGGTTTCGGTTCGCTGAAAACGCCGGTTAACCGGTGTTTCGGTTCGGTTAACCGACCGATTTCACCAAACGGTTAATTGCGAAATCAAAATATTCGGTTACGGTTTCGGTTTCGGTTGGCTAAAAACGCCCGGTTAACCGGTATTTCGGTTTCGGTTCGGTTAACCGGTCGTTTCCTAGTCTGTACGCCGCGCACACAAAAATACAGTTCGAACTGCCAATAAGATTATATCTGAATTGATTTCTCAGAAAACATACTCCGACTCCGAGTCTAGTTTTTGATTAAATTGAAATAATTTCCAATCAGTTGGACTTGGATCCTCATTTCTCTCGGCTACCCAGAAGTCTTTTGAAATTTTTCATCTCACT
This sequence comes from Beroe forskalii, assembly GCA_011033025.1. Lineage (NCBI taxonomy): Eukaryota > Metazoa > Ctenophora > Nuda > Beroida > Beroidae > Beroe > Beroe forskalii. Next base: position 78,433 of record WFMF01000132.1, read on the forward strand.
AGAAGTAGAAGTAGAATAAAGTATAACTATGAGAATAACTATGAGAATATGCGATTAAGTGTAACTGTAACGCAGATTGCTCGATTGACGGACGCGGAGGGCTCGATATAAAGATGTTCAAATTCAATAACCAATATTGGCTTACTTTCGATAGAATTTAAGAACTAGAATTACGTTGACGAGCGAACAGTAAATTTGTGCGTCTTTTAGTTTTACTTAATCGAGCGATCCGTCAATCGAGCGGTCTGCACTCATTAGATTTAGATGGCTAGAATTTTGGCTAAAAATCATAGTTTTAAGACTTCAATTTTATGAGTCGAAATGCCCTTTTTCAATGTTGAGGATCGTGTATTTGTAAACTTTATCATATTATTTGTTAGAAATTAATCAGAATTTATTTTTATTTTTAAAGCCCTATCAGTATCTATTAACTGAAAAAGGTCTAAAGGGGTCTAACGTGCGAGTAAAATTTTAATTTCTAGTCTGTATTCCTCTTAGCTCTTAGTGAGTTAGCCTTAGTGCTTAGACTCTAACTCTAAGACTTGAAATTAAAATTTTACTCGAACGTTTGTATCGTGAACTTGCCACTGCCAATTTGAAAATGAAATGAAATGGCCGTCCAACTCCAAGAATTGAAAGACGTGTGCATTGTGCATTGTGATTCCCCTAACCAGGGGTGAGCAAGGCGCGCGCGTAAAACTAGGGATCTGGTTAGACTTTAGTATAGAGCAAGCATTGTGATTGTGCTTGACTTTGAGCATCATGGGTCATGCATGGAGGGGTCTGCTCTTAAACACTCGGAAATGACGGAAATTTTTAGGGTCGTGTTGCACTTGCAACTTGCAAGTTGCAATTCCTAAGCCCGCATAGGATTAGGTGTGTGTACGCGCCGCGCGAGCTTGTCAGGCGTTGCCTGACCCCCTCAAATAATGGGTCTGACGACGTCAGACAAGCGCGCGAGCCACACGGATAAACGTGGGTATGTCTCCCATATAAACGGCTCTGAGTGACGTCACAGATCTAAACGTCAATTTTCTGTACCCAAACCCAACCAAAACCCTAACTTAATCCTTATCCTAAACCTAATAGTAGGATTCACCTTAGCTACAGCGCCATTTTTTCCGAAACATTTTTGGGCAACATGGATAGGTTTAGGTATCCCATATAAACGGGAGCCTTAGATGACAATGACGTCACCAGAAAATATATTAGCGCACCTGGGAGACAAGGGTTTGGGACAGGGTTAGTCAAGATTAAGGTTATTATTAGGGCTATGGATAGGTTAGGATTAAGGTTAGGCTTACCTTATGGTTAGGTTATGGTTAGCGCTTTTTAAACACAGAAAATTGACGTTTAGCGCGGCTGTGGGGAAAGCGCACGCGTACACACGTATGTGGGCTTTTATTCGACGGGTTCCTTCTGACTTGTTGTTCATGGACAAGGAAGGCAAAGTGACGTCCAAATATGTGGAACGTCTTGCCGCGCGAGGGTAGGGTAACATCCTAGCGCAACACTGAAATGGGACAAGCTAACTTGCAATTCCCTAAGCCCGCATAGGATTATTAAAAAAATAGTGATGGATTTCTCCCATCCCAACACTGGAAGTTTGGAGGGTCGTGTTGCATACCCCGCGGAAAATCTTGTGTGCGCGGCGGAGGTAGGGTAACATCCTACAAATTTCTGAGTGCGCGTCAAGGGATAAACGTGGGTATGTCTCCCATATAAACGGCTCTGAGTGACGTCACAGATCTAAACGTCAATTTTTCTGTATCCTAAACCTAACCATTGCCCTAACCAAAACCCTAACTTTAATCCTTATCCTAAACCTAATAGTAGCATTTTACCCTACCATCCACCGCGCGCCATTTTTTTCCGGAACATTTTTGTCTGCAGCACGACCCTCCAAATTTCCGAGTGTTTCGCGCCAGGGTTGGGTGAAATCCATCTAAAACCTAACAAATCCTGACCCTAACCTTACTGCTTAAAGCGCTTAATTATCTGAGTGACAATCGTAGTCGATGTTCCTGTCTATTTCTTCTGACTGGATGGCGCGCGGCAGGTTAGGCAACATTCCATATTTAGGCAACATCGTCGATCATTATCTATGACAATCGTAGGATGTTACTGCACCTCGCGCGCGGCGCAACGTTCCATTTGGACGTCACTTTGCAACCTCGCCCTGGATTGATAGCCATCCAGAAGAAATAGACGGGGCAACGTCCGTCGATTGCAAAAAAGTGGAGGGTATGATTGAAATTGAAGTTAATAAATTTTACGTTAATAAAATTTACGCAAATAAAATTTACGTGAATAAAATTAACGTTAATAATATTTACGTAAATAATATTTACGTAAATAAAATTTACGTAAATAAAATTTACGTAAATAAAATTTACGTACATAAAATTTACGAATATAAAATTTTCGTAAATGAAATTTACGTAAATAAAATTTACGTAAATAAAATTTACGTAAATAAAATTTACGTAAATAAATAAAATCTACGTAAATAAAATTTACGTAATTACAATTTACGTAAATAAAATTTACGTAAATAAAATTTACGTAAATAAAATTTACGTAAATAAAATTTACGTAAATAAAATTTACGTAAATAAAATTTACGTAAATAAAATTAACGTAAATAAAATTTACGTAAATAAAATTTAAGTAAATAAAATTTACTTAAATAAAATTTAAGTAAATAAAGTTTACGTAAATTAAGTTTACGTACATAAAATTTACGAAAATGAAATTTAAGTTAATAAATTTTACGTTAATAAAATTTACGCAAATAAAATTTACGTGAATAAAATTAACGTTAATAATATTTACGTAAATAGAATTTACGTAAATAAAATCTTCTTCAATGAAATTTTACGTAAATAAAATCACGCAAATATTTACGTGAATGAAAATTACGTTAATTTACGTTAACAAAATTGCGTTAATAAAATGCACGTACCTACAATTTACGTGAATAAAATTAACGTAAATAAAATCAACGTAAATAGAAATTTAACAAAATTTACGTTAATAAAATTGCGCAAATTGATGTGAATGAAAATTACGTTAATTTACGTTAACAAAATTTGCGTTAATAAAATTTACGTGAATAAATTTCATGAAATTTACGTGAATGATATTTACGAGAATGAAATTACGTAAACAGATTTTAAGTTGATAAAGTTACGTAAATATTTAAATTAACATTAATAAAATTGACGTAAATAAAATTAACGTAGATAAAATTTACGGGAATAAAATTTACGCAGATGAAATTTAAAATACTGGGTAAACAACATCTGACAGCAGGGGAGCTCGCTAGCTATAGCATGGCATGCTTATAGTTTCTATGGGACGGGCACTTGTCTGACGTTGACAGACCCTCTCGAGAATCAGCGCGGCTGGTGGCGTCAGCGGGTCATACGTCGTACAACAAGACGGGCACATGTTTTTGAAGATAATCATAAACTAAAAGACGATTTTTTCGGAGAAAACTGTGCGTGAACAAAATGAAACAGGGCCAGGGACGACGAGCACATACACTGAACTTTGGGTTTAAAAGGGCGGAATACCACGGTGGCACTGTACTGGAAGTGAAACAGAAAATTGGAAAAATGAAAAATTTCATACTTCAATTTCATTGATGAATTACAGGAAATATCTAATTAACAATATAATTTAAATTGAAAATTAAAATGACACGTTAAAAGTTGTCACCTAATAATTCAAGATTCAATGCCTTAACAGGAATTCCCTGGATTTGGCATATAATCACATTAACGTCAGATATAATACCACCTTCAATTACAGCAGCAGATACCTGAGTTAGCATTTAGTTGGAAAGCCACACAAAGTCCTACACCTCATTATAGGACTTATAATAAATTGGATTTGATCACAACTGTGACGTACCGTGTATTTCCTGTTAACAACTTAACACTCCAATAAATACACACCTTCTCCCATTTCCCCTTATCCGTTTGTACTTGGCTGCTATTACCTGTTTTTATCTACATAATACAGTACGGAAGTGCTAATCATGATCAGCAATCATCCGTGTCTCATAGCACTTGCCATTTTGGCTTTTGCAAACTTTAGTTTCAGTTCTTTACTTTTGCTTCTTTGCTAGTTTTGCAGTTTAGGTACATTTTTGTGAGTATCGAGGAACTTTTTTGATGTGACATAATATTTGAGGCATGGTTTATGTAAAAATTGTTATCCTTAAAATGTCCTTATGCTTTGCTACTTCTACAGTTTTGCTAGTGTGCTAGTAATAAAAATTGTAGGTACCACAGGCAACTCCAATCAGCTGAATCGATTGGCTACATGATTTGTGTTGATAGTATTTGGAGTTCGTTTTATCAAATTCAGCGATTCTTGTGCATAATATGAATCAATTCCCACAAATTTTCTAATTTTATAGAAATTGTTATAAATCTGTTAGTTTGTTGTCATAATAAATGAGATTATGCCCGTGACTATATCGAATCAAATTACAAAATAGAACCCTGTAGATGGGTCAAGGAACGAAGTAACACAAAAGACATGTTCACTTTCCTCGTTTCGCTTTTAAGTTGCGTCACTGTGACAGTATACGGTGCCGGAACTTCACCCCAGGCATCTTTCTGCCAATCACAAAACGGTACGTGGACGATATACATGTTTTCTTATCTTGTAGTTGTACTATATTTCACATCTACAGTTTACAATGTATAAGAATTGCAATGTATAGTAATACTTGTAAGTTGTACAAAGTACAATGTACATTTTTTTAAATTTTACACCGTACAATTACACATTATTTATTGTAATAGATAATGTGTTATGCATAAATGTAGTTGTACTTGTATATAATCACAATGCATTTCTACTACGCGTGTACTTTCAGCAAAGCATGCCATGAAAAATAAAGCGTACATAAATAACAAATGCTCATAAATACTCAAATACACGGTGTGTTATTTATGGTGCATTTAGGGTGCATCTAGAGTGTATTTAGAGTGCATTTAGGGTGCATCTAGAATTCTAGGGTGCATTAAGAATACATCTAGGGTTCATTTAGAATGCACCGGCCGACTGGTCATTGACCTTATTTGCTTGACCGACACTCCATTTACAGTAATCAGAGCTGAGTTACTACCGGAAGGATACATTGAGAATAGCGGGGGAGGAAAGTCACCGTTCAGCACATCTCACTGGGAGAAAGTCCTGGAACTCAGGATAGTCGAAATCTTCAGGACAAACAGAGCTATCGAAAAGGTTTATAATTTGCACCTGATTTCTTTCTAAATTCAGATGATTTCAACCTTCACAAAAGCCTCAATACCCAATAAATATCAGTAGTTGCCCATGAAACTTTGAAGAAGTGGACACTGAACTCCCCTTCACTGAGTCACTTCATTACCCAGGGTGAAGTAAAACTCCACTACGCATTGGGGATGAACAAGGACTTCAATCCCGACTCAGTAGGGTGCGGCTTCTCGGACACTGGCGACGAGGCTCTCTTCTACTTTGATGTAGGTATCTTTTACTTCCACTCTATCCTTCCAACCCGTTCCATCACCCTTCACCGATGCTCACTTCCCTACGTTTCAGTTCTCCTATGTACTCCTATATATTGCATCATGTAGTGCTACACATTACACAAGTACAAATTTTCACACAAAAACATCCCCAGGACTGGAATAGGATTGTGCTGAAAGAGGGCTGCAAGAGCTGGAAGTACAGCACGGCAAAGTACGAGAAGAACGCTCTGGAGAAGAGCTTGTACGACTGTCAGTGCGACCTGAGCCAGTGCTGGGACCGGATCAGCAGGAAGTCAGGGGAGCCGGAGTGTGACCACGTCATGGATCAGATGCTCTGCAGATGGGACCAGGGTAGTCGACACGGTCAGTTTGTATTGTTATCAGGGTAGTCGACACGGTCAGTTTGTATTGTTATCAGGGTAGTCGACACGGTCAGTAGGGTTTGTATTGTTATCAGGGTAGTCGACACGGTCAGTAGGGTTTGTATTGTTATCAGGATAGTCGAAACGGTCAGTAGGGTTTGTATTGTTATCAGGGTAGTCGACACGGTCAGTAGGGTTTGTATTGTTATCAGGATAGTCGACACGGTCAGTAGGGTTTGTATTGTTATCAGGGTAGTCGACACGGTCAGTAGGGTTTGTATTGTTATCAGGATAGTCGACACGGTCAGTAGGGTTTGTATTGTTATCAGGTAGTCGACACGGTCAGTAGGGCTTGTATTGTTATCAGGATAGTCGACACGGTCAGTAGGGTTTGTATTGTTATCAGGGTAGTCGACACGGTCAGTAGGGTTTGTATTGTTATCAGGGTAGTCGACACGGTCAGTAGGGTTTGTATTGTTATCAGGGTAGTCGACACGGTCAGTAGGGTTTGTATTGTTATCAGTGTAGTCGACACAGTCAGTAGGGTTGGTATTGTTATCAGGGTAGTCGACACGGTCAGTAGAGTTTGTATTGTAATCAGGGTAGTCGACACGGTCAGTAGGGTTTGTATTGTTATCAGGGTAATCGACAGAGTCAGTAGGGTTTGTACTGTTATCAGGCAGTGTAAATTAGGTGTTGTATCAGGTGTTTTATTAGGGTGAAGTAACGGTGTTTTCAAAGAATAATTTCAGAAATTCGAATGCAAGATATAAGATTTAAATTACATAATCTCAACACCTTTTAACATGTTTCCTTGATTGTTCTCATTCCCTTTATAATTATTTCAGGGTGCATCTGGAAAGGGGCACGTCAGACCTGTGTCAATCCCTTCAGTCACATCAAGCAGAAAAGGCGAATCAGAAGAAAGTGAACAGCGATCCATGATTATTTTGATCTTGCTTTTGGAAAGACAATTCTACTTTTCAATGACGTTATATTATCTTTAGAGTTATTTTTGAGACAATGGCATGAATTTTTGCATTTTAGACAACTAGCATAATTTTATAAGCTCTACTATCCAATTCACACACATATATTTGTAGCAGTAGCTCAGTATAGTAGATGAAAATTTATATTATTTTCATTAGCACTTATAGCAAAAAAGGGAAAAGGATTTGAGGTTTGAACTTTGTAAGGTGATCGGATCCTTTAGATACAATCTAAGTTACCATAGATGATAGAATTAAATATATCCTAATTTGCGAATAGTTAGTCTGTAATTAAGAACCTACCAAATATGAATAAATTAAAAAATGAAATAAATATAAAAGTAAATTTAGATTGTCAAGTATCGTCAATTAAAGAATACTTGCGTATAACATTAGGGCATCTAATCGATGAGAAAATAAATTGTAAAATGAAAAACAGTCAACAACCCTTGCTTAATTGATATTAAATTAAAACCAAAATATTTTAACCTTGAGTTTCATTCAATAATTGTATGAGAATATAACGGATAATCGATTGATTTTACCTAAATTGGATTACCAGAGTTAAATTTAAAATAAATAAGGTTCTAATTAACATTGAAATCATCCCTCATAAACTATCCATAACAGTGATGGGTATAACATTCCCTTACCAGTTTCAGCATGAGGGTTGAGGGTAGTCTCATCATTGAAGCCATCACGAATATCAACAACTCATTGTTAAAAAGTGACACCCTTTTTATTTTCTTCCTGCAGGTCACATGTTAGGGAGAAGTATCCTCCTTCATGAGGGTTTACCTTCTCAGCATCAGTACCCGATAGACATACTGTCTGTGTCTGAAAAGAATGAATTTCTAATTACCAGTTCTCATTTGATTGTGAAATAATGGTCAGACAACGTCTGACAAGATTTTCATGTATTTTCTGAGAAAGAAATTCGAATTTGTATATGGTATCTTATTGTGTGACGTTGTCTGACACTCTGACGCCAGCCGCGAAGCGGCTGGCGCTGAATTTTCACGAGGGTCTGTCAACTGCCGATAAGGTATCTTACTGCTTTCGTTGTCTGGAGCGATGCTGGATGCGTCGTCTGTCCCGTCATCGGAGTCTACACTCAATTCACTGAGATCCTCCTCTTCTTCCTCTTCTTCTTCAGCAACCTGCTGTAATCATTGACATCAGCCAGTCAATAATGAATAAATCAGTTAAACTGGGACGCCATTCTGAGATGGCAAGACTTCATCAATCAATACTTAGTCAGTAAGTAGCTTAGTCAGTAAGTCGAAGCAGTGATTCCATCGACAAATTAACGAGCAAATACCATAACGGTCACACGATTCCTCACCTGTGAAACTATTTCTTCCCCTTCAGATTCCTCTGCTTGAGATTCCCAACCCAGAAAGCATCTGTACAGCCGTGAGCAGCGAAGATAACCTTAACCTTGAGCACGAAAGCTTCCAGGAACTTCTTTAGAAGAGGAACCCGAGCTGTAAGAGCAATGTCCTTGGAGCTCTTAGAGTGACAGGTCACGTGATGAAGGTACCTCGTGGAAGTTTGTATTTTCTTCAACAGAACCTGCACATCCACAAAGTTAGTTGCCATCATGCCTTCGAGGAGAGGTAGTCCCAGGGACAGAAACCCCTCCAGGAACTTCTGTCCGTAAATCAGGGCAGATCGTAGGAGTGGCCGTGGAGTTGATGATCTTGATGTAGCTGATCAAGGTGGCAAAATACGCCACACTACTGGACAGAATGTCAAAACCGTTCTCATTGTCCTTACCAATTTGTTTTTGATACGCGAGTAACTGTACCAAAACGATCTTGTAGATGGTAGGAAGGGTGGCTCGGTTGAAAGTAGAGAAGACTTGGTCATCTTCATCACTCTTAGTAACAACAGCATCCAGCTCCTTGATGACCAACTCGAGGATGTCTCCAAGACTCTCAGCAGAGTGGTGGAAGTAGGTGCTGACGAAGTACCCTATACCCTCGTTATACCGTACCTTACTCTCCTTCTCATCAGCTGTCAGGTCCCACGTGGACTGCAGACAGGTCTTACACAAGTCAGCTATCCGGGCATCCTTCTCATCGCTGATCACAGCACAGCACTTCACCAGTCCGATGGTGGAGCTGAAGGTCTTGCAGGAGTCCTTGAAGTTCAGCAGGTACTGTAGGGCGTGCTTCCTCCGTACCGAGAGGGGTCCTTGGGACTTAGCAACTGGGAGCTGGAGTCGGGAGCCGATACGTGTGAAAACTTCGGTGGAGATCTGGCTATTACTTGAAAAGCCAGACCAACTGAATATCAATTCGAGGATACTGAAAACCAGTTCGAACACTTTGACTCGGAACGGGTTGTCATTCATCAGTGCTATTTCGTCATCAGTGGAGTTCATCATGGAATCGTTTTGTGAGCCCATATTCTGGGTGCTCACTGATTCAGACTTATCCTGTCCATTGTCATCCATTATTTGGCACAATGCCGGCAAAATGACGAGGATTTGCTTAATAAAGCTGGAGTCTGAGATACTGGATAACCTTGAAAAGCCAACAGAAGCATCAGGCTTACTGAACACACTGGCAGCTTTCAACTTGAACCTACACTTTGCTAACAGGTCTTCTAACAGCATGCAAGTCTCAGGAAGGCTTAGGATTTTAGCTTCTCTCTCTGACTCTCTCGAAGAACTTGTTTCTAACGCATTCTCTGGAAGGATGAAAGCTAGAATGTTCGTTGTCTTGTAGTCAAGTTCTCTAATGTAGCCCTTAAATTTCTTAATTGCCGTTGTGGAAACATATTGCTGTTTTGCTGGTTTAATTGTAGCAGAGGTGCCATTTTCCTGTGTATCCAATTGTGTGGATGTTTTCTGAGTACCGTCTTTGGTGAGATCAAGTGAAAACAGATCAGCTGATTCATTGGCTTTAGAAACATTCATCTTTGAACTCTGCCCTTTCTTTGCTTTGTTGCCTGTCATGGTGTCTTCAGAATGATCAAACTCCATTGAGACCAAGCCATCAACAACAGGAACTTTAGTGAGCATGGAGTATAGCTCATGCAACAACTTCACTCTGTTCAGCAGTTTATTCCTCATAGAAACCCTATTCTCAACATGGAAGATGTTGATTTGTTCAATGACCAAGTTAATCATGCCAAGTAAGACACGGGTAGCGTTCGCATGGGATGGTATGAGATCGAGTGGCAGGGTTCGGATGGGGCACCCCAGTAACGAGTCTATGTCCTCAAGAGTTCTACCGGAGTGATGTGCCACACAAGTTCCCACGAGACGAAGCAAGGGGAACATGACCATCAGTCCACCGGGGGAGTCAGTGGCAGCTATGTGGTCCCACAGGTTGATGCTGATGAACTCGTTCTGATCCAAGGTATCCGAACTTTCAATACCCAGGATATCCCGCTGAAATGATATGTTGTTATCAGGTGTGTTTGAAATACACAATGATAAGCTGATAGGTTCATGCTAGAGAAGTCAAATTTTGTGATTTGAAATTAAGTTTACTACGGTGAATGCTGTCCCCATAATATGGTAGATCGGATATCAAGCAAATCATCAAAATGCAATCAGAGAAACCATACAACCGTGCAACAAAGGAAAACCTTACAACCTGCTCAAAGTTGTCCCCAATGGATTCCTCCACAATGTAGCTTTTCTGGAAGGAATCAATAAACATTTCTTTAATGGATGTTACGGTTTGTGTATCCACCGACCCAAATGCTATACAGCTGGCAATTTCGTCGTAAAATAGAGCCGTCAGGGTCGGATTTTCAGCGAGCTGTTTCGATACCTGCAAAATGTGAACGGAATGTCTGGCAGTTTGATGTCTCTGAAAGTAGGTCAAATAATTGATCAATATGACCGAGAAGATTGGGATTGACCATGACAAGTTTGTTAACGTTACACTTACTCACCTTGTGTACGAACTCCATGGCTTTCGTTTCTCCCTCAGCAGACAGAGCCTGTATGAGCGAGCAGGAGCCGATGACGCCCAGTTTCTTGAGCTTCCCACTGGGATGGGACAGGTACTTCCGGGTGATGATGTGGATGTCGTCCACATTACGGGAGGAACCAGTCGAGGATATACGCACCAGGAGGAACAACACCTGCAGGGGATGAGCAGAGGAGAGTTGGGGGAGAAGCAGGGGATAGAAAGGGGAGAAGCAGGGGATAGAAGGGGGAAATGAATATAATAATCTACTGCCACAGGAGAGGAGTGCAGAGGAGCCACGGGGAAATGAGTCTACTGCTAAGCGCAGATTTAAATGGAAAGGAACATGGTAATTTCAATGGAAAATAAGTAAAACAAACCTGTCTGGCTTGAGGAATTGAGAGGGTATTGAGGTAGTCGAGTAGACCGTTCAGGAGAGGACTGAATTTATCGAGGGTTGTGTCCGTGGCATCCTTGATCTGAGAGAGCGTCTTGATGGCGGTATCAGTCTCCTTGGACTGACCGCTCCCGATGTGGGAGATGAGGGAACCAACGACCTCCTGTCTAGCCTGCATGTCGCCACTGAGAGAGGGGTGAATTCAGAGTGTGCTTCAAACTTCAACTCCTGATCAGCGCAGATTTGAGGCAATTTGAATGAAGATAATGAAGCATTGTTATTTCTTTTTCTCACAAATTCAGTAACCTGAAGCATTTCACTCACTGTGTGAATACAGAGACATATATTAGGGATGGTAGAGGGTGTTCTGGCTGGGACACCAATAGGGAATGCGATATTTTCAACAACTCTACTGTGAAAAGCGATGCAGTTTTACCATGTTTCTTGAAAAGCTCCTGCGATAAAAACGGGAATAAGCAAAATTATGTGGGGAGATTGACATATTGTCCTGAAAAAAGATTTTATTCTTGGTCAAAACATAATATCGAAATAGCCTGATGTAAACCCGGGGTAATACTCACGGTAACGTTAGTGACGTTGAGTCCGCCTTCTCTGACATGATGGCGCAGGGAGTTGAGGAACGGGCGGGGTTTAGCGTTTACCCGGAACAGGATCAGGTAGACCAGGATATCGAACACAGTCAGCTGTTCAGAGCTGTGCAGCTGAGACAGCCAAGACTTCTGGGTTTTGTTGTGGAAGCGGAGCACTTGCTCCAGCACTCCATGGACAGCTCCTCCGCCTCTACCCCGTCACTGTGGGGTTAGGGGAGTCCCTAATTTGTATAGCACATGATATTCTTTCTTTTTATTAACTATAGGCACATTTAATGAAGATGTTTGCGTTTCATGAGTGTACAAGAGTGTACAAGATGTGAAGATTGTACAAGTGTGAAGATGTTTGATTGTTTGCGTTTCATGAGTGTACAAAAACTTACCCTAGAAAATTGAGCATATCCCACAAACTGGAGGTGTCATCGGACCCAAATTACTAAAGAACTAAATCTTATGTTGTCTCTGATGCTCGTCATTCCCTTGACTTACCCTGATTCAGGGGATGTTGCTGTGGAATGGCTTTCTCAGGGAGAGAGGAAGCGCAAGGCTGATGGGATGGAGTCGGCAGTCAAGGCAGATAGCAGCTCCTCAACAGAAGTGTGCACCTTATCTGAAAATAATATTATCTTGTCACTTGTTTTGTGTCAGGAGAAAGCTGATGATATCAAGGCTTAGGATTGACAATGAACAGGTGTGAAGAAGAAGCCGGTGTCGTGAGTGGATTGATGCTATGATTATCTTAGCATCATCTACCCTAACATCTTCTAACATACTATCTTCTAACCTAATATTTTCTGGTTGAGAGACAGCTCACTAAACGCCTCCAGGATGCAAGGCACCAGGTCTATGGTCGATATCAGGTCGAGAAGCAGGACAGCCACATCCTCATGTCTCTCATCAGGCAAAATCTCAGGAAGGCCAGATATCACTTCTTTCTGCACCTGCAAAACATGATGTCTTACTTTTTAGTAACAGGGAAATATGCCAAAAATGTGTCTACCGGAGACACTTCGAACTGCAGTTTGCGCGTCTTCTATGTGCGCGGCTTAAGTTTGTGCGGCGTACAGACATGTTATTTACATGTCCATACGCCGCGCGAACTTAAGCCGCGCACACAACAAGTACAGCACAACGCATGTAAGAATGTAACTGTTTTGATAAGTTTTGAAATTTGGCGAAATTTTTGCTTTTTTGCTGCATAAGGAGGAGCTTTTCTATTTCTATATGTTCTTTATTTTCATTTTCAATTTGTAATACATGTGTTTGTACACAGGATCTTCATCGCTCCTCATGCAACATTATTTGACAAGGCCGATGGATATTGTTGATTGATCTATGTATATTCATTCTAACTAATCTTATCTGGAAAGATACTGGATACAATTAGGAAAATACGCTGAATTCCGATATTCGGTACCAACCAGAAAAATGTTGAAATTGTACCAAAAATTGTAATATCAGAAAAAATTACCGGAATTTCATAATTGGCTCTTCAGAGCTTTGGGTAGTGGAAATAATTCAACATACTTCTAACATACGCTACAATCACTCTTATTTTTACAAAAAGCATTAAATTCGTAGTAAGGGTTGGAAGAAGGAAAGTAATCTCTATGAGATGTGAACTCACAGGCAAAGAGCACGCTGGCAGGACTTCATTGAGCTTGCTGATAATGACGTCAGCAGACTGCAGGGTCATCCAACGGAGCTGGGAAACAATCAGAGCGGCCATGTTACACGTTCTGCTGTCAGTAAGGGAGGGTTAGTAGTCAGTGAAATGAGAGCGGCCATGTTACACGTTCTGCTGTCTGTAAGGGAGGGTTAGTAGTCAGTGAAATGAGAGCGGCCATGTTACACGTTCTGCTGTCTGTAGGGGAGGGTTAGTAGTCAGTGAAATGAGAGCGGCCATGTTACACGTTCTGCTGTCTGTAAGGGAGGGTAAGTATTCAGTGAAATGAGAGCGGCCATGTTACACGTTCTGCTGTCTGTAAGGGAGGGTTAGTAGTCAGTGAAATGAGAGCAGCCATGTTACACGTTCTGCTGTCTGTAAGGAGGGTTAGTAGTCAGTGAAATGAGCTGGGCCATGTTACACGTTCTGCTGTCTGTAGGGGGAATGTTAGTAGTCAGTGAAATGAGCGTATTATGTTACACGTTCTGCTGTCTGCAAGGGAGGGTTAGTAGTCAGTGAAATGAGAGCGGCCATGTTACACGTTCTGCTGTCTGTAAGGGAGGCATAATCCACGATTTTTGCAAGTTCACCTGAATTCGCCGCGAATTCAGGTGAATTCAGGTGAATTCAGGTGAATTCGCGGCGGAGTTCGCCAAAAAATGTTTTGGCGGACTCCGCCGGAGTCCGCCGCGGACTCCGGCGAATTCACTTGAATTCACCTGAATTCGCCGCGAATACACGCGTATTCGGTGTACTAGTTCGCCAATTTTCCAGTTCACCCAGGTGAACTGCCAGTTCGCGGCGAACTAGTTCGCCTGAATTCAGATGGCAGAGTCCGCCGGAGTCCGCCAGAGTTCGCCGGAGGGAAACATGCCCAAAAGCCCAAATCAGTACGAATTTAACAAATTAACGATCGGCGATGAAATGAAGGAAAATTGCGTTATTGCAATTGCAAAGGCTCTTCTTATACAGGTGTCTTGGTCGGCGCTTTGCTCTAACCAGATCCCGATTGCAAAGTCAACATGGGGAACGGACTCTAGGTCGGGGGACTCTGGGTCGGCGGCGGCACAGCAGGGTGGACTCTGGGTCGGGATATCCCCACAGGGTGGACTCTAGGTCGGGAGCCTCTTCACTTTATATAAACTACCTAAAGCCTGGATCGATTTATACCGAGAATCTCTCGGTTAATCCAGATGACAGAGCCCGTATGGAGGGTACAATCATGCGATCCGATGTATCATTGTGGAGACACTGGGGGACTCACGATACACGGTGTCAGCATGTGACCACATCACAATTTACACTATCCCATACCGCTTGTTGGCTGATAGGATCATATCTCATGTCATCGGAGGGGATACGTGATACGCGAGGTTCATGCGAGCACAACCCCATGCTAATTCGTAACGCCAACGGTGTTTCTGAGTCGTAACGGTGTCATGTTACTGTGTCGAAACGGTGTGACTGTGTCGTTATAGCCTTACTGTATCGTAAAACTGCTAAAGTGCTTAGTGTTAATGTTACATACCTGTACTCAATACTCATGTATACGCGAAGAATTACCATAAAACGTCACCTGCACGACCAGCAGGAATTAATAATATTATATCTATACACCGCCTATCGGCGCCGTCAGCGATTTTTGACCGCCTATAGGCGCCTACGAGTACGTTTTTCATCGCCTTTAGGCGCCTATATGCGCCGATACTGGTTTTTGTCCTCAGCGAATCAGCGATGTCCTAAGTCGTCAGGGGGTCAGGCAACACAGCTGACAATGACGTCACAGATCTTGATGTCAATTTTTTCCAGTGTCCTAACCAAAACCCTAACCCTAACCCTAAGGTTCTTTGGATCCATGACGTCACGCATATGGTAGACATTGTGAATTGCAGATCTTAGTCTCACATAAGCGTACCAGACGTGACAAAGTTCGTTCAAAGTTCAGGTGAATTCGCCGCGAACTGAGTTCACCTAAGAGTTCGCCTGTTCGCCTGTTCTGAGTTCGCCGCGAATTCGCGGTGACATCAGTTCGCCGCGAATTCGCGGCGAACTTGTTCGCCTGGGTGAACTGGAAATTGGCGAACTAGTACACCGAATACGCGTGTATTCGCGGCGAATTCACCAGGTGAATTCGCCAGAGTCCGCGGACTCCGGCGGAGTCCGCCAAAAATTTTTTTGGCGAACTCCGCCGCGAATTCACCTGAATTCACCTGAATTCACCTGAATTCGCGGCGAATTCAGGTGTACTTGCAAAAATCGTGGATTATGCCGTAAGGGAGGGTTAGTAGTCAGTGAAATGAGAGCGGCCATGTTACACGTTCTGCTGTCTGTAGGGGAGGTTAGTAGTCAGTGAAATGAGGTGGCCATGTTATACGTTTCTGCTGTCTGCAAGGGAGGTTAGTAGTCAGTGAAATGAGAGCGGCCATGTTACACGTTCTGCTGTCTGCAAGGGGAGGGTTAGTAGTCAGTGAAATGAGAGCGGCCATGTTACACGTTCTGCTGTCTGCAAGGGGAGGGTTAGTAGTCAGTGAAATGAGAGCGGCCATGTTATACGTTCTGCTGTCTGCAAGGGGAGGGTTAGTAGTCAGTGAAATGAGAGCGGCCATGTTATACGTTCTGCTGTCTGCAAGGGGAGGGTTAGTAGTCAGTGAAATGAGAGCGGCCATGTTACACGTTCTGCTGTCTGTAAGGGAGGGTTAGTAGTCAGTGAAATGAGCGGCCATGTTAATGCTCTGCTGTCTGTAAGGGAGGGTTAGTAGTCAGTGAAATGAGAGCGGCCATGTTAACGTTCCTGCTGTCTGAGGTTAGTAGTCAGTGAAATGAGAGCGGCCATGTTACATGTTCTGCTGTCTGCAGGGGAAGCGTTAGTAGTCAGTGAAATGAGAGCGGCCATGTCACACGTTCTGCTGTCTGCAAGGGGAGGGTTAGTAGTCAGTGAAATGAGAGCGGCCATGTTACACGTTCCCTGCTGTCTGGGGAGGGTTAGTAGTCAGTGAAATGAGAGCGGCCATGTTACACGTTCTGCTGTCTGTAAGGGAGGGTTAGTAGTCAGTGAAATGAGAGCGGCCATGTTAATGTTCTGCTGTCTGTAGGGGAGGGTTAGTAGTCAGTGAAATGAGAGCGCTATGTTATACGTTCTGCTGTCTACTGTAGGGAGGGGTTAGTAGTCAATGAAAACAGAGCGGCCATGTTACACGTTCTGCTGTCTGCAAGGGAGGGTTAGCAGCTCAGTGAAATGAGAGCGGCCATGTTACACGTTCTGCTGTCTGTAGGGGAGGGTTAGTAGTCAGTGAAATGAGAGCGGCCATGTTGCCACTGCCCTGCTGTCTGTAAGGGGAGGGTTAGCAGTCAGTGAAATGAGAGCGGCCATGTTACACGTTCTGCTGTCTGTAGGGAGGGTCAGTGAAATGAGAGCGGCTATGTTACACGTTCTGGGCTATCTGCAAGGGAGGGTTAGCAGTCAGTGAAATGAGAGCGGCCATGTTATACGTCTCTGTCTGTAGGGGAGGGTTAGTAGTCAGTGAAATGAGAGCGGCCATGTTACACGTTCTGCTGTCTGTAAGGGAGGGTTAGTAGTCAGTGAAATGAGAGCGGCCATGATACACGTTCTGCTGTCTGCAAGGGAAGGGTTTCTTTTTACACTTTATATAGACAGTAGATGGACAGTGGGAGTGGACCGCAACTTTCAGTGAAATTCTATCATGCACTGTGCTTGCTGCGCTGAACGACGGACGGATCGGATCGACGCGATCGATCATATCCGTCCGATCGACGACTGCGGTTGACTGTTATTAATTCCACATCTGCGCGTGATTTTCAAAATGCAAGTTGTGAGCTATAAAGAGGGCGAGGCGCTCGCGCGAACTCATAACAACGCTCAACGAAACGTTTTGAATTTTGGACATAATCAAAACAAGGTGAGACATAATATGGATGTCGCCAAAGTGGAACAAATTGTTACAAAATGTAACCAGCGTTTCCCACCAAAAATTGGATGATAAGTCTCTAAATTGGAGACACTTCTGAATACCATTGCATTGACCATAAACACTAAGTGATAGAAATTGTGATAAGGAATGTAATGTGGTATGAATGGTGTCAACGTGATAAGCACCGGAATGTGGAATGCGTACGAATCAAAATACGTCATACGTCATAACATACGAATGGTGTAACGTCATTATGGTTGGAATGTGGAATGCGTACGAATCATGATACGTCATACGTCATAACATACAAATGGTGTCAACGTCACAAGGGATGGAATGTGGAATGCGGGCATTCGTCATCTTGATTGGGTGTCAACAGACACATATATAAAGCCCCCCACTGCGGGTGGAGTCATTATTCATTGAATTCGTTGACCGCTCCGGAACTCCTACTTCTACCACGCCTTCCTTGACGAGTGATGACCAGCCCCTCCTACTCCTACCACGCCTTCCTTGACGAGTGATGACCAGCCCCTCCTTCTCCTACCACGCCTTCCTAGACGAGTGATGACCAGCACCTCCTAGTCCTACAACGCCTTCCTTGACGAGTGATGACCAGCCTCTCCTACTCCTACCACGCCTTCCTTGACGAGTGATGACCAGCTCCTCCTACTCCTACCACGCCCTCCTTGACGTGTGATGACCAGCCCCTCCTACTCCTACCACGCCTTCCTTGACGATTGATGACCAGCACCTCCTACTACTACGGTACCTTCCTTGACGAGTGATGACCAGCACCTCCTACAACGCCTTCCTTGACAAATGATGACCAGTCCCTCCTACTCCTACCACGCTTTCCTTGACGAGTGATGACCATCACCTCCTACTCTTACCACGCCTTCCTGGACGAGTGACATAGACTGGCCTTACTGCTACCACACCATCCTTGGACGAGTGACGACTAGCACCTACTACTCCTACCACGCCTTCCTAGACGAGTGATGACCAGCCCCTCCTACTCCTACCACGCCCTCCTTGACGTGTGATGACCAGCCCCTCCTACTCCCACCACGTATTCCTTGACGAGTGATGATCAGCCCCTACTACTTCTACCACGCCTTCCTTGACGAGTGATGACCAGCCCCTCCTACTCCTACCACGCAATCCTTGACGATTGATGATCAGCCCCTCCTACTACTACCACACCTTCCTTGACAAATGATGACCAGCCCCTCCTACTCCTACTCCTACCACGCTTTCCTTGACGAGTGATGACCATCACCTCCTACTCTTACCACGCCTTCCTGGACGAGTGATGACCAGCCCCTTCTACTGCTACCACACCATCCTTGATTCTGGTCGGGGCCTTCAGACTATCGAGTTGAAACATTTTTGATGCTGTATATCTAGGGTCTGTCAGAAGGATTTAGCCTAATCCTCTGTCCCATGAGTAAGATATAAGAGACAGCGTTAAAAAGTTTTAATGTTTCTTGCAGTAGTACGAACTGACCAGATTCGAGTGGAGTCAATCAGTGTCTATCATCAGCTCCATTAAGAGGGGCTGGTCATCACTTGTTAGGAGGGGTTGATCATCACTAGCCAAGAAAGGAGTGTGTTGTGCCTTTCGTGTTTGATCACTAGCACGCGGCTAAAATGTGCACTTGAAAGGAGTTGCCACAATGCTGTCTGTATAACAAAATGTAACAATATTTTGAGCCAGTAATAGCTATCGGAATAAGTCGAACCCCACACAAACCAACTATTTATGGTCCATAACATCTAAAAAGGGAAAGCCAATAGCAAATACCGGTTACATTTTCTAACAGTTTGTTCCACTTTTGTTCCACATTAACTCAAGTGAAGAGCTGAGAGAGACAAAGGGCAACACAGTAACTAGAGAAGCTTCTCAGTAGTTCAGTCAGGGAATCAGTGAGCGGTGGTACCCGGAGAAGCAACCTGATCAGGGACTCGTTGCTGAAGCTTGAGGAGCAATCCTCTTTAGCCAGCGGTAACATCGCCACTTTCAAACTGAAAAGTGGTCAAATGATGGTTCATAGTTATCAGTTATCATGTCGTGATAACTGATAACTATAACTACCAGACATCAGCTCATATTACATAGTACATTATGTCTCCCAGCCTAACGCTAAAACTATAGAGCCTCCTACAATCCTACTTAGTATTGTTGACCTCTATATCTTTATAAGAGATTTTTTCCCTCCCCATTGGCCTTTTTGTGAATACAAAAAGGCAAATGAGAGGGTTGGTGAGATCTGGGAGGGTGAGAAATAGAATATGTGTATATCAGGTCCAGTTTTTGCAATACAACTACTGTAATTTCTGGAAAGTGCCCGGATTGCTCCTTTATAATATCAGTCGCGAAATGTCCCTCCGTCCGTCCCTCCGTCCCCTATATCACATAATTCTTCAAAATAACGAATTTCTTAATTCATGGAGCTGTCAGTTGTCAAAGTATATAAATCTTATAGGTTGGTCCAATGCATCCGTGCCGCATGCTCGAACTCCCTAAATTATGATAAGTTCTCAATTTAAATTAGGCTGTTGAAGAATTCCGTGTCTTAAAAAGTTAAAATCTTAGGTATTGAGTTGGGCGGTGGATTGGATGAAAAAGGCTTCGGTTTTGTACTAGGTTTGGTACCAAACTGCATAACTATTAGACTTTCTGCTGGATTCCGACTAAGTTTGAGAAATAATATTCGCTGTGAAAGACGAATATTGCTTTTTGGAACAAAGAGACAGCATTGAGCAGGAAACAAAGCATGAAATTTGAGAAATCAGATAAAAAGTGATATCAGAGTGTATAAACATTCAAAGAAAATACATCGTGAAGAAGCAGTGACACAATTTGATGCGAAAAAAATTCAAAAAATGGGGGAAATCAAACGAACTGAGTACAACAACGAACGCGCCAAAAATTTTAGAAGAAAGGGCCCCGGCAATTCGTGTTCTCGGTGGTCGCGCATGGGAAACAATTTTATCCTTTTAATTTATAACGACTGTTTTGTATTATCTTATTATGATGCTGTTACATCAAGCACCGCGGGGAGGGGAAATTAGCCTGCATACGGCCTACGGGAACAAAATTTTCGGGGGGTGCAATTTTGTTTTATCAATGGATTTAAATTTTAACCTCCCCCCCTGCCATAGGGCGTTGACGGTTGTGATTAAATTTCAAAGATTGTGTCGAAAAATAAGATTTTATTTGATTGAAAATGTTAGTTTATTTGACATTATAGCTCATGATTACAATGCACATCATAAACAAGATACTGCGAAGTACAGATCTACCTTATCCCCTCTTTCATCTTGGTTGGAGTGCTCTAATAGCAGTATTTCCCGGTATTTCACTACACCCGCTCTCCCTGCATGAGTGCATGGAAACAACTCCAGATGAAATGCGCGAGGCAGAGACACGAGGCAGGGAGGAATATACACGAGGTAGGGAGGAATATACACGAGGTAGGGAGGAATATACACGAGGCAGGGAGGAATATACACGAGGCAGAGAGGAATATAGACAAGGCAGAGAGGAGACCTCGTGCAAGAACCAGCACCCACCCCGGATAAATGGACATGTGCACATCGCTGAAACGGCAGGCACGGGCTGATGGCCCTGCGCTACAATAGTTTGTGTGATAACAAAGGTATGATGGCGCTCTAAAACTTCACTTTCCTGAGGAATAGGACCAACGAGTGTCTTCTCCGTGACTTGAGGTCCCAGGCCATAGTACGCGAGTACATGGTATCTGGGGTGGAGTATTGTACTGTGATCATTGTATTGGTCCGGAGAATGATTTGCTGACAAATTATTGGTACACTAGGGTGGGGAGATTTATTAGAGAGGATATGGTTGCAAGTTGGACTGTTACAAGTGATTTATAGGGTCTTGGGCCCAGAATGAAATGGGGCATTTAAAATGGGGCAGTGCATTGTAAATGAAATGACCGATATGCCTGAACAATTGTTGTTCGGCTGCCTTAAGCAGCGATGTACTTTCAAAAAGCTAAAAGTTTTAGAAGTTGAAGTTAGGAAACAATGTCATCCCCTTGGACAACAATAACAGCGTTATAACAATATAACAAAGTAACAACAACAGCTTAACAACACGTTTCATTTGTTTACATAATACGTTTGTGTACCTATGTTTAAATGTGGTTTAAAACGTTTAATCAAAACATCATTTAATTTTCTTTGATTCAATTCCTCATAATATCAATTCCTCATAATATCAATCTATCAATGATTGCAAAGATGCAGCTCAGGAAAATGTCATAAATTGTTGATTTTTTGATGTGGTCAGACTGTAACCGATAGGCGATAGACATCAGCTGCCGCCGCACTTAGCAACTTCGTTCTCTGGTTTAATGCATTGGTCGGAATAGGCCATGCCATGGTAGACTGAGTGTAGACATTGAAAAAGCCAATGTACTGTACAAAATATACGCATTGTTATGAGTAATTATAACAAGTTACGCCCCATGCGCTGATTTTGTGAGAATGCGTATAAAGCACCATAGAATTTGCCATTCTTTGCACAACACCCGCAGACACATAATCGAAACATGATCATGGAAAATGCCCGGCAGTAATGAATCGAAATAAAGGTTACTACCGAGGATGAAAGTGATTGGTAGCTTTACTTTATTTGTTACTGTTTCATCCATAGAATGATAGTTAAGTATTTACGCTGTCTCTATGATTTTACCAACCCATCAAATCTATGATGAGTTATCTGTCTATAAGTCTATACTACCTACTCCTCTTATCCTTTACTCCTCCCTTACACCTCCTCTTCCACAGGGGTGGGGCTGCCCAGGACAGGAACCTACAGTTTGAAGGAAGCCCTCCGTCTGCTGGGCTACAAGTGCTACCACTTTGAGGACACATTCCTCAACCCTGGCCACTCTCAGGCCTGGTCTGACTTCATCACCAAACATGGGGAATCAAGCAGCCCTGGTTACTCCCATGCCTGGGCTGACAACATCACTGAACATGGGGAATCAAGCAGCCCTGGCCATTCTCAGGCATGGGCTGACTACATCACCAAACATGGGGAATCAAGCAGCCCAGGCGATCCCAATAGCAATTCACAGGGTGTTATTAATGGAGATTTGAGGGACACTGCAGAGCTGCTGTAGCTGTTATGCGACCTGCTAGCAGATTACGATGCAGTAGTAGACTTCCCCTTCGCACTCTTCCACGCCTCCCTGGTGTCTCTGTGCTTTGGAGCAGCTGTCCTGCTCACCACCCGGGACGCGCAGACAGCTGGACAGACAGCATGAGGACCTACTGCAGACAGTACCAGACAGTGAGGGCAGCACCAGGCCCTCCTCCGGCCCTTCTCCTCCCACCTCCTGCCCCACTTCCTCCTCCTCACCCACTTCATGCACAGCATGGCCTTCCCGGACACCAGTGAGGGAGGGTTAAAGAGGCGTACTAGACACCACGACACCATCCTCTCCCGCTACCCGGGGTGCGGGTCATGGGGTTGGGGGCAGGGGTGGGGGTGCTGTGTGGTGCTGGGGAGAGACCCTCCACCAGACATACCTACCCTCACCTCAACTCACAGGCAGCACTGCTAAGGGAAACACGTGATCAGGCATGGTGAGGAATGTTGTGATGTGGTACTTCTACCTTTACTGATAATGGGGATGGCAGTGTACCAGTTATGCGGTGATGGGATAAGGGCTGTCTTGTACTGTACCTACATAGATTATAGAATACAATACAATGTACCTCCACTGACAATGGTTATTGCACTATATAATTTACAGATTTGTCGTATAAATATTCAATATCTATTGGTTGCATAAAAAAGTAAGAACTTTGGTACGTACAATTCAATATCGTCCAGATGGTCCTGTATAGCTATGAAGAACTTCTCCTTTCCATCTACATCCATCATCTTCATACTCAGTTCCCTGGAAATAAGCTGCTTTAGGATAGGGAGAGAATATTGTGTTCTTACCGTGATGAAATAAAATATAGATACCTTCTGCAACCATTAGTTTTGTTATTGTACAGTGTGCAAGCTTGTATACGAGTATAAGCTGTACAGGTACAGTGAAAATTGAATGCTGGTGTGGTATTTGTGATTTAATGATAGATTTATGATGAGTCATTCTTTAATTCTTAAGGATTTTAATAATCCAATTAAATGAGCTTTTATGGGCCACATGAAAAAAATAAAACTGTGATTAATCATTAAATAAGCAATCTATGGTCTAATTAGTTCACTACAAATTTTATTGATAACTTGAATCTTGATTGATTACAAATAACAGTAAAATTTAAATATGAAATGAAAATAGAGGAGCATAGTACAATATTGTACAATTATTTAGCTTTTAAGCTTTTTAAACTTTTAAAAGTCGGACGGGCACAAAAATGAAATTTAGTGTTAATTTCGATATCATTCAGTTTCATGAAAAACAGGATACGAGAAATATGTAAAATATGTAAAATGATTTTTATAGAACATCGTTTAAAATCCTACCGATCTACCACGCGACTCTGCTAATAGCATGTAAGTTAACCTGATGATATGATCGCTGGTATCGCTGGACATGTACCGCTCACTGCTCAACGATATCCCGAATGGAGACAGGAACTCCGCCAGCTCGGTGTCAGCTGCTGATTTGGGTTTCTTACTCCGCCCTCCTCCCTCCCCCAGCTTACGCTTCATCCTACGAGGGAAGTTAGTGGTTGCGAGGGAAGTTAGTGGTTACGAGGGAAGTTAGTGGTTACGAGGGAAGTTAGTGGTCACGAGGGAGGTTAGTGGTTACGAGGGAAGTTAGTGGTTATGAGGGCAGAGGGAAGTTAGTGGTTACGAGGGAAGTTAGTGGTTACGAGGTTAGAGGGGGGTTAGTGGTTACGAGGGAAGTTAGTGGTTATGAGGGCAGAGGGAAGTTAGTGGTTACGAGGGAAGTTAGTGGTTACGAGGAAAGTTAGTGGTTAGTGGGAGGTTGTTGATAAACCACGTGGTTGGAAAATAGGCGGTTAACAAACATGTCTGACATGTCTCATTGTTAGGGGAAAGGGCGTCATGAAGGGAAATGCCAAAGGGGAACACAGAACATGCATTGGCCGAAATATTTTATATCAAGCAGTATCTACCGTATGTTCCTGATCTCTGAAGAGAGATATCTGTCATAAGGGGGCAAATGTCCCCTAATCCATTACCCTAACTGCAACCGTGCAGAGTCCACCCAAAAACCAAAGTGTGCCGCAGCGTCCCCCCAAAACTGAAAAGTGTGCCCAAGAGTCCTGTGCCGTAGTGTCCTGTGCCGCAGGGTTCAGTGCCGTAGAGTCCTGTGCCGTAGTGTCCGAACCCCATTTTATATCGGTCTTCAGGGCTACAAAATATGAAAGGACATGTGACATGAAAGTATTATGCTAGAGATTGCTAAGAATGAAGGCTAGAAATGAAGTGAAATCAGTTGGCTGATATTCCATAGCAACGGAGTGATCATTAAAAATCTATTTTCTAGAATTCCACAATTCAGACTTTCAGTTATTGAATGAATGATTGAATGAACCATGTACCTTGTGAGTGATAATAGGTATTGACTGTCTCAAACATAGTCAGCTAGCCTGCTGCTAATTCCAAATATCACGGCTCCTCGCACCAGGTGGTCTCACCCTGGGTCAGGTGAGTTGGCACTGGTCACGTGATTCGTCAACTTGGTCATGTGACTTCAACTTTGTAACACTCGTGGTGTTTTGAAAGTCTCTCATCTGAGATTGGATTCAGAGACCTCGACACACCGCGCAGTATTAATATCATTACTCCTTCGTAGAGCATTAGACACCTGGTGTCATGGTGACTGGAGGTTGCTAGGCAACGAATGAACTGTGAAGAAGTGAAGTGCATCGCCACATGAAGATAGGAAACACACTATTGTTATGGAAAGTGTGTTAAGTTCACTTCAGGCTCCCGCTGGATTCGAGAACAACAGTCACTGCCTTCATGAGGGCAGTACTCACAGTCACATCACCGGCCCGGGCAATGCCCCACATTCCCAGAAATAGGAGCCGTGATGTTCTGATGTTTAAACAAATCATCCTGCCCCTCTTTCATTTCACTTCTGTGATACGTGTAATGACACGTCACGATCATATTTTGCTAATAACCGACAGGTTATTGAAACACAACGCCAGTAATTACACCACAAATAGCAGCCCCCTGATAGCTGAGCTATGACGTAATGAAGATAAGAAAAACAGGAAATTATTCCTCCAATTCGTTTAGGTAATGATCCGAACAGGTAATAATCAAGCCACGTACCATACATTACATGTACACTCTCTATATTGTGACACACACAGACCACGCTGTGTGTATATATAGCATTATCTTATTATGCTCAAGTTAGATAATAGACTAGTAATGGTGAGCAGGTGGGCAGCCCCTCCGCCAATCAGAGCGCCTGCAGACCCCACGTGATCACGTGCAGCCCCACGTGACGCGTCACGCGTCGCTACTTAGAGATCATTTACTTGTAAGCTGGAATATATCACCTTATATGGCAATAATTCGTGCTATTTGAGCTTTTCCCGGGGATTCATCGCTGCAGCGACCACGTGACTTGTCTGGACCAATGAGGGACGCGTCAAGCAGACCAGGTGACTCTCGGGGGACCATTCCTTTATAAGATTGAGCAGCACAGATCGCATCAAATATAACTTGTTTATTCTGTGAACCCTCTCGCTGAACGACACCAACTCAACTCCCAACATGGATGATGATGTAGCTGCACTGGTGGTGGACAATGGGTCCGGTATGGTCAAGGCTGGATTTGCCGGAGATGACGCTCCCAGGGCTGTGTTCCCCTCCATCGTTGGACGACCCAGACATCAAGGTGTCATGGTTGGAATGGGACAGAAGGACTCCTATGTTGGAGACGAAGCCCAGAGCAAGAGGGGTATCCTGACTCTGAAGTACCCCATCGAGCACGGAATCGTCACCAACTGGGACGACATGGAGAAGATCTGGCATCACACTTTCTACAACGAGCTGAGAGTTGCCCCTGAGGAGCACCCCGTTCTCCTGACTGAGGCCCCCCTCAACCCCAAGGCCAACAGGGAGAAGATGACTCAGATCATGTTCGAGACCTTCAACACCCCCGCCATGTACGTTGCCATCCAGGCTGTCCTGTCTCTGTACGCCTCTGGTAGGACCACCGGTATCGTCCTGGATTCTGGAGATGGTGTTTCCCACACAGTCCCCATCTACGAAGGTATGTTTTCTTTTGAAATAACCAAGATGAAATTTGCTGTTTTGATTAGAAAGTAGCCGTATTACGTCCAATACCGAGTTTTAAACGTGAACTTATTCTGCAATTCACACATAACCTCACCCTGTAACCACCACATTTTTCAGTTGCTAACATTACTCTACTACCTCAGGTTACGCTCTGCCCCATGCCATCATCCGTCTGGATCTGGCTGGCCGGGATCTCACTGACTACCTCATGAAGATCCTGACTGAGCGAGGCTACTCCTTCACCACCACCGCTGAGAGGGAAATCGTCAGGGATATCAAGGTACGGAGACTTTCAGAACTTTCCTTGTTGGAATTTGATCCAAATAGTACATTGTTCAATGAAACGCCAAATCGGATGCATCATGTTTCATATTTCAACTTGTATGATAGCAGTTGAGCCACTTGAGCTGTCACTCAATTCTCACACCCTGCTCACTAAAATCAGATTATCAACCGAACTTTCCTTTCCCAGGAGAAGCTGTGCTACGTAGCCCTGGACTTCGAGCAGGAGATGCAGACCGCTGCCAGCTCCAGCTCCCTGGAGAAGAGCTACGAGCTCCCTGACGGACAGGTCATCACCATCGGAAACGAGAGGTTCAGGTGCCCTGAGACCCTCTTCCAGCCATCCTTCATCGGTGAGTAGATTGATCTTAGAACTTTAGAAAATAAAGTCGGAACTTCTAACTTGCAGCATAAATATCGATTGAATAGCCAAATGTCTGAGTATTTGCTTTTCTGGTCATTAATCATAGACACACAGACCAATAGCTAGCGGTTCCATACCAAACCCCTCAAATAGGAGACATTGCAGAGTGACTCACAGCCCAATGAGAATCAACTAACCCACGTTTCCTGCTCAGGTATGGAGTCTGCTGGCATCCACGAGACTTCCTACAACTCCATCATGAAGTGCGATGTTGACATCAGGAAGGACCTGTACGCCAACACCGTGCTCTCCGGTGGCACCACCATGTTCCCAGGCATTGCTGACAGGATGCAGAAGGAGATCAGTGCCCTCGCTCCACCCACCATGAAGATCAAGATCATTGCTCCCCCTGAGAGGAAGTACTCCGTCTGGATCGGAGGATCCATCCTGGCTTCCCTCTCCACCTTCCAGCAGATGTGGATCTCCAAGCAGGAGTACGACGAGAGCGGTCCCAGCATTGTCCACAGGAAATGCTTCTAGATTAAACAGTTGTCAGATAATGAGCTATTGATTAATGTTCCAATTTCAGCATGTTCAACGTTTTACTTCGGAATCATTTAGAAATTCGAATGTTTTTATTTTCCTTTTTTATTTTTATGAATTGCTATTTTGAAGAAATTCCAATTTCGATGTTATATTAGTGCAAAATGAATAACTCAGTTTTTATCCACTTGCTTCAATTTGTCGTGAGAAATATTCATGTACCAATTGTGGGTTATCATGTCCAGGTTACCATTATCTTCAGGAATTGGAAAAATTTAATGCCCAAAATTGGATCTAAACGCCAAAAAATTGATTCAAAATTTACGACGATCCATCATTAATTTTCTTATTGCATGATTGGGAGCTCTAATACCTACATAAATAAGGCACAATGCTTCTGTAGAATCTAAGAGTTCTGTTGTGAGTAGAGTTCTGATCAGGGTATCAAAATGTTCATTAGGTTGACTACTTTCGATAGCCGTGGACACATTTTCGGATTGTTATATGTTTCTGGTTCTAATGGGCCCTATTCCCTAATTGGCTTTAATTGGGTAAATTGGTAACTTCGGTATTTTTGGTCAATTCAATACATTTCACTGGTTTCCTTGGTTTTGCTGTTTTCAACTGGACTCACCTCGGAAAGTACCCTAATAAGCTAATAGGAGGTAATTGGGCTCAATTGCATAGCTGCCAAATATTGGAAAACCCGATGCAGTGCATGATTTCAAGGCCAAAAGAAGGGCAAACATAGGTACCTTTTTGTAATTTTAAATGACATAAGTACCTTTTCGGTAATTAAAAGTCTCAATAACAATTTACTCGAGAATCATATAGGTACCTTTATGGAAAACCTCAATTTTGCGGGTGTGATATATTAGTACCTTTTTGAATCTATGCTTCTTTGCCTTTTGGGTCGTATGAAAGTACACCATGACTCTTCTGGTGAACCCCTGCTGACCCCCTGGTGAACCCGTTTAGGGTACATTGATCGTGTCGTCATTGGCCAATAAAGCGTCATTATAAGGCTGAGTGATATTTTAAATGCTTTTAAAACAGTCACGATAAATATTAAATGTTAGAATAATGATCAGGAAGTGGTCAGTAGGGGTTCACTAGGGGGTCAGTAGGGGTTCACCAGGGGGTCAGCAGGGGTTCACCAGGGGGACAGTAGGGAGTCAGCAGGGTGTCAGTAGGGGTTCACCAGGGGGTCAGTAGGGGTTCACCAGGGGGTCAGTAGGGGTTCACCAGGGGGTCAGAAGGGGTTCACCAGGGGGTCAGTAGTGGGTCAGCAGGGGGTCAGTAGTGGGTCAGCAGGGGGTCATTAAACTCGTTGCTAGATTTTTGAAAAGGAGGCGGCTAGACTGGACCCCGGTGGTAAAATGTAGCCTATCCTGGTATCCTAGTTGGGCAACAGCTCTTGGTCAACAAAGCAACAAACTTGTTATTTATTGTTATTTATCTATGATTTATCTAGCTAATCTGCTCCGTATTATATTCATTCATAACACATCACTTGACATTTGAGCACTAGAGCTGGGAGCAGTGGCTCTCTCCAGCAGCCTTCCTCTCACCCCTTATATACACATCACATAATATCCTTCATAATTATTTATCATCCGTATCATGGCCTTCACTGGTACAGCGTACTCAATATTCGTGACTCAATCAACTTCCTTGCCACTACAGTCCCACTTCACGTTGCATGGAATTTATTTGTTACTTTAACGTTAGGTTGCACAACCTCCTACTTCCACTCAGGATAGGTATCCTAGAGCAGGATAGCTATCCTGAGATGTAAATTGAGTTATTGGCAACCACCTCGTACAACATTTAAGAAAATGAAAGCTATATCACGCATTACCCATGATTCGTGTTTCAAAGTGAGGAGAGAGGGACTATGAAAATCGAATTAATGTGCGGATTACTGGATGGAAAGCATTTACAAAACATAGAGGCAGGCGGACGTAAACTTTGAATCATGACGTGATAATGTTTAACCACTGTCCAGTGTCTCGTGATTATTTGTTAAATAATTAGTTGACAAAAAGTAAGAACCACACAAAATTTAATTGCCATCCACAAGTCCACACACTGCAAGTGTCATAGCCCATAATATGTTGTGCTGTAGTAGCATTAAAATTCATATAATTAGGCTCATTTGCCATCACGGCCATGCAACCAAGTTGTTTTGCCCAAAACCAGGATTGGCAACCATCCAAGCAACTTTACCACTGGGGACTGGACCACTCCACGACCAGTTGACCAGTTATACTCTGAAAATAATTGCACGGTAGTAATCTGCACGAGAGTGGTACTAAGGTACTTATTAATTTATGAACTCTGCTCGACAAACAATTTATTTTGTCAAAATATTAGCATGGGTATATCGGTTTTGTTACTCAGAAAATAACGATAGCCTTTCACCAAAAATTTTTCATTTGGATTAATTTTTTCCCTCCCCATTGGCATTTTTGTGTATACAAAAAGGCAAATGAGAGGGTTGGCAGAGATCGTGGTTTGGGAAGGTGAGAAATAGGATATGTGTATATCAGGTCGAGGTTTGCAATTTTGCAATACAACTACTGTAATTTCTGGAAAGTGCCCGGATTGCTCCTTTATAATATCAGTCGCGAAAATGTCCCTCCGTCCCCTTTTCACACAAATCTTCAAAATCACGAATTTCCTAATTCATGAAGCTTTCGGTTGTCAAAAATTTTAATCTCATATTGACCAGGCCCATCCGTGCCACATTCCCAGTCACTAAAGTTTTCATATCGAACAAATCTAATGTGATGGAAATTGATTTTCATTTCGACTATTTCAAACACAAAAAACACGATTTTTTTCGCCAAAAAAGATATTGACCGAGTAAATGTGAAGAAGGCTTGCCAAATTTGACTATTGTTTGGAAAATTGAATCAATATCACAATAAAATACTGAAATTTTACACGTATTGTTAAACATAATTAACATGTCATTTCAAGACGTCGTAGCGCAATCGGTTAGCGCGTCCGACTTAGTAGTGCTGGCACGCTAGAGGTCACGGGTTCAAGCCCCACTATAGTCAAATTTCAAATTTTTATTTTCTTAACTTATCTTCAGTTTTCTGATAGAAAAAATGATCCTGTACAGCCCAATCAGTTCATCAGAAAGGTTTTAAATCAGGTCACAGAAAATTTTCAGTAATAAGTTTAATTCAGCAGTTAGATTTCGAAATACACGATGGCACGATACTCAAATAAGCATGTTGCCCAGGTCGTTAAGACTAGAATTCCCAAAATGTTGAGTTACAAGACATCAAGCATCGCAGGGGAGGGAAATTAAGCGCCTGCATACGGGAACAATGGACAAACAAGAATTGTGTCGGCAGGCGCAATTCTTGTTGGTCTTCATACGATATTATTGACATAGAATCAGTTAAAAATATGATCAATAAAAAGGTTAAAATTGTTAATTGATAGAATAGATAAAAAGTATGAAGCATATTAGCACATTGTAAAATTGCAAAATGTATTAAAAAACATTTAATTATAATTATGAAAGTATTGTATTAACCTTTATAATGGCTGTATTGAAAAAAAAAATAATCTAACAACTTAACTATCCAACTAGTTAATAAAGTAATAAGCTGAGATAATAACTTAAAAGCTTTATGCACCCCAGACCCCTGATTCCATTTCGTGGAGTGTACACTGTACAGTCACACGAGCGAATTACTGCGAAAATCCCGAGGGTAACCGTACCCTATGCCCACAGTCGCGTTTGCCCACAGTCATCTATGCCCACAGTCCTCTATGCCCACTAAGAATTTAGTGGTCAATAAGGACCGTGGGCGTACAGGACCCCAGTCCTAATTACCCACAGTCCTGTATGCCCACTACCAATACAATTAATTAGCATATCAATAAAGAGAGACTGGAACCTAGTATTCATTGTTCTCGTTGTTACAAGGATTCGTACTGGAAGATTGGCTATGGCTAGTATTGCTGATTAATAAAAGGGTGAAAAGAATTTAAAATAGACTCATCAGGCTAATTGCCATGCGTGAACATTGCTCAAGACGTGAAGTCCCTACTGCCTAAACCCTATCTCCTGAGGATTGAGGAAATGCAACCGGAGATACCGAAACAAGATTCAACTTGCTCCCACAGCGCCACAAACTGCAGCTGACAGCTTCTCTGGTCGGCGTATGGCCTGCCATTCCTCCCAGTTCCTGATTTCATATCTGCATGGACAGAGTTGAAGACTACCCTGTTCAGTCTGCGTCCAATAGCTGCCATTTCCAAATACATTGCGTATTTCGAAAAGAACTGGATTTTCAACGCATCCTATCCTATTGCCATGTGGAACGTCTCTTCAGCTGTTGAGTACGAGGAACCCAGGACAAACAACGCTTCTGAAGGCGGGAACAATGGACTGCTCGGATGTTCAAGTCGCAGCACCCGACCATCTGGACATTCATTGGGGAACTCCTTGCATATCACGGCGAGCAAGAGACGAAGTTCCTGCAGAGTGCAGTTGGATCAAGGAGAAAACCCGAATGAGCCCCAGAAACGTAAATGGAGAGAGCGCGAAGAGAAACTGAAACGTCTGGTTGATGAGTACGATCCATGCAGAAAACTTACATTCATTCATACGATTTGGTTGTAACTATTCTTAAGGTTAAGTTATTTTTGGTAAATTTCAAGTTATAACGATTGCATGTATGAATCTTTAAAGTATTTCCTTATTTCAGATTTTACTAGAAAATTACAGATGCATCAGAGACACTCCCTTTCCTATGCTAATCCATTATCAATCATTCGTGTGATGTAGTTTTCGTATCGTACTCAAGTATTCACTCTTTTTACTGTATAAACAGACGCTTTCCCTTAACCTATCGCAATGAAAGAAAGCAATTACTCGATACATTAGTAAGGATTAGTCAGCAACGTGGCGTGTAATGTTAATTCAAAGCTGAAATGTAGGGTTATACTTGTTTATGCAACCACCTCATAGTGGGCAACGGCGACTGTGGGTAACGGGGTCGATTTGGTACTCTATGACCACGATCAGTACTTGTGGTCATAGGGGACTGGTGGTCATAGGGGACCGTGGGCATACGGGACTGTGGGCAAACAGTACCGGAATCAGTCCCGAGTCCTACGGCAGTTCCATAGCAGTACCAGGAAACGAAGCAGATTCGGACCGGTTGAAAGGGTGTTTTTAGCCGACCGAGACCGAAACTGTAACTGGATTTATTGAGAAATGGTAACCGGTCGTTTAGTACTACTACCTTTTTGAGCTTTCCATCTGACAGACTTATGATGCAAGAGGAATTGTTCGTAACTGTTAAATGTTAGTTGGCAATAGGTATTAGCCAACAAAGCAGTAAAACTGTGAAATTATCACAGGGATAAAATCAAACGGTTTAAGATGTACAAAGTCTGAAGTCAGTAGCCACCTATATATCAAAGGTCTACCCTCAACCCTGCATATATAATGTCAACTCCCTTTTCTCTTTTCAGCTCTTTCAAATGAGAAACATTAGACTGGATAAGTTTAAACGTATTAAACTTATTTGACCACCCAAGAACTACCATTTTCAAGCTTTTCATCTGATGGAAAAATGCTATTTGAGGAAAGGATGCCAAAGGGAATTCTTCATCATCATCAGACCAAAGGTAATAGTCTGGCCGCAGTACGGCAGTATATACAGCTGTTATTGGTAGGTGATTCATGAGTTGCAAGTGCTTCAGCTCGAATCTGTAATCTCTTCCATATGGATTAGTGACTTTGCCTGAGAGGATTACACTCTTCAATTTTGGAAAATCGATTCTAGCTATTTGCTCTGCAAACTCTGTTATATTTTGGCAGATAAAACCACTTGTTATTTTAGTGACATATGGGGCGACAATTTCCAGAATATGCATCTTGATTTTGCCATAGCTCCACCTTTTGTTATTAAAGCTTTTATCATTATAGCATACTTCAAGTTCTTCAAAATGAGGCGTTTGTCCGAAGATCTCAGCAAACGAAGCAGCAGCCTTTTTTGAGTTCAATTGAAGATCATAAGTTTGTAGCCTCCTGATTGGTAGATGCTTTAGACTTTTAGACTTTCAAGGTCTTCAGCTGAAATAGGAAACTTGAACGAAGGACTCTTCCACGATATTTCGTTGGCAATAAATCTGAGGGTTTGGCATGTGCGTGTTAATGCCCTTAGGTCTCTCAATGATAGAAAAGACATGATCTTCTCCCAAATTTCATTTGGGAACAATGTGTGACCAAAGTCCTCATCAACTCGAGGCATGTTTTCTAATCTCATCCACTCTTTCCTAGCCTGTGACCTCGTTACAGGTTTATCTGATTCCTTAACTCGAATAGGACGTTTCTTATTCTTTTTCTTCTTCTTGTCTCTTTTCATGTCTCTAATACGTGCCATAACTAGCCTAGGCGAATGATATATAATATGCGTTGATTAATGAATGCCAATTATAATATAATTAACTAATTAAAGTAGATGAATAACGTCATGATACTGACAAAATATGGCAGTCGTTCATTTGTAATTTACAGCATATTATAAGTGGGAAAACACCAAATAAGATGATGCACTGGGACACCAATTTGATAGTGCAACATGTATGGTCATCGATAGGCGGAACCACGGCTTGGGGGGGGTCAAAGGTACAGGTAGAAAGAGGTGAGAGTTTTCCCTGGGTCCCTCTGTGGACAGTTAAAAAAGGCCGGTTAAAAAAGGCCGGCCAAATAAAGGCCAATAAGGTATCCTTTTTAATATGTCACGATGAAATTTGATGAAATTCGCCAGTCTTTAAATAGTTCACTAATGTACTAACAATTTTACACGCACATTAGGAATGACACCGCCTCTGCATGTTTTATTCAGTTGATATATTCCTCCAATCCTCCATAAATTTCCCATGAATTACATATCAGTCCACCAACCATTTGCTCTGTTATGTCGCGTTACAATGCCCTAATCTAACACCCCCATTGTTACTGTTGCACTAATTGCACTCGGCTTCACCTTGTGAAATAAGGGCATTAAACAAACTCGGCTTCTCTTCTAGTGATTACTGCTGTATTTTTCACTCAGCTTCGTCACGGGGTCGGCCAAGGGTGAGATCCATCTTTAGCAGATATTACGCAGATGCTTAAAAGAAATTACGAAGCTGGGAGTCAGTAGGGGGTCAGTAGTAGGTCAGCAGGGGGTCAGTAGTGGGTCAGCAGGGGGCCAGCAGTGGTAAGACGCTAAGCAGACACTACGAAGCATTATTAAATCACGGAGAAAGTTAACAAGCTGAGCAGCTGCGCTATTCACTGCTTTATCATGATCACAAGTTATAAGATGAAATAAAATAAAAATTTCTGGTCAAAAGTCAGTCCCATATTGGAAATATCAAAAGTATTGGAAATATCAAATAATATGTTAATCAAAAAAAGTTTAAAAGCAATAATTCATCGTCAAATTTACTTAAAACCAAATTTACTAGGGTACAGTAATAAGAGGCAAGAGCTTAACTACGTTGTCGTTATGAGTCTCATTCATAACAAAATACTACGTATTCGTATGGTGCCAATTTCACCCATGTCTCTAAACCCATGTTTGAGCAGCGTATCACATTCATCCAGGCTCTATGAAAGCTGCAAAACTTGCACCCCTGAAAAGAGAAGTCACTCGGTAGTTTTCTCTGGGACCAGCCACAGAAGGGAATATAATTGCAGCTGGACGCCATAGGGGCTCATCTAATGTAGAGAACTTTACACCAGTCTCAAATTCAATTTCAATCCAAAACAGCAATGCAGTAGGGTCCAGATCATTGAGAGAAGAGAATTCCACAACACTTCGAAACACTTCATGAGATGATCCAGTAATTGTCAGGAATGTGAGGAAGGCAGAGAGCTTCGAGTGTTTTAAAGTCTTCCATGGCACATTTTCATGGATAAAAGTTTGGAATTTATTAACCTCACAAGTAATTATTTCTGATTGTTCAGTTTCTCCAAGTTTCAACGCTGGTTGATTTACTCGAGACCATTGCTCAAGTTTTTGACTGTTGATAACATAACCGCGAAATGACAACGATTTCACACACTTGTGACAGAAAGGATCTGAAAGCACTAAGCCTCGAGTATCTAAAACACTGGAAATAACATCCCTGACTTCATCGGTGGAATCTGCGAAACTACTGTTCAAAAGTAGTATCTGTCTAGGCTCGATGGTAGTCCTATGACAATCATCCTCGGCATCGGCCCACGTTACTGCAACACTGATATCAGAAACCACAACTTGGATTTTTACAACATCGCCAACTTCAACATATCGTTTAGGCAAAGGGTGGAAGCCTTGCTCCCAGCAGTCCATCCTGGTGTGATTTGTTTCGATAAGATCAGGAGCAGAGGTGATAACATTCCCCTCAAATAGCTGAGCATTGAAGAAGGAGCACATTCCACTACACCAGCCACTCTGTGTTATTGCTATATTCATGACTATCACTGATTTTTCCAAGGCATCGCCCAGCTTAGCATCGAATAAAGTCACAGGCTTGCTCATCTGGATACATTCCCCTATCTCGTTCAGGAACTCACAACAATAGGGCTGGTCAGCAGTGCCAATGATAGATTTGAAGTTCCCAGAGAAATGAGAGCGGTCCAGTAGCTCGGATTGTATGAGAAATCCTTCAAGTGAGATCCTAGAGGGCACGAAGGTGATATTGCGATTGCTTGATCTTGTGACAATGTCAGTACAGTACCTCACTATTCCCTCCCCTATGCCTACACTGTCCAGGGTTTCAGTGACGACTAAATCAACTCGATGAACATCAACATCAAAATCAACCGATGAGCAGTGGAAAATCTCAATGGTATCAATCTGAGACGTTGCCTGCTCACACACGTTGAACATGACTCTATCCTGTTCCACAGCGTAGACCTTCTCAGCACCAGCTTGTGCAGCGAAGATGCTCAACAGACCAGTCCCAGCCCCCAGGTCCATCACGTGACATGCGTTGTGTTGGGAGATGGCGGACGTTATGGCAGCGCGGAATGCCGTGTTTCGAGCCATGTCATTGAGCATCCTGAAACTCCAACGGACTAGGAGGGTGTTCCGCATGTTGCTCACTGTCTCGAACATCTCAGGGGAGCACGACTCACGGGAATGACAAATCACTGAAAGTGAACCTTTATGATATTCTGGTACTACACTATTACACTATATTGAGGTGAGGATTCGGGAATATTCCTCGAGGAGAAGCCGAGTGGAATATGGGAAATCCACACCGAAATAGTGTGTATTAACGGTATTTTTAACGATCTAAGCGAAAGATACGAGGCCGATCCTTAAACTGGATTTCAAACTCGACGACTGGGCCTTGAGTTGAATAATATTACACCTACTTACATACTAAGCTGGCCTATATGTTCATTTTCAATCATGACGAATTCTATGCTTTTATGATTGTGTCAAGATTTATATATGCAAATTGTGTTTCTCAACAAAATCCTAGGGTGTGCAACCGACAATCCGGGAAAAATAATTATCAGTTATCGGCGATAAAAATTGACAGGAAATACCAATAATTTAATAAGCAAAATTCGTCATTTTCGAAGAGGTTTCCTGGCACCACTTTACCCTGATACCAATTTACCTCGACACCATTTTTTCCTGACACCACTCTAACCCTTTTATCAATCTAAACCTGACACTACTTTCTGACACTATTTTCACTGACACCACTTTGGCCCCGACAGTGACACCACTAACAACTCTAACCCTGACACCACTTGATCCTGGCACGACGTCACCAGGATCTGCGCACTTGCACGTGGTGTAAGCTCTCAATGGGTGTGAACACATTGGAAACCGAAAAACACTTACTGTATGAGTGTGATCTGTACTCTGGTTTGCGAAACAAACTTGTAACTAAGTTAAACAACGCTCCACAACACAGTCTTGATTCCCACCCACAGCTAAACGTCAACTTGCAGTCACTCAAGGACAATCTAGTCAACCTGTTATCACCATACTCACACAGTGACCCAGTCAATATGGATCTTAATGCATACAACTTACACCATAACACAAAAAACACAAAACTACAAGCAAGAACGCACACACAAACATTAAATTCTGAATTAGAAAAACGTCGGGCTTACATAATCACTTGTATCTGTAGCTTCATCTATCGTGCGATGGACAAACGGCACAAATATCTCAGCGATGTAAGGGAGCGTGAGGCCCAACTTAATACTTTGGTTATTCATTTCAACTAATCAACTAATCAATGATAAATCACTCCACACACCGTGCCATCATACAAACCATTGGAATTAATAAATGTTAAAAAGACCAAATTACAATGTATGCGCAATCAGTGTTTGCGACATATGAGATAAATTTTCACTGCCCATTTACGCTGTACAATATTATCACAGCGATTCACCCAACACGCTTTTTACACAGCAAAGCAGATCATCAGGTACTCCAATTAAACTTAATCAACCGTATGCCCCAAGTGTGAAACTCAATATTGTATAATATCGTAAAATATAAAATGAGTGAGCCAGTTAACAAGC
Organism: Beroe forskalii; assembly: GCA_011033025.1. Taxonomy (NCBI): domain Eukaryota; kingdom Metazoa; phylum Ctenophora; class Nuda; order Beroida; family Beroidae; genus Beroe; species Beroe forskalii. Next base: position 116,898 of record WFMF01000132.1, read on the forward strand.
TATTGAGTACCTACTGCAATAAGCAAGAACACAACGCTGAGCCAAATAAGCGTATAATGAATGTCTTGATTTTGTCGGGTTTCAGTCACCATATTCAATGCGAGGTATGAGATTCGAACTAGTAACATTTCAATTGAAATAAAACAAAATGTTTGTTGTTGTTTTTTCTTTATTATGCTGTTTGTAAAATATGACGGGCAACGATAGTTACCCAATATTTACCTTTAAACCTTGTAAAACCTTGTAAACCTTGTAACCCAACAACACCTCACCCTGACATCACTTTACCCTGGAGCCACTTTATCCTAACATTACTTTCCCGTTGACACCACTTTAACATGACACCACCAACTGTGACACCATTTTTGCTGACACCACTTTGACTCAAACACCACTGACCACCCCATCACTGACACAAATCTATCCTGACACGACTTCAACCGACATCACTATATACAGGCATCATTTAACCCTGACACCAATTTAAAGCTTTAACCTGACGCCATCAATTCTGACACCACTTTAACCCGACACCACTCTGACGCTGACACCACTGACGAATACCACCCTGACACCACTTTATCCTTGCACTACTCCACTCCAGCATCACTCTACCTTGATGCCACTTCACCAAGACACCACTTTTAAACCTTGACACCACTTTAATACTTCAAAATTCAAATAGTCAATATTTTTAGCCTTGCCCACCATGAATTACTCAATACATCTGTTTAAAGTGTTAATTCGTAATAATGATAATATAATAATGATAGTATTTTCATCTTAATGTATCTAAATCTACCTATTGTACATATATATCGATCGTTTGGGATTGTTTTATAACTGTTAAATTGTCATCAAGGAAATTTTAATGGTTCATAACTTCACAATAACTAAGCATACCAATTCAAAGATTCAAGTTCAATACCTTCTGAAAAGTAGAAATTAGCCTCTTCATAACTTTCGTTTCCTATTGCAGCGTTTCCAAACAGCCCACAAACTTCATCCATATGGTAAGTAAATCGTTTCATTTTGCTGAGTTCATCATAGCAACTCTGTCGCTGATCAATCGACACTGTATCAGTGAGCCATTCAAACAAGCATTGCATCAATATCTGCCAGCACTGAAATGAATATAAGTATATACATTTATTACTGATAGTGAGATTTCAAATCAAATGCTTATCAAAATCACATGTGGGGACTATATTTACCTGAATTATTAATGATAATTACCTGAATTATTAATAATAATTATGCAAAATATGCAAAATGCCTTCAATCACACAAGGATTAGGATAAATGAATGATTCTGATAAATAGGTTATTAGCCAAAAGCTTGACCCTATAACAACTAAATTTCAGCAACTTTACCATTACAATAGTTTAGATTCTAAACTATTGTAATGGTAAAGTTGCTGTTATAGGGTCTAAACTTTAGAATAAGGTGACTGCAAAACAGTGTTTTGTAGGCTATGGTGTGACTGCAAAAAGTGAACCCAATTGCTACATAATTCCAAGAGATGTTGTTTTGATCACACAACTTGAAAACACTATGAGGAGATTCAATTCTGGTATTCGAGTTATAATTTCACATTAGCGACAAAATATGTAAAAGATAGAGCCTTCAATTGATATACTGACTTCATCAACTTCGTTTATTTCCTCCAGCAGCTGAAGTTTCGATATGACCACAGAGACAGCAGCATCGGAAGCCAACTCATGTGGGAAACCCATCAAACTACTGCAGGTGGCATTTTCCCTCAAGAGTAAAATTGGTATAGCTAATTTTGAAAATATCATGAAAATAAAATTTGTAATTCGATAGATTTTAAACTTGAAATTTAACGTTTTAAACTTGCTCTCTAACTTGAAATACAATGTTTCACCATTAGGTCACAGAACCATATCAGTATAACAAGATAACAGTATTATACTATCCTAGTCAATATAATAACACCTACTACATTAATGACGATTGATATTGTTAATTGTTGCTGAATAGTTTTCATCTCTCATTGAAAATGAAAAATCATGCGGAAAGAAAAAACAAATTAAATGCTATTTACAAACCAGATACCAGATACATGGATTTTATAATTTATACAAAAAATATGTTTCATATTACAAATTAATAAATGACATTTGGACATTATAACCCAGTATCATTCAATAGGATGATTGAGAGGATAAAAGGGTATATTTTGTCATTCCAAAATAATTTGAGAATTTTGGGTATTTCCCTGTAACACCACAATAATGAAGAGAAATTTAAGTTACTTATTGTCATTGAAAAGTAAGGCAAGAACTCAAAAAGTTGAAAAGAAACTCATTGATTATATTTCATCATCACTGAAATCCAATTCTGGCGGAAAATCACCAACAGCTACATGTCTTGGCTGGGCAAAAGCACCATATTTATTAGGGCATGTGAAATAACGTTTACCTTCAACAATACCATCATGTTTTCCAACAGGCTCATCAAATTTCACACCAACCCAATAGCCATCTTTAAACTCAGTTTCCCCAATAAACATAACTTCCCCTCTTCTAACTGGCTGTTTTGGAGTGTGAACTTCACATCTGTCACCAACATTCATCTGTGAAGCCTTTTCTTTGTTTTCTTCACTCTGAGCAGCCAATTTAGCCTGAACTTCTGGATTGAAACGTCCTAACTTATTCCTCTTTTTGAATGCCTGCACAGTATCCTCACGCTTTTCATATTCTTCAGTTGCCATTTCATATTTTTCAACACCAGTTAAATCTTCAAAATTACTAGCATTGGTATCTGTTACATGTAACCTGATGTTGTTATTAAGCACACTTTTGAGAGTGGAATCATCATTGTCAAGAATGCCAATAGATTTGTTCTGGTCATTGAATAATTCAATCTTCATGGAATCCATAGAAGCACCAGTTATCATTTCTAGTTTACCCTTGAGTTCTCTGACAGTTATATGAGATGGAAAACTTTTCTCTGAAGCAACAGATGAAACATTGCTGGTGATTGATACTTTGACATAGTCAGGATGAGTAACGATGGCTTCTGACATATTGGCTTTGAATAGCAGCAACCCTCAGTTAGTTAATTTAATATATTTTTTTATCATATTGGTGTTGTGTCGCACTTCGTGGAGTTCCTGAAGAAGAGATATTTTATCTCAAAACTGACAGTTGAATAGTGGTGCAAAGTGTATGGGTTTGATTTCATATTTCAGAATTTTTGTGTTTCACTGAAATGATCAATCACTTCAAACATATTGGTGACTCAATGCAGTAAAACATAAAAATCTCAATATGGGATCATTCATATCTTGCATAAACATCAAGTGGCAGGGCAAAATATTTCAAATATATAATGTGATTAAGAAGGATACTTAATATTATTGACCAAAAACTGCTAATATAATGAGACTAGCAGGCCTGTTTGGCACTGCTATGCACCACCTCGTTCACAATATTCGGTCCTATAAAGTTCAAATAAATGAAAATCTTTTTACTGCATCGAAAAATTCGAATCAGAACCAAAGTTATTCAGGGGAATGGCGTAACAAAACCAACAAAGCCAGAAATGAAATTCACTCATGTTACCATAGCAACGCCAGCATTTTTCCGCACTCTGCATGTGCATGCTGACACAAATCCATACACACATCGACACAGTGCCCATACACACGGTTTTCCCATTCTAACATGATGCTGACACAATGACCCATACACACGCCGACACAAAATCCACACACACACTGACACAGTGTCCATACACACGGTTTTCTCCATTCTAATCTATGATGCCGACACAATAATCCAAACACACGCCGACACAAAATTCATACACTCTTACGAAATAATATAATGAGATAAGAGTGGTGCCTAATGAAACTTGACTTGCAAACAACGGGTTGTTTTGCAGAAAGTTTCAAGATAATTGTGTCTTAATTAGGGACTCTCAACTCTAACAAGTGTTGTGGCAATAAGCAGTAATGAAGATTTGAAAATTCTCTGAAAGTATGTGTCTCGCTGCTTGAGTCCTGCAAGAATGTAGGAGAGGAGACAATTTCATGAAAATGATATTCCTTGGTTAAACTTCAAAATTCAAGGTCATAGCTTCTACTAAATTATGATGCATGAAGATCACTTGTGATAGTTAGTCTGGTAAAAACTTGATCAAGCTAATATCATCATGGAACACTCTGAACACAACAGATTTACACCCAGAACCATACAAAAGCAAACAAATTTCAATAAAGATAAAGATAAAGATAAAACTTTTTGCTTTACAGCAACAATAATGAAACAATGGTTAATGAAACAATGGTTAATATTTTTCAGCAGTTACACCATGATTATATCAAATAAATATCTTCATCCAGATGATTTGGGGAAATATTAGTTGAACTTAACATCAATAATCAACAGATTAAAAATAAGCTGCAAATTAATAAGAGCAGTTCCACAACAAACTCTTCACAAAACTACATCGCTCATTTCAACACATGTTACAATGTGTTCATGGTTTCATAACTAAAATGCAACATAAAGTACTTCAATATCAATTAACACCCCTATCTAGGTGCTTCGAGTCATCATTAAACCAAAATTTACAAATAAATTGCGGTAGAAGCTTGAAATATGAACAGTACAAATAATTTAAAAAAAAGCAATAAATTAAAAGCGGCCGAGGGGTAACTGAACAACCCAATTAGATAATATGATACTAAAAACAAGGTTTAAAACTAGACTGATCATTTGGCCTGCTTCTAGAATAAGTGTTGATTCCTTTCTTTTTTGCAACATATGGATTATCCAATAAATAATGATTAAACTTTTCTTTATTCGATAAATAACTATATTTCCTTCAATCTTGTTAATAATCAAATGTGAAACTTCCCAGTAATAATAAAGAAAATATAAAGCTTATGATGAGTTTTTTGAAATCACACTGGGTAACTTTTCAAGCACAATGGAATAATTATAAATCCACAAAAATCAGTTTCAAAGAGGCAGTAAAAGGGTACCAAAAAGTAAAACAATGATTTTTTCCTTAGATATTGTTGTTTTTTGTTAGACGTTGTCGTACAATGTATAACCCGCTGACACCAGCCGCTTCTCAATGATAATCAACTCATTTTTGAGAAGGTCATCCTCAATGAGAATGACCCTCATTCTCGATGAGAATCAGCGCCGCGCGCGCGGGGTTGATGGATTTCTCCCATCCCTGCGCGCAATTACACTCGGAGGTTTGGAGGGTCGTGTTTGGTGTTGCGGAAAACGTTGCGTGCGCAGCGGAGGATAGGGCGCAAAACTAGCTTGCCGGACGTTATTTTGTCAATATTCATCTTTTGCGCGCGAAGCGCGCCGTCGTTTCATTTCTAATTTTGTCGACGACTCGACGAAGAGAAACGACGGTGCGGCGCGCGTGGCGGCGCGCGTGTGGCGCGCCGCGGCGCGCCACACGCGCGCTTGTCAGGCGTTGCCAGACCCCCTCGCGCGCGCGCAACGACTTGCAAATAAATTTTTAAATTTCAAATAATGGGTCTGACGACGTCAGAAAACGCTCGCGCTAAAACCGAAATGATAACACGCAGTTTTCAAATGATATAGCTAGATTTTTGAAAATTTTAAAAAGCTTTGAAACAATGAAACATACTGTGACCATTAAAAAGTTCTTCTTTGTAGAACAAATACAGTCATTTTTGTAATCAAGCCACAGAACTCTCAAACAACTCCAATCATAGTCTTTGAGGCGATGTATGAAAGAAATGCCTCCATCAGAGAGCAGATCCAAATAAAGCTGGAGACACCAAAAATGATATGGTGTACTGAAAGATAACACTGTGGCACCCAAGGGTTTGCTACAACAGAATAATCTTCAATAATCGCATAATGGACACATTGCATTCATTCAACAATGTAATCTTTTAAGCACTTGCACTTTTTTTAATGTTATAATCGAATATACTTTGTCACTGTCAATTGCCAGGTTTCACAACACTTTAATGAGACACACGAGCTGATTGGCTCATTATTCATGGTCAGTATTCATGGTTTATTAGCTTCTTTTTGTCATGAACCTTATGATTATAAACCACTTGAAACCCCCTAAAAACCTTTTGAATCCTTTAGTGAACAAAATATGCAAAAATCAAAATTATAAATTGAAAGCATCTCTCAAGAAGAAGTATTGAATCAGGATGCATGCCACTTCTCATTAATTTTATTAATGTGCAACATAAAAGGACACAAATAACCTAGATCCATCCACGGTTTCCTCTACTTCTCTTCACTTAGTGTTTTGCTTAATTTCTTGATGCTTGGAGTACAAAAAAAGACCAAAGAGCAAGTTTCAGTTTCATTCAGGCAGGTGGTCACTGCACTTGACGGTGCTATACCCTGGTACCAGGGGGTAACTGCTGGGGGCCTACCTCATAAAAAGCTCTCGCAATTTAAACACCCTGAAAGCTGAGGTAGGTATTGGACTGAAAATGCCTGCACACCACTCATCTTGGTGTGACTCACTAAGATACTGCTGCTCTCCACATTGGATTACCTAAAGGGATCATGTTGGTGTTCAAGTACGGAGTTGGAGAAAAGTCTTGCAGATTGATGTCTTGAAGAAAGATTTCTTTTTAACTCAAAAAAGAGAATACTTTGTACATCTTATATTTTTTGTAATCCAAAATTTTCTAACTCATATTCATGCAAACGAAGTGAAAATGAAAGAGATGTAAAGCAGAGTCCAGAAATGGCCTGGTGTTCCATTCTTACCCATATTTGTGCAGACCACTCGATTGAAATAGGCCTAGATAAAGACACACAAAATTGTGTGCTTTTGGCAGAATTTATATAGAAAGTTAAAGCATGCAGAGAAAATCCACCCATCTTTATTCTTTATTGAGGCCTCTGTCAATCCAGTGGTCTGCACACATATGCGTTATGGACTTAAGCTAACAAGAAAATTTAATTTTCTAATTTAAACTGAAAATGTTACTTGCTAAATGATCATTTGTATGTGACCATAAGCACAGCAAAAAAATGGATCTTCAAAACAAGATCTTTTGGTCTTTACTTTTTTGGAAAAATTCAAATGTTAGATTGATTTCAAGACTAAAACTTCCCCATTACAGCCCATTTCAAATCACACTACAAAAACTCTATTAGTTTCAACTTAACTCCATTTGTAGCAGATTTTTTTACATACCCACCAAACTATCTCTTTGCCATATCAGTGATTTGCTGGTTCCTTAGCTTTATAACATTGTTATGGCTTGTAAATAGGAATGTTTTATGAATGTCATGATCTGACATTTTTTGATATCAAACTTTGGCCACGCTTTAATGGCAAAATATTTCCGAAGGTTATATTAGAGATTGTCTAAGCGTGTTAGAAATTCTTTAAATTTATTTTTTATATTTATATTATATAGGTACTTATGGAGGGGTATGGATGTACCCTGTAATGAAAATAACTTTCTTCATACCCTCTTATAGTGTTCAAAATGTCGACTGAGGTCATGGAAGGTCAAATTGTTCATCTTGAGAAAACCAAAGAATCACAAGACCCTCCAATTGAAAATGTTAAAGATGTTCTACTGATTAACCAACCCCCAAAAGTAGAAAATGGTACTAGTGAAGGTATGTGATGTTAGGTACAATCATTTTTCTCTCATAATTTGCAAACTAGGTTATTGGAGATCTTTATATGAAAGTTACGAAACTATATTTGATTATAAACTATATTTTCACCCTCCTGTGGCTTCAATTCAATATATATAAATCCTTTGTAGAATTACTGTATAGCCACACAATAACAGTGACAAACTTGAAAGTTTTAAATTTCATCCATTCTTAACAATTGAAATAAGTGCTTCCATTGGTTCAACATGATTGATATTTTGAGAAATATGAACCCATTGGTACCTAATTTTTTATAGGTATACCTACTGAATAATACAATCTTTCAGTTAACAAGTTTATTTCTCTGAACCTCATCTTGCCTCAGTCAACAGAATCTATCAAAGTTACAGTAAGTACCTATTTCGTAAATTGTTTATGAATGTTATATATTAAGGGGGCCAGGGGGGGGGGGTCTGAGGTCGGTTTTCGGGTTTTTGTTGTTTCTGATAGAGGAGAACAACAGCTACCAGTAGGTTTTTACCCCATGTAAAAATATTGTTCCTAGCCGAAGTTATGAATTTTTGAAATCGCGAGTTTGCCTGTAATTACAGTGCGCGCGTAAACTCCTAACGCGATTTGCCAAAAATCATCTTTAAAATCTATCTCCTCCTACAGTTTTTGAGGAAAACCCTTGAAACTTGGTAGTTATAATGTTCTAGGGCATAAAACAAAACTTTTGATTGGTCAGATTTTTGATTTAGGCCTCAGAAGTGAAAATATGGGCTTTTGAAATTTGAAAATCGTAATTTTTGACCATTTTTTGGACAGGAGCCAACTTTGAAAATTCATATTTTCACTTCTGAGGCCTAAATCAAAAATCTGACCAATCAAAAGTTTTGTTTTATGCCCTAGAACATACCTTAGTGGTAGAAATTATGATGCGTACTTATTATGACGAATGAAATTATGATCGGTACTTATTATGATGAAAAAATTTTGGGATAAAAACAATTTTTTGGCGAACAACCAGTGTAATGAAATTTCATTTTTAATCATTTTACCCGGCCCTTTGAACCAAAATTGTCCGTACTCCGAAATTTGATCAAAAATCATAAAATAAGCCTTGATGCCGGCTATTTTCTGACAAAATCATTTCTTTTTTAGCATGATTTACATCCATAATTTTGCTCACTTTCAACATCATGGTGATTGAGAAGTGAATGTTACGTGAATATCATGCTCGCACATTCACAATGTTTTTCGACCGATGCTGTCACATTTTTGGATCAAATGTAAATTTGGTCTTTGATAAGGTCTGGCAGTAAGGTAGCTTATTTGGAGGTTAGGGCCTTGATTATTGGTATCAACTAAAATGAGTGAAATTCCGTAATTTATGGCAACTCCATGGTATGAAGCCTTGATGCTACCATTTCAACCTGAGTTTTTGATTTTGAAAATTTGGTGGTTGAATGTTGTAGGGCATAAAGACGAAACTGTTGAAAAAATTTTTGGTCTTTTAGCCAACTCAGAAGTGAAAATATTTTGGGCAATTTGAAATTCTGGTTTTTCAACATTTTTGGACTAAAAGTTTAAATAATTCAATTTTGAGGTCTTCTAAAAAGGCCTAAATAAAATTGACCAAATTTTGATCTGTATAAATTATGATGTGTAGAATTTATGATGCGTACTAATTATGATCATTTTGCGAAAATAATCATAATTAGTACGCATCATAATTTCTACCACTAAGGTAACTACCAAGTTTGAAGGGTTATCCTCAAAAACTGTAGGAGGAGATAGATTTTAAAGTTAATTTTCGGCAAATCGCGTCGTAAGTTTGTGCACACACTGTAATTACAGGTGAACCTGCGATTTGAAAAATTCATAACTTCGGCTAGGAACAATATTTTTTCATGGGGTAAAAACCTACTGGTAGCTGGCGTTCCCCTTTATCAGAAACAACAAAAAACCGGAAATTGACCTCGGACCCCTCCCCCCCCCCCTGGCCCCCTTAAATTTACTTCACACAAAGTTGCTATTTTGAATTTATTATTACTTATATCATGACTAAACCTTGATCTAAATATCTGTTCTAGATTATTTCTTCACAAATTCCTAATGAAAGTCCTGCTAGCAGGGATCAGTACATATTACATAAGTTGCAGGATGTTTGATTTAACTTAAAAGCTATAATAAAGAAAATGAATGTTGCAGGTTGGAACACATGACCACATTCATGAGTTGAGGCAGATGGCAAACGAACGCCCAGAGAGTTGTTACAAGACCTGCTTCACTTTGCAGCATCGAGGGAAGGTCCTTGACGAGTTTGCAATGGTTAACTCTGTGGAGAACTTAACTGAGGGTGAAACAGTTAAGTGTGTTGCAGGTATGTGGTTTACAACTTACTTTTTATGCTGTATGTTTTAACTATAACTCTGTGTACCCTCTTGTAATAATGTTACAAGAGGGTGCAGGGTATGATTCATCCATTTTTCATTCTAAAATTAATGTTCAAATTAAAGATAGCTATGAAAACTGAAATTTCCTTTCATTAGACTTATGTTCATCTTGTCACGAACCTTCCAGAGCAATACAGTTTGCGGGAAGCTCGGCTGCACCTCAAACGAGTGAGGTCACTAATTCAACCTGACATTCAAGTCAGTGCACAGAACGGTACTGATAACTTGTCTCTGACATTTGCTAAAGTTATTGCTGGCAGGGACCTAGAAGGTTTGCAGTGGTACTGTTTTATAGTATAATCGTTCTATTGATCGTTTTCATGGTTTCTGCGAGGTGCTGATTGCTGAAATTGCCTGAAACTTCAATCTAGTTGTTACCGATTTTGTGTTTTGAATCGTTGATTTAAAAAATCCACTATAAATGTTTAGGTATTGTGGATATAAAAGATTGTCACCTCAATTCCTACCCTTCCTATCAGAGGATATTCAGAAAAGTGTAAAAGAAGATCACGGTGTTGAACTTGACACAGCTCCACCAGAGTACTTGTTTGAGAACGCATCCCCCCTCCTTCCCCTCTTCCCTGAGACCCCCCAGCCCCCTCCTCAGTGTGTGGCCAGTATCGGGTACAGTGGGTGGAACCCGCCTCCTGGCCCTAGGAGGATGCTCGGTTAGTTGGTGTGTGGTCACGTCTCACAGGGTCGCAGTCCATATAGTCTCGTGGTCAGGCGTCACCTGCTATGGGGTCAAGTCACGTGTGTCTGTGTCATTTTTGTGTCTCGTAGATTGTAGAGTGCGTCAAACTGTATTCTGTTACATGGTTCCTTGGTCTGTATTTGAAATGATACGATCACTGTTCAGGTGATTTGTTCTACCTAACCGTGAAGACTCTGGAAGGCTCTACAGTTCACATGACGGCCACGCCCTCTGGCTTCTACGTGAACAAGACCACGGAGTCAGTGTTTGATCCCAACCCTGCTGACATTTCCTGTAAGGGCTACACCTTGATAGACACGCTGAAACAAGTCAGCAGCCTCTTCAACAAGAACTTCGCTATAGTTCAGAAACAGAGCCTCAAGAGAAACCCCTACGAGGTAAGAGGTGGTGTGTTATTCGGAAATTGGATTGTGATCTTAGATGTTCACGTGAATCATCTCCAATGGAATTATGAACTACCCAGAAGCACGATCAATAAGAATTTGTCTTGCTGCTTCTCATTTGTAACTTGTTCAGGTTATTCCGGTTCCCTATCCAGTCTTCACATGGTGCTCCCCTCCTGCTGAACATACCTACGATACACTGCGTGCCGAGGAGGCTTACATTCCTAACAGGTACATTCTTTAGAAGGTAGATTCCTAACAGGTAAATTCCTATCAAGGTACCTTCTTATCAGGTACCTTCCTATCAGGTTCATTCTTAACAGGTGTACATTTCTTATCAGGTACCTTCCTATGAGCTACATTCTTAATTGAAGTGGCTGATTTGTCCCAGGAAAGTAGGAACTTACAAAAAGACACATGACGTATTATTGAGTGTTGACCTTCTGTTCAATGGCCGATACTGGATGCGAGAATATTAAGTTAAATTTAATATTGGACCCCCAAACTACTTTTGGTATAAGTGGCAGAAAACAATGTACTCCGGGGTAATGCTTCGTAGAGGAATGAATATGGGAATATTCAGGTCACCATGAATCTAAGAAAATATTTCATTGACTTAATGATGGTTTTAAAGAATGCTTCCAACTCAGGGGGTACTTTTTTATGCTTGAGAACGCCTCAAAATTTTAGAATGTCATGATATTTTAGAATGCCATGTATGTGCGTAACGCCGTAACATTAGTTATCTTGCTCAATGCCTTGCTTTCAATAAAGAAAAACTGACTACTGCTGTTGACCACCTCACTTGACCACTCCCTCAGCACCTAAGACGAGATGACTCACTTGACCACTCCCTCAGCACCTCAGACGAGATGACTCACTTGACCACTCCCTCAGCACCTCAGACGAGATGACTCACTTGACCACTCCCTCAGCACCTCAGACGAGATGACTCACTTGACCACTCCCTCAGCACCTAAGACGAGATGACTCACTTGACCACTCCCTCAGCACCTCAGACGAGATGACTCACTTGACCACTCCCTCAGCACCTCAGACGAGATGACTCACTTGACCACTCCCTCAGCACCTAAGACGAGATGACTCACTTGACCACTCCCTCAGCACCTCAGACGAGATGACTCACTTGACCACTCCCTCAGCACCTCAGACGAGATGTCTCTGGGGATGATGTCCTCGCGAGACTGGAACGAGGAACTGCAAAGTGCAAGGGAGCTGCCCCAGACAAACGTCCACGAGAAGATCGTGAGAGACCGCACCATTTTCAGGGTAAGTCAGAGACCGCACCATTTTCAGGGTAAGTCAGAGACCGCACCATTTCAGGGTAAGTCAGAGACCGCACCATTTCAGGGTAAGTCAGAGACCGCACCATTTCAGGGTAAGTCAGAGACCGCACCATTTCAGGGTAAGTCAGAGACCGCACCATTTTCAGGGTAAGTCAGAGACCGCACCATTTTCAGGGTAAGTCAGAGACCGCACCATTTTCAGGGTAAGTCAGAGACCGCACCATTTTCAGGGTAAGTCAGAGACCGCACCATTTTCAGGGTAAGTCAGAGACCGCACCATTTTCAGGGTAAGTCAGAGACCGCACCATTTTCAGGGTAAGTCAGAGACCGCACCATTTTCAGAGTATAGATCGTGTGCCATTTTCAGAGTTCTGGAACAACTAGTTTGGGTCACCAGTCCTGCAGTTAGCTGCTGTAATAGGTCTGCCTATAATAATACCAGGGTGTCCCATATTGAGTGTTTTGTAGACAGTGGACCACCAAAGCCCACGTGACCTCTATTCATGAATTGTCTCACCTCTGTGTAGGTTATTTAATCCACTTTGGGTGCATCATAATATCATATCCTAATGTTCTCAGAACCTAAGCTAATTTAATGACCTTTAGATTTAAGTCTCTATCCTTTACATAGAGGATAGAGACTTGTTATTCCAAGAAATAATGCGTTCGGTTCTTTATTTCCCAGAAATGTATTAAAATCTATGAAATGAACTACAATGTTATTACCATAATTTATGCGTTTAGATCATATTGTGTTTAAATAGATTACAGATTAGAATAATTTTAAATTTGAAACGTAACTGCATCTTTCAACCAGACTGATTATAATCGGTTATTGAGAATCACAGGTTCTTCAAGGAGCTTCATTCACCTACATCAATGGAAATTTCTATTTTCTATACCTAATTGAGAAGTGTTGTCATGAAAACATTTCAACGAATAGAGGACTTTTATCGGCGAAAATTATGAATTGGCGGATTTCTCGGATTTTCGACAGCTTCTAGGCTGTCAAATGATGAATAATAAATCATTTCTTGCTTTCTTGTACGTGTCCGCTCTTTATCAATACTCATCTGAACACAATAGAAAAGATACCTCGAAAGTCTCGTGAATACTGAATACACAGATAATATTAGGGATATCGTATGTTAATTCACTTAGGAAAATGTGTACCTTGTACATAATACAATTAATTAATATGTGTGTGCTGCAAAATACGCCTGAAATATATGGGATGTTATTAATTAAAGAAGTAATCTAATCTACAAAACACAGCATTTTCTAGAGAAGTAAAGAGGAGGGCAAAGGAGGAGGAGAGTGAGTAGGAGAGAAAGTTATTTCAACGTGACTCAAATTAATAATAAATGGACCTCTAGAGGGTGTTTACTGCGAATTGGATAATTCTAATAGAATTCTAGATTATAGGTCATTTAAGAAAATTTCTCATCATTTTGTTGTCACAATGTTGACACCACCACTATATGTAATTCTCCTTGACACCACTTATATCCCCCAGGTGACGTGTGACTTCGTTTCCATGGCAATCAAGGGAGCCCAAGCGGTTGTTGACGGCAACATCCCGCCCCTCAACGCTGCTGACGACAAGAAGTCCCGGATGTTCCTGTGGAACAACATCTTCTTCAGCCTCGGTTTCGACATGAAGGAGCACTACGGCGAGTTTGGGGGCGACGCCGCCGCCTACGCCGCCATTGTGAGTACCTGGGGGAGTTATTACAGCAGAGTGCTCACTGGGCGTATTGCTCATTAGCCATATTACTCACTAGGCGTATTGCTCATTAAGTCATTAGCCATATTGCTCACTGAGGTTATTGCTCTCCGATAGGCGATCAAAAAGGTAGTCGGACATTTGTCCGACACGGACAGTTGTCCATTGTATGTTTCACATATTGACTATTGAGAAATTGAGAGTTATTATTAAACCATTATAATAATCACTGTATTACCCTCTCGCTTAGCAGCGCTTCTAGACCGAATAAGACTCCTCGGACTATGTTTGTTGTTTACAGACAATCATCATGCTTCAGGTCATTGGTCCCCACACATAATACCACTTCTGTGATATCGTTAAAGACTGGATCACTGGGGCTGGAAGGTCACCCTGTAGAACATGTCCTGCCCAGGTAGAGCCTTGCCTAGCTTCCCCTACCTTCCCAAACTTTACCTTACCTGCAGAGTTGGAATCTCCCAGCAAGAGGATCTTGCGCTGGTAGAGCCAGAGGGTTCCCATGCAGGTTCAGGGGAGGCGTCTGCTGGACAGGTGGGCTCGTCTCCAGTTCGGCGACGCGGCGAGCAAGATCTCCATTGGCCTCCCTAAGGCCAAGCAGTTCTCCGCCCGCATCTCGTCCCTGGCTGCCTCCAGTGCCGTGACCCGCTCTCCCATATCGTCCTCGAAGAGCTGCCGACGCGAGAACTCCTCCTCTATCCGGTTCTCCAACCGGGAAAGCCTATCATTAAGAGGTGGTCTGGTGATCAAGTTTACTTTCAATCACGTTAAGCTGGGTTCCAAGATTATGAACTAGCGATTTAAGAAACTTGGACATTCCTTTGTCCCCGAGATTGGACTCATCAAACTCCCACTTACCAAGCTTGGGCAGGCTGTGCCATACAGCAGCTCCTCTGCACTGATATCTAGTTGAGAGGCATTACGCTTCTCAGCATTAGAGCCAGAGGGTTGACAATGTAGAAGACTTCCCAGGTGGGGTGCAGGGGAACATTGTCAGAAATTAAGGAAAGAACGACTGTGCGGATAAGAGTTAAAATACCCAGCTTCAATACAGCTTAAAACATTTCTCGTAAGTTTTCTTGCGAGTTTTCTCGCGAGTTTTCTCGTAACAGGAACCCGGGTGTTACGCTGTATTGAAGCTGGGTATTTTAACTCTTATCCGCACAGTCGTTCTTTCCTTAATTTCTGACAATGTTCCCCCGTACCCCACCTGGGAAGTCTTCTGGCACTACGTCAACCCCCTCTAAGAATATAGCGTACAAGTTCCTAACAGGAGTTCGAAAGATAGAGGGTACTAATAAGGTATATACACTGAATGTATTTAAATGTATTAATTAGGCAATCTACAGCAAAATTTTACACTTTAAATCATGGGCTTAATCTAACAGAGATTGCGCTGATAACACTAGATAAGCGCGCAACTCATTCAACTCGTAAGAGAAAGTATAAAATTCGAACTGAGTATAAAATTCGAACTGAGTATAAAATTCGAACTGAGTATAAAATTCGAACTCCGTATAAAATTCGAACTCCGTATAAAATTCGAACTGAGTATAAAATTCGAACTGAGTATAAATTTTACTGTTATTTGTAATCAATCAAGATTCAAGTTATCAAAAAAATTTGTAGTGAACTAATTAGACCATAGATTGCTTATTTAATGATTAATCACAGTTTTATTTTTCATGTGGCCCATAAGCTCATTTAATTGGATTATTAAAATCCTTAAGAATTAAAGAATGACTCATCATAAATCTATCATTAAATCACAAATACCACACCAGCATTCAATTTTCACTGTACCTGTACAGCTTATACTCGTATACAAGCTTGCACACTGTACAATAACAAATTAATGGTTGCAGAAGGTATCTATATTTTTATTTCATCACGGTAAGAACACAATATTCTCTCCCCTATCCTAAAGCAGCTTATTTCCAGGGAACTGAGTATGAAGATGATGGATGCAGATGGAAAGGAGAAGTTCTTCATAGCTATACAGGACCATCTGGACGATATTGAATTGTACGTACCAAAGTTCTTACTTTTTATACAACCAATAGATATTGAATATTTATACGACAAATCTGTAAATTATATAGTGCAATAACCATTGTCAGTGGAGGTACATTGTATTGTATTCTATAATCTATGTAGGTACAGTACAAGACAGCCCTTATCCCATCACCGCATAACTGATGTACACTGCCATCCCCATTGTCAGTAAAGGTAGAAGGTACCACATCACAACATTCCTCACCACATGCCTGATCACGTGTTTCCTTAGCAGTGCTGCCTGTGAGTTGAGGTGAGGGTACGGTATGTCTGGTGGGGCGTCTCTCCCCAGCACCTCACACAGCACCCCCCACCCCTGCCCCAACCCCATGACCCGCACCCCCGGGTAGCGGGAGAGGATGGTGTCGTGATGTCTGAAGTACGCCTCTCTTAACCCCCTCACTGGTGTCCGGGAAGGCCATGCTGTGCATGAAGTGGGTGAGGAGGAGGAAGTGGGGCAGGAGGTGGGAGGAGAAGGGCCGGAGGAGGGCCTGGTGCTGCCTCACTGTCTGCACTGTCTGCAGCAGGGTCCTCATGCTGTCTGTCCAGCTGTCTACGTCCCGGGTGGTGAGCAGGACAGCTGCTCCGGGGCACAGAGACACCAGGGAGGCGTGGAAGAGTGCGAAGGGGAAGTCTACTACTGCGTCGTAATCTGCTAGCAGGTCGCATAACAGCTGGCGCAGCTCTGCAGTGTCCCTCAAATCTCCATTAATAACACCCTGTGAAATGCTATTGGGATCGCCTGGGCTGCTTGATTCCCCATGCTTGGTGATGTAGTCAGCCCATGCCTGAGAATGGCCAGGGCTGCTTGATTCCCCATGTTTGGTGATGTAGTCAGCCCAGGCATGAGAGTGACCAGGGCTGCTTGATTCCCCATGTTTGGTGATGTAGTCAGCCCAGGCATGAGAGTGACCAGGGCTGCTTGATTCCCCATGTTTGGTGATGTAGTCAGCCCAGGCTTGAGAATGGCCAGGGCTGCTTGATTCCCCATTTTTGGTGATGTAGTCAGACCAGGCCTGAGAGTGGCCAGGGTTGAGGAATGTGTCCTCAAAGTGGTAGCACTTGTAGCCCAGCAGACGGAGGGCTTCCTTCAAACTGTAGGTTCCTGTCCTGGGCAGTCCAACCCCTGGGGAAGAGGAGGAGTAAATGATTGGTACTATGCGCCTTTTTTAGTTTATTGGAGAATATGAGGTGTAATGGAGGAGTAAAGGTAATAAAGGATTATAAAAGTATAAAGGTAGCCCCATCCCTGGAGAATAGGAGACCTGTGTAAGGGAGGAGTAAAGGGAAGTAAAGGATAAGACGTGAGTAGTTAGTATAGACTTATAGACAGATAACTCATCATAGATTTGATGGGTTGGTAAAATCATAGAGACAGCGTAAATACTTAACTATCATTCTATGGATGAAACAGTAAATAAAGTAAAGCTTACCAATCACTTTCATCCTCGGTAGTAACCTTATTTCCGATTCATTACTGCTGGCATTTTCCATGATCATGTTTCGATTTTGTGTCTGCGGGTGTTGTGCAAAGAATGGCGCAAAATTTATGGTGCTTTATACGCATTCTCACAAAATCAGCGCATGGGGCGTAACTTGTTGCGTAATTACTCATAACAATGCGTATATTTTGTACAGTACATTGGCTTTTTCAATGTCTACACTCTACAGTCTACTATGGTGCCGGCCTATTCCGACCAATGCATTAAACCAGAGAACGAAGTTGCTAAGTACGGCGGCAGCTGATGTCTATCGCCTATCGGTTACAGTCTGACCACATCAAAGAATCAACAATTTATGACATTTTCCTGAGCTGCATCTTTGCAATCATTGATATTATGAGGAATTGATATTACTAGCAGAACCCATGGCCTCCGGCCATCGTTCACAATTTTTTCGCTTCAGCAATTGGTACAGTATAATGCAGTACTGTAGTTCTTATCAGTGATGAGGTCATATTTTAATCAGGTGTGCCTACTCCTCTATGTGATGTCTATATGTCAGGTGGTGTCAAACGTCACTGGTACTCTGGTCTGAACATTCCGATCATCGGCAATCGGCATGCTTGATTGGGTACTGAGTGGTGTCAGAAAAATCTGTGGCTATATATAAGCCACCGGACAGACAGAAATCATAAACCGGACAGACAGATATATATTTATTTATTTATTTATATATTTATATATGAGGAAGAATTATAAGTAGTAAGATGAGGAATTGAATCAAAGAAAATTAAATGATGTTTTGATTAAACGTTTTAAACCACATTTAAACATAGGTACACAAACGTATTATGTAAACAAATGAAACGTGTTGTTAAACTGTTGTTGTTACTTTGTTATATTGTTATAACGCTGGTATTGTTGTCAAGGGGATGACATTGTTTCTAACTTCTAAAACTTTTAGCTTTTTGAAAGTACATCGCTGCTTAAGGCAGCCGAACAACAATTGTCCAGGCATATCGGTCATTTCATTGCACAATGCACTGCCCCATTTAAATGCCCCATTTCATTATGGCCCAAGACCCTATAAATCACTTGTAACAGTCCAACGCAGTAACCATATCCTCTCTAATAAATTCCCCAATCTCTAGTGTACTACCAATAATTTGTCAGCAAATCATTCTCCGGACCAATACAATGATCACAGTACTTTTAATACTCCACCCCAGATACCATGTACTCGCGTACTATGGCCTGGGACCTCAAGTCACGGAGAAGAAACTCGTTGGTCCTATTCCTCAGGAAAGTGAAGTTTTAGTGCGCCAGCCGCCATCATACCTTTGTTATCACACAAACTATTGTAGCGCAGGGCCATCAGCCCGTGCCTGCCGTTTCGGCGATGTTCACATGTCCATTTATCCGGGGTGGGTGCTGGTTTTTGCACGAGGTCTCCTCCCTGCCTTGTCTATATTCCTCCCTGCCTTGTCTATATTCCTCCCTACCTCGTCTATATTCCTCCCTACCTCGTCTATATTCCTCCCTACCTCGTCTATATTCCTCCCTGCCTCGTCTATATTCCTCCCTACCTCGTCTATATTCCTCCCTGCCTCGTCTATATTCCTCGTGTCTCTTCCTCTCTGCCTCGTGTCTCTTCCTCCCTGCCTCGTGTCTCTTCCTCTCTGCCTCGTGTCTCTTCCTCTCTGCCTCGTGTCTCTTCCTCTCTGCCTCGTGTCTCTTCCTCTCTGCCTCGTGTCTCTTCCTCTCTGCCTCGTGTCTCTGCCTCGCGCATTTCATCTGGAGTTGTTTCCATGCTATTAGAGCACCTGTAACCATTGCGAGGGGGATAGCGTGCAGGTAGATCTGTACTTCTGCAGTATCTTGTTTATGATGTGCATTGTAATCATAGCCTGTAATGTCAGCCAAACTAACATTTTCAATCAAACTAAAATCTTATTTTCTTGACACAATCAATTCATGAAATTGAATCACAACTTGGCTAAGCCTCAACGCCCTATGGCAGGGAGAGGTTAAACATCAATTCCATTGATAACAAAAAATATTTTATTGAGTTATAGAGGACAACAATGCTATTAGTAGGAGGCTCTATAGTTTTAGCGTTAGGCTGCAGTATGTAGTATGAGCTGATGTCTGGTAGTTATAGTTATCAGTTATCATGACATGATAACTGATAACTATGAACCATCACTTGACCACATTTCAGTTTGAAAGTGGCGATGTTACCGCTGGCTAAAGAGGACTGCTCCTCAAGCTTCAGCAACGAGTCCCTGATCAGGTTGCTTCTCCGGGTACCACCGCTAACTGATTCCCTGACTGAACTTCTACTGGAGAAGCTTCCTCTAGTTACTGGTAAGTTGCCCTTGTCTCTCATTCTCTTCTCACTTGAGTTAATGTGGAACAAAAGTGGAACAAACTGTTAGAAAATGTAACCTTTTTAGATGCTATGGACCATAAATAGTTGGTTTGTGTGGGGATCGACTTATTCCGATAGCTATTACTGTCTCAAAATATTGTTACATTTTGTTATACAGACAGCATTGTGGCAACTCCTTTCAAGCGCACATTTTAGCCGCGTGCTAGTGATCAAACACGAAAGGCACAACACACTCCTTTCTTGGCCAGTGATGATCAACCCCTCCTAACAAGTGATGACCAGCCCCTCTTAATGGAGCTAGTGATAGACACTGATTGACTCCACTCGAATCTGGTCGGGGTCTTCGTAATATCAAGTTGAAACATTTAAGAGCACCCAACGCTGTCACTGTATATCTTACTCATGGGACAGAGGATTAGGCTAAGTCCTTCTGACAGACCCTAGATATACAGCAGCAAAAATGTTTCAACTAGATAGTCTGAAGGCCCCGACCAGAATCGAGTGTAGGTCAATCCGTGTTCATCACTAGCACCAGTAGGAGGGGCTGGTCATCTCTCGTCAAGGAAGGCGTGGTAGCTGTAGGAGGGTTGATCATCAATCGTCAAGGAAGGTGTGGTAGGACTGTAAGAGTAGAAGGGGCTGGTCATCGCTCGTTCAGGAAGAC
Source organism: Beroe forskalii (assembly GCA_011033025.1). NCBI lineage: Eukaryota > Metazoa > Ctenophora > Nuda > Beroida > Beroidae > Beroe > Beroe forskalii. The sequence continues at coordinate 137,676 of WFMF01000132.1, forward strand.
GTGGTAAGAGTAGGAGGTGCTGGTCATCACTCGTCAAGGATGGTGTGGTAGCAGTAGAAGGGGCTGGTCATCACTCGTCCAGGAAGGCGTGGTAAGAGTAGGAGGTGCTGGTCATCACTCGTCAAGGAAGGTGTGGTGGTAGAAGGGGCTGGTCGTCACTCGTTAAGGAAGGCGTGGTAGGAGTAGGAGGTGCTGGTCATCACTTGTCAAGGTAGGCGTGTTAAGAGGTGCTGGTCATGGTGTGGTAGCAGTAGAAGGGGCTGGTCATCACTCGTCAAGGAAAGCGTGGTAGGAGTAGAAGGGGCTGTTCATCACTCGTCCAGGAAGGCGTGGTATGAGTAGAAGGGGCTGGTCTTCACTCGTCAAGGAAGGCGTGGTAGGAGTAGGAGGTGCTGGTCATCACTCGTCAAGGATGGTGTGGTAGCAGTAGAAGGGGCTGGTCATCACTCGTCCAGGAAGGCGTGGTAAGAGTAGGAGGTGCTGGTCATCACTCGTCAAGGAAGGTGTGGTGGTAGAAGGGGCTGGTCGTCACTCGTTAAGGAAGGCGTGGTAGGAGTAGGAGGTGCTGGTCTTCACTCGTCAAGGTAGGCGTGTTAAGAGGTGCTGGTCATGGTGTGGTAGCAGTAGAAGGGGCTGGTCATCACTCGTCAAGGAAAGCGTGGTAGGAGTAGGAGGGGCTGTTCATCACTCGTCCAGGAAGGCGTGGTATGAGTAGAAGGGGCTGGTCTTCACTCGTCAAGGTAGGCGTGTTAAGAGGTGCTGGTCATGGTGTGGTAGCAGTAGAAGGGGCTGGTCATCACTCGTCAAGGAAAGCGTGGTAGGAGTAGGAGGGGCTGGTCATCATTCGTCAAGGAAGGCGTTGTAGGAGGTGCTGGTCATCACTCGTCAAGGAAGGTGTGGTAGGAGTAGGAGGAGGTGGTCATCACTCGTCAAGGAAAGCGTGGTGGGAGAAGGAGAGGCTGGTCATCACTCGTCAAGGAAGGCGTGTTAGGAGTAGGAGTTACGAAGCGGTCAACGAATTCAACGAATAATGACTCCACCCGCAGTGGGGGGCTTTATATAATATGTGTCTATTGACACCCAATCAAGATGACGAATGCGCGCATTCCACATTCCATCCCTTGTGACGTTGACACCATTCGTATTAAACAGAATTAAACAGAATTAAACAGAATTATGACGTATGACGTATCATGATTCGTACGCATTCCACATTCCAACTATATGACGTTGACACCATTCGAATGTTATGACGTATCATGATTCGTATGCATTCCACATTCCCGTGCTTATGACGTTGACACCATTCGTATGTTATGACGTATGACGTATTTTGATTCGTACGCATTCCACATTCCCGTGCTTATGACGTTGACACCATTCATACCACATTTTTTCCCTCCCCATTGACCTTTTTGTGAATACAAAAAGGCAAATGAGAGGGTTGGCAGAGATCGTGGTTTGGGAAGGTGAGAAATACGATATGTGTATATCAGGTCCAGGTTTGCAATACAACTACTGTAAATTCTGGAAAGTGCCCGGAAAATGGAAGTGGCGTAAATTCGTCATAAAAGTGGCGTAAATTCGTCATAAAAGTGGCGTAAATTCGTCATAAAAGTGGTGTAAATTCGTCATGCAGTCCAGTCTCCTAGCAACTCTTACATTTGCGCGCGCACGACGCGCGCGCGCAAACGCTTGCGCAGGTGTTAGATTGTTGGTGTAAGTTCTTAAGTTCGTGCGCGGCGCTGTTAAAGTCAAAAAAGCCACACAAATAACAATTTCAGTTGAAATAATTATGTAGAGTGTCCAAGAAATGTTAATTGAGAATCGAAGCAAAAATCACGATAAATATTGAAAAGTTTTCCACAAAAATAGTTTCCCTCTAACTATTCTGTTTCAGCAGAGGGCCCAGCGTTTGCGCCGCGCACTCCAGCTTGTAGCTCCGAGAAAATTAAGTGGCTTTCCCATGACCTACTGAGCTCTGAACCAAACACTCACACTGGCACACTGCTCTCAGTGATACAATCACTCGTTCGCGTTGCGCATTTTCGTCGATCGTGATCATATACCTCTAGCTGGGGGAGGGAAATTAAGCGCCTGCATACGGGAACAATGGACAAGAAATGTGCCGGCAGGCGCAATTCTTGTTTGATGAGTTGATAAGAATTGTAATGATAATAATTTTTTCCCTCCCCAATGGCCTTTTTGTGTATACAAAAAGGCATTGGGTAGGGTTGGCAGAGATCGTGGTTTGGGAAGGTTGAAATAGGATATGTGTATATGAGGTTCAGATTTACAATACAACTACTGTAATTTCTGAAAAGTGCCCGGAAAATGGGAGTGGCGTAAATTCGTCATAAAAGTGGCGTAAATTCGTCATAAAAGTGGCGTAAATTCGTCATAAAAGTGGTGTAAATTCGTCATGCAGTCCAGTCTCCTAGCAACTCTTACATTTGCGCGCGCACGACGCGCGCATTTAAACGCTTGCGCAGGAGTGTGATTGTTGGTATAAGTTTGTGCGCGGCGCTGTTTGAGTCACGCACGCCACACGGAATACATTTTCAGTCTAAAACAATTATGTACAGCTTCCAAGAGTTGTTAATTAAGAATCAAAGCAAAGATGATTTTAAACTTTACAACACTACTTTATACAATCAAATTTGAGGACGCTGAGCCTCGATAGCATGTGATAAGGCAGAGTCAGCCGCCAGGGTCATAGATAGGCTACTGACTATAAACACCACTTCCCAAAGACTCATTGGCAATTTGCCACTTGGTGAGGAAGTGTTGTTTGGAGTGCTTCATTTACACGTGTTACCTCTTTCTGTGTTGAGTGAGGGAGCAGTACTCCCTATTTCAGTGTTCATTGACTTAAATTGACATTGAATTTGGGAGCAATACTCCCCTTGCTCTAACCCACTTCGCAACGTCCTTCTGCCGCGGTGTCATTTCAGGACGGTTGCTGCCAGATATCACTATTGCTGGTTGGTGTGTAACCTTCAAACCGGTGTCCTGACAGCATCATGGCAGACTCTCACAAAGTTGCTATCGGAGACCTTCTGAACCGTGCAGACCCCTGTCTAAGAAAGTTGTTTCTGCATACAACTATGATGCCACTTACAACGGGAACCTGCAAAACTTGAAGAAGTTCGATGCCAACCATCTTGAAGCTGCTGCCACTTTCCTTGGTTTCACTGTGCGTGGAGCAGCTAACAAGAAGCTGTACAAGAACCTGACTGTTCTTTGCGACAGGATTATCTTGAAGATAGAAGCCCTCTTCGAGACACAGTGTAATGACTGCGGGGATAATTACACTAACAAGCTGAATGACAAGCCACTGCTTACCTGTCAGCTGTGCCTTCAGGGCTCACACAACTGCCCAAAGGTCCAGGAACGCTTCGAAGCTTTGAACGAAGTCCCTGAAACCCTGAGACTCATTGGAATGGTATGGTTCCCTATGGTTGTGTTCTGGCTGCCTGAAGAAAAACAACCTGTCACTTCTACCCGTTTCTGCCACCACTCCAGCTGAGCCCCCTGCAGAGGAGGAATTAGCGGCTGAAGACGAGGAGGAAGAAGAAGAGGAAGATGATGATCTCCTCAAGCGAGGAGGAAAGAGAAGCCCCAGGAGGAACCGACAGAACCTGCAGAATAACCACACTCAAATCTGCAGTGCCTACAAGGCTAGGAACTGCCCTCATGGTCTCACAGGGAAAAAACTCATTAATGGCAAGCCCTGTGAGAAAAGTCACCCTCCACGATGCTTCCGCTTCTGCAAGCATGGTGACAACAAACGCTTAGGGTGTGAAGGCCAAAACTGCAAAGTACTATCACCCGAGGATTTGCAGAGACTCACTCACAAAGCGAGAATGTTTCAACAGGACTGCAAATTTGATCACCTCAAATTTACCCACAGGAACAAAGAGGAGGCACCAAGGGAGTCGGCCCCACAGGTTCAGGTCAACAAAGCTGGGCTGAAGATGAGGTTTGACAGTTATGCCTCGCTCACGACCCCTTTCCCACCAACCATCAAGCAGAGCTACGCCAGCGTGGCTCGACCCGCCCCAACTGCAGTAGAAGAGCCGAGTGCTTTTTTATTGCAGCTCCTGGAGAACATGAAGGAGGGGATCATAGGACAGATGTCGGAGAGGATACTGGAGCTCCAGTCGTCCCTGCCCTCGATGGTTCAGGAGCAGATGAGACAGTCTGCACAACCGCCTCAGCGATTCATGCCAGCACAGCCATTGCAGTCTCTAACCGGCCTCCCGACTGCACCCTTCCAGAACCAGCAGAGCTTCCCAGCCCAGTTTCCAGGCTACTTCTGCTAAACGCAAGAAGTATCTCCCCGGCAGCCACGGGAGACACGAGATGGAAGCTGCCGTACCTCCAAAGTACCCTGCTAGAGAATCAAAGCTCCCCTCCAACACTTTTCTTTGGTATCACTGAGTCATGGCTTCGCCCCCACTTCACCGACGCTCAAGTGGAAATGCCAAGGTACGAGAGCTTCAGATCAGACAGGAAAGAACGAACAGGAGGTGGATGTATCCTCTACGTGCACAAACAGCTTACAGTTACTGCAGAGTACAGCTTCAGCGACAACTGTAATAACTTGGTGGTCGTATACATTGCATCTCTTCATACAATTGTAGCTGTTTTGTACCGCCCACCAGACTCACCTTATGCAGACTTCGCTAAATTAATGGCTGAGTTACAGAACTGCATCGACGTACATTCATCTGATAACAGAGCCCCAGAAATCTACCTCATAGGAGATTTCAACCTACCAGAATATAACTGGACAACCGGCACTATAGACTCTGGCCCCTCCACACAAGCTTGCCATCAACTTCGTGACTTCATGGACTGCAACTTCCTCAATCAGCTCGTCACGGAACCCACACGGGGAACGAACACCCTTGACCTCATCCTTACCAACAACCCCCAAACTGTGAAATGGAAGTAAAGTTTGGCAAAGCCACTCTTGGTTGGTGTCTCCAGACCACCTGCTTGTAGAAGGTCTGATCGGCCACAACCCTATCTCAATCAAAGACAACCAAGATGTTGTCATAGACCCACACTCGTTCAGGGCAGTAAATTTCCACCACAGCAACTTTGATGCAATGAACGACATGTTGAGAGAGATAGACTGGTATCACCTGAAGATGCTGTGTGATGGTGAGGAAGATTCAGATGGCACCCTCTTCAAGCGCCTCATAGTACTGACTGTCCTACAGGTGACCTTACTGATGGCTCCTCCTAAAAAGCTAAAAAGGTTGGCGGGAAAACAAGCAGCAGTAAATCTTCAATGCCAAGCATTAACTCGCTGAAAATGAAGAGAAGAAGCTCAACAGGAAGATTGATGACTTGAATGCGAACAATCCCTCTTCCATGCTCATCCCTGGACTTGAGAAAGAAAGTAAGTCTGATAACTTACGCAATCAAGAATGAAATTCTTGCCCACCTAAACCAGCGGGGTCCTATGCAGTCAGCACTATCAAGAGCAACCCCAAGTACTTTTCAGCTACGCAAAAAAGTATGCTAAATGCAAGTCAAGTGTTGCACCGCTAAGGGAAGGCATGTGGATCCCTCAGCACAGATCCAGTGGAGAAAGCAGAGATCCTCAATCTCCAATATACCAGTGTGTTCAGTGACCCAGCTAATGTGGTCCCCAAGCATGTGTAGCTGGGTGACCCGTCAACTGCAACTCTGTGTGACATTGAGTTCTCAGTCGAGGACATACATGCAGCCATAGGAGAGCTAGACCCTTACTCTGCAGCACCAGATGACGATATCCCAGCTAAGATTCTATGCAGCTGTAAAGACACCTCTCTCCCACTCTGGCTGCTATGGAACAGCTCACTGGCAAATGGCCAGATACCGGCAGAGCTCAAGTTGCAGCACATCACGCCGATCTTTAAGAAAGAGCAACAAGACTGATCCACTGCAAATTACCGCCCTGTCTCCATTACATCCCACTTAGTCAAGGTCTTTGAAAGGGTCATCCCGCAACGCTAATTGGACCATCTTGAAAACTAATGGCATTCTCCCGGACAGCCAACACGGTTTCAGAAAAACTAGGAGCTGCTTGACTCAACTACTGGAACATGGACTACGTGCCAAGAGCCTCAACGAGGGTAAAGAGGTTGATGTCATCTATCTGGATTACAGCAAAGCTTTTTGACAGGTAGACCATCTCGTATACTTCTAGCCAAACTGGGCGACATTACGGCATCAAAGGCAAGCTCTTAAAGTGGATAGAAGACTTCCTCTCGAATAGACGTCAAGCCGTGGTGGTTGATGGAAATAAATCACAGTTCGCTAACGTGAAAGTGGCGTCCCTCAGGGCACTGTACTGGGGCCAATATTTTCATTCTCTACGTGGTGGACATGATCATCAAAAATGGCCTCATCAAAACCACTCGCTTTGCTGATGACACCAAGCTCCTGCACCAGATTATAACCATGTTATGCAAGGTTTGCTCCAAAATGATCTGGATCAAGTCGTCAGTTGGTCATTGAACAACAATATGGTGCTCCACCAGGACAAGTTTGGTCATGAATTTCTGCCTCAATAACTCATACCTCCTGAGAAACCTACCCTTCACTGCAGAGCTGAGACAGTACACAACACCTGATGGTAACATCCTCCAACCAACATCATCTGTTAGAGATCTTGGGGTCTTAATATCAGACGATTGTGGCTGGACTCTGCAGATTAACAATGTTGTCAGACTCCCGTAAAATGGCATCGTGGGTCCTAGGGACTTTCCGGGATAGATCGGAACTGACAATGCTGACTCTCTATAAGTCCTTGGTGAGGAGTAGACTGGAGTATTGTTGCCCTGTCTGGGATCCTCATCTGATCAAGGACATCCAAGCAGTGGAATCAATCCAGCGATACTTTACCAAACGCATTGCTGGGACAAAGGATATGGACTACTGGGACCGTCTGAAAAAGCTGAAGCTGATGTCTCAACGCAGAAGAGAACGGTACACCATAATTCATACATGGAAGATTCTGCAGGAAAGGCTCCGAACAGCACAAGTTTGGAATTTTACAACAGTGAACGTCTTGGTGTCCGAGCGAAAATTCTTCCATTTAACTACAAAGGCACAGCGCTCGGTGTCCACTGCCCACGACAATTCATTTGGGGTTAAATCAGCTCGTCTCTGGAACTTGCTTCCTAAGCAAGTCAACTCAGTTAAGGAGCTAGAGGCATTCAAGATAGCCCTTGGAGACTTCCTCACCCAATACCGGATAAGCCACCGGTTACGGGTTACACACCGCCAAACAGCAACTCCTTACTCGACTGGAGCTGTGAACGAGGAGATGGAGTACGTGGACATCACTGATCCCAGCTGCGATCCCTGCTAAACCCTTCAAAATGTATCAAAATGTATGTATGTAACATCGAAAAGTTTTTCATTTCCACAAAAAATAGTTTCCCTCCAACTATTCTGTCTCAGCGGAGAGCCCGTCGTTTGCGCCGCGCACTCCAGCAAACCAGTGAGCAATGTTATGGTTTAAATGAGATAATTATTCAACTTATAATGCGTAATCAAGATACTACATACTAGGTCAACATCAAGCGCGGGGGAGGGAAATTAAGCGCCTGCATAAGGAACAACGGACGACAAGAATTGCGCCTGCAGGCGCAATTCTTGTTACTTTGAAAAACGCCCTTAGGGCTTCAAAATGGCTTAAAAACCAGACGGTAGTTTCAAATATGAACAATATTTAAAATTGGTATACGAAACTGTCTGTCCCATTGAATTCTAAAAATGAAAATAAATCCGGCAGGAAAGGAAATTAAGAAAAAGTTAAATCCCCTGTCAATCCATCTGGGATGAGATTGAACGAAACTTCTGAAATCGGAATTTCGCGTGAGATGGTTTCCCCCGGGATCGTCTCACTGACACGAGCACACTTTTCAGTAGTGCGAAGGACAATTTTGTTCTCATCATACTTATAACGTCGTGGTATTCCTCTTTTGTCTTCTCAGCAATGAGTTCTGCAATCCGTTTATGGAATGCCTGTGCCTGTGGAGCCATCCCACCTGATGTACTGTATACGAGGGGTGTAAAGCTACACTTCTCGACCTGGATGACACGTTTTTCGTAGTCCCTCTTCTTGACGTTCTCATGCCGAATGTAAACTGACTTCACATCGCGATTCTTGTACCACATTACATACCACATTACATACCACATTACATTCCTTATCACAATTTCTATCACTTAGTGTTTATGGTCAATGCAATGGTATTCAGAAGTATCTCCAATTTAGAGACTTATCATCCAATTTTGGTGGGAAACGCTGGTTACATTTTGTAACAATTTGTTCCACTTTTGGCGAAACGTCATATGTCTCACCTTGTTTTGATTATGTCCAAAATTCAAAACGTTTCGTTGAGCGTTGTTATGAGTTCGCGCGCGAGCGCCTCGCCCTCTTTTATAGCTCACAACTTGCATTTTGAAAATCACGCGCAGATGTGGAATTAATAACAGTCAACCGCAGTCGTCGATCGGACGGATATGATCGATCGCGTCGATCCGATCCGTCCGTCGTTCAGCGCAGCGAGCACAGTGCATGATATAGAATTTCACTGTGAAAAGTCGCGGTCCACTCCGAACTGTCTACTCATCTACTGTCTACTATAAAAGTGTAAAAAGAAACCCTTCCCTTGCAGACAGCAGAACGTGTAACATGGCCGCTCTCATTTCACTGACTGCTAACCCTTCCCCTACAGACAGCAGAACGTGTAACATGGCCGCTCTCATTTCACTGACTACTAACACTCCCCTATACTCCTATAGACAGCAGAACGTGTAACATGGCCGCTCTCATTTCACTGACTACTAACCCTCCCCTACAGACAGCAGAACGTGTAACATGGCCGCTCTCATTTCACTGACTACTAACCCTCCCTTGCAGACAGCAGAACGTGTAACATGGCCGCTCTGATTTCACTGACTACTAACCCTCCCTTACAGACAGCAGAACGTGTAACATGGCCGCTCTCATTTCACTGACTACTAACCCTCCCTTACAGACAGCAGAACGTGTAACATGGCCGCTCTCATTTCACTGACTACTAACCCTCCCCTACAGACAGCAGAACGTGTAACATGGCCGCTCTCATTTCGCAGACTGACTACTAACCCTCCCTTACAGCAGAACGTGTAACATGGCCGCTCTCATTTCACTGACTACTAACCCTCCCCTACAGACAGCAGAACGTGTAACATGGCCGCTCTCATTTCACTGACTACTAACCTCCCCTACAGACAGCAGAACGTGTAACATGGCCGCTCTCATTTCACTGACTACTGACCCTCCCCTACAGACAGCAGAACGTGTAACATGGCCGCTCTCATTTCACTGACTACTAACCTCCCCTACAGACAGCAGAACGTGTAACATGGCCGCTCTCATTTCACTGACTACTAACCCTCCCTTACAGACAGCAGAACGTGTAACATGGCCGCTCTCATTTCTGACTAACCCTCCCTTACAGACAGCAGAACGTGTAACATGGCCGCTCTCATTTCACTGACTACTAACCCTCCCTTACAGACAGCAGAACGTGTAACATGGCCGCTCTCATTTCACTGACTACTAACCCTCCCTACAGACAGCAGAACGTGTAACATGGCCGCTCTCATTTCACTGACTACTAACCCTCCCTTACAGACAGCAGAACGTGTAACATGGCCGCTCTCATTTCACTGACTACTAACCCTCCCTTACAGACAGCAGAACGTGTAACATGGCCGCTCTCATTTCACTGACTACTAACCCTCCCTTACAGACAGCAGAACGTGTAACATGGCCGCTCTCATTTCACTGACTACTAACCCTCCCCTGCAGACAGCAGAACGTGTAACATGGCCGCTCTCATTTCACTGACTACTAACCCTCCCTTACAGACAGCAGAATAACATAGCCGCTCATTTCACTGACTACTAACCCTCCCTTAGACAGCAGAACGTGTAACATGGCCGCTCTCATTTCACTGACTACTAACCCTCCCTGCAGACAGCAGAACGTGTAACATGGCCGCTCTCATTTCACTGACTACTAACCTCCCTTACAGACAGCAGAATGTGTAACATGGCCGCCTCATTTCACTGACTAACCCTCCCTTACAGACAGCAGAACGTGTAACATGGCCGCTCATTTCACTGACTACTAACCCTCCCTTACAGACAGCAGAACGTGTAACATGGCCGCTCTCATTTCACTGACTACTAACCCTCCCTTACAGACAGCAGAACGTGTAACATGGCCGCTCTCATTTCACTGACTACTAACCCTCCCTTACAGACAGCAGAACAAAAACATGGCCGCTCTCATTTCACTGACTACTAACCTCCCTACAGACAGCAGAACGTGTAACATGGCCGCTCTCATTTCACTGACTACTAACCTCAAATTTTGAGAAAAATATCAATCTGAAAAAATATTTCGCTAAAGTTAGCTTTTAGAAACTAAACATTTCCTTGTGTTTCAATCGCTTTTCATTGCTACTCAGCCTCTGAAGCGTTTCATGGATTATTTATCAACATGAGAAAAAGAATTTAATAAATATATCGACCAGGCAAATGTTATAGCAAAACTAGTTTTTTTAATAAACTGAATATTTCCTTGTGTTTCAACAACATTATTAATAATCGACACATTTAAGCATGTTTAGAATCTTCATAAAACAAACATCTACCAGAGGAAAAAAATTTTGAAAAAATATTGCTCAAACGCAATGTTATAAGCTAAAACATGGATTTGCCAAACTAAATATTTACTTGTGTTTCAACAGTTTATTTAATAATAAACATATTCAAGCATATTCCAGAATCGTCGTAAATCATTCATCTACCAGAGGAAAAAATTTTGAAAAAATATCGATCCGTTCTCAAGTTATAGCCGAGACAGTTTACACAGTGAATATTGTAAGTATTTATTTGCCGGCGACCACACCATCGAGCGCAGCCCTGACGACCAACGAGCGTAGGATATGATTTACCTGTAATTGTATTGTGGTCGTCGAGCATGGCGACCAACACCAGCGAGCGTAGCTTTTTCAGCTTCTTTCTGACGACCAGCACATTTTAGAGCTGCGTGTTGCCTTTATCATTTGGACTTACATTTGAACGAGACTACTTTGAAGTTTCCCCACGTGCTCAAATATTACAAATAATTAACGTATGGTTAATATAAGTTCATTTCAAACACAAACAAATATCCCACACATTATAGATGTTTAGAGTACGATATCACAAGTTTGCGGTACAATACAGCTGCGAGGCATGAGGAAGTCATCGTAAATGTACTACAGACTTTTGTCAGGATGATTCTTACTCTTCACAACATAAATGAAGCTGTACAATTGTCAAACACAATGAAATACTTAGTTATTATAAGTCATGGTTATAATTCGGCGGCTTTTGAACAGTATCCTAAGTAATCAATTCGTTTATGCTAATTTCATTGGGAATTTCAATGCTAATCTCAATGAAAATTCGGTCGTTTGGACGTTTGGGTCGTGGCTGTTGGTTGTCGAGCGACGCTCTCTCGCTCGCTAGGGTTCTGTCACTGGGGGCTCGATATTCGGTGTTTGCGGGAAATAGGTTGAGACATTGCTTGAATGGTTTGAGTAGGGTTGTATTCTATGGTTTGAGTGAGGTTGTATTCTGTGCTTCTTGGTTTGAAATGTATCTTGGACCGCTGTCTGCAACGAACATTCTTCCTTGTCTGGATAACACACCTCGGCAGTTAATCCTTTTATTCTGGTGAGGAGAATTCTCCTCTTGTTTTGTATATTTTAGCAGCGCTGGCTGAGTTTCTTGAGATGCCGGATGAGGACCGACATCGCTCCCTCTCAGAAGAGAGAGAGAGGAATATTGTGTGTGGTGTCTATCCGAAAGCATGTATCCAAAGCTCGTAACCACCAAAACCGTTGGACGGTTGGTCTAGTAACCCCCCGCGGGTTTGGATGTGATCAGCCCATTTTGTCTCTTTTCAGGTTCCGTTGTCACATCCAAACCCGCGGGGGGTTACTAGACCAACCGTCCAACGGTTTTGGTGGTGATATCTTGACAGATGTATGTAGTTTTCTACAAAACGTCCGTGTGTACTCACGTGCTTAAATATAGCAACCAGATCTAATTTCACGTGCATTAGTCGTATTTGAACTCATTTCAACGTAACCAAGTCGAAAATCCTGCGTTAATATCAATTTCTTCAAATCCCCTAATTTCTACAAAACGTCCGCGTGAACTCACGTGCTTCACTAGTCCATCGTATATTTCCCCGTTATTCGGACCCCCGTTATTCGGACCCCCGTTACTCGGACCCCCGATATTCGGACCCCCGTTATTCGGACCCCCGTTATTCGGACCCCCGTTACTCGGACCCCCGTTATTCGGACCCCCGTTATTCGGACCCCCGTTATTTAGACCCCCGTTATTCGGACCCCCGTTATTCTGACCCACATAATCGGATGAAAACTCTGTGAGTTGGAGATGTAAAAGTAGCGCAAAATAGCGTTCTATCACAAAATACGCTATTTTAGTTGTTTTACGCGGTTTTGATGACGTCATCACAGCACCCAAATAAGCTCAAACCAACTTCCCATATAGCCTATAAGACAATTCCGCCTTAGTACAACATACTTTGACCGGTGTCATCTCAAGATAAGCTGCAGTTCTTGACATATCACTCGTTTAAGTTTTTCTCCTAAAATTTTGAAATTGATTTTTCACCGTACCTAAGAAAATCGCGTATATCTCGATGAAAAATCGAGATAGCCCAATGATCCGTATGATTTTCTGAAAGCTCTTTAAATTTCCATCTAACGATTTTTTAACACTTTTGAGCTATCTCCATTCCTTCTTGGCGAAAAATGCGCATAAAGATGACCTATTCTCGCTAAAAAAGCAATAAAATTTCTCTAAGTTGATGACGTCATAGTGACGTGAAAATGACGTCACCAGAACTTCTCTTATAGCCTATAACATTTTCCCATCTTAGATAAACAAAACCTGACCTCGATCATGGCTCTACCATTTCCCGTTCTTGACATCTCGGCTTTCCAAATTTGCTCCCAATTATCATGATATTATTATATATTATATCACCACCAAAACCGTTGGACGGTTGGTCTAGTAACCCCCCGCTGGTTTGGATGTGATCAGCCCATTTTGTCTCTTTTCGGGGTTCCGTTGTCACATCCAAACCCGCGGGGGGTTACTAGACCAACCGTCCAACGGTTTTGGTGGTGATATCTTGACAGATGTATGTAGTTTGAACCCATTTTACTTGCCCAAAGGCAGTTTGGACCCACGTAACTTGCCCTCACATAGTCCGAACCCTCGTTACTAGCCCACGCTCAAGTGTAACCCACATAACTCACCCAGACGAAGTCCAAAATTAAGTTATTCTAACTTGGAATTACTAGAATTGATATATTTCTTAATTTCTACAAATCGTCCATGCAAAATCACGTGCTAAAATATAGCAACCAGATCTAATTTCACGTGCATTAATCGTATTTGAACTCATTTCAACGTAACCAAGTCGAAAATCCCATGTAAATATCAATTTCTTCAAATCCCCTAATTTCTACAAAACGTCCGTGTGTACTCACGTGCTGAAATATAGCAACCAGATCTAACTTCACGTGCATTAGTCGTATTTAAACTCATATCAACATAATCAAGTCGAAAATCCTGTGTAAATATCAATTTCTTCAAATCCCTAATTTCTACAAAACATCCGCGTGAACTCACGTGCTTCACTAGTCCATCGTATATCTCCCATCCCTATTCACTGCGAGACAAGGAGAAACCATTATCAGTAGACCATCGTATCACAGAATAGGATTACAGTACAATTTTTCGTCATAAACGTAATTTCAATCAATTTGCAGTTCAATTTTTAGAAGCCTTGTACGACAACAATCTTCGACCGATCGTCCTGAAACTCGTTTTATAGCTAAATCTCAACGTCTAAAAGCAGCATATCAAAGTAAAACATAATCCGATGAAAACTCTTTGAGATAGAGATGCTCAAAGTAGCGCAAAATAGCGTTTTATCGCAAAATACGCTATTTTAAGTGGTTTTACGCGATTTTGATGACGTCATCACAGCACCCAAATAGGCTCAAACCAACTTCCAACATAGCCTAAGCCACAATTCCGCCTTAGTACAACATATTTTGACCGGTCTCATTTCAAGATAAGTCGCAGTTCTTGACATCTCACTCGTTTTTAACTTTTGTCCTATAATTTGGAAATTGATTTTTCACCGTACCTCAGAAAATCGCGTATATCTCGATGAAAAGTCGAGATAGCCCAATAATCCATATGATTTTCTGAAAGCTCTTTAAATTTGCTAAAAATCATTCTGAAAAATCAGAGAGCTATCTCCTTTCCTTCTTGGTGAAAAATGCGCTCGAAAATGGCCTATTTTCGCTACAAATGCAATAAAATTTCGCTAAGTTGATGACGTCATAGTGACGTGAAAATGACGTCACCAGAACTTCTCTTATAGCCTAATCCACAATCCCATCTTAGATGAACAAAACGTGACCTCGATCATGGCTCTACCATATCCCGTTCTTGAGATCTCATCGTTTTAAATTGAGTCCCAATTATCATCTATATATATTATTATATCACCCTGTGACACTCGTTCCTCTAATATATACCCTGGCCAGTCTTTTCTATTACCGCGGGGGGTTACCGCCCTGGCCAGGGCGGGAATCACCCTGTGACACTCAAATCTCTAACTTATACCCCTGGCCAGTTTTCTTTTTACCGCGGGGGGTTACCGCCCTGGCCAGGGCGGGAATACATGTGTCCAATACATTGTATTGTAGATTGTACACGTTCATGTACAATGTATTGAATACATTGTACTCGCGCATGACATTTGACGCATGCGTCCCCTTACCCCACAGCTTTTTGTAATAACTATAATAAGCGTGGGGTGCCCCGAAGGGCATCTGCTGAGGACAAAAGTTATATTTATACAACGTGGAGGAATAAAATATTTCCTTGTGTTTCACAAACCATATCCTCTCAACACAACTTCCCAATGTCACTAACTGCATTTGGTAGCATTTGATTTATAAGCTACACTAAGGCACGACTACTGCAAAGATAGCGCTGCAGACTATCGATTACTACATCGATTACTGGTGAGTTCATTGCAAATTCACCGCAAAAGGTTGAGGAGAATTCTCCTCTTGTTTTTATTTTGGCCAATTGTATTTAGCCTTGTGCCGTTCCCGGTTTCGACACAGAGGAGGATTCTCCTCTAGTAAACTTCAGTTGTGGAGTCGTTCAAGCTTTCTCAAGCTCTAATCTCCGCTTGTTTTTGTTGGGCGCCATTTTGTATTATTTCTTCAGGAGTTTTATGGAGTCCCTGATCTCCCTTTGTGGACTGTAGTGATGCCCCACGCTTTCCGCAGGTTACTGAACATAGGGGGGGGGGGCCAACCCCCCAAAACCCCCCAAAATTAAGCCCCCTATTGGAAATTTGTTATATCCACCAGGGGGTTAAATTTAACCCCCCAAAATTAAACCCCCTATCGACAGCAAAATTAAACCCCCAAAATTAAACCCCTATCGACAGCAGAAATTATTCTAGTATGATTCAAAAAAGCACCAAAATGAAGAAACAAAAAAGTACCATTCGAAAAAGTTGCCAAAAAACACGAATAAAAAGGTACCATTTCGAAAAGGCGCAAAAAGTCGGACAAAAAATTGGTACCAATTTAGAAGGGTACTTCTGAAAAATCAGAAACGAAAAAGGTACCAATTGAAAATGATGCCAAAAATCAAAAACAAAATTGGTACCATTTAAAAAGGGGCTGAAAATCAGAAACAAAAACGGTACCATTTTGAAAGGATGTTAAAAATCAGAAACAAAATGGTACCATCTGAAAAATATGCTGAAAATCAGAAACAAAATGGTACCATTTCATAAAAGTTCCAAAAATTATAAACAAAATGGTATCAAAACCGGAAACAAAAAATGGTACCATTTCTAAAATCGCCAAAAATCACCAACAAAAATGGTACCATTTTGAAATGGTGCAAAAATCAAAAACAAAAAAACGGTACCATTTTGAAAGGATGTTAAAAATCAGAAACAAAATGGTACCATTTGAAAATATGCTGAAAATCAAAACAAAAATGGTACCATTTCATAAAAGTTCCAAAAATTATAAGCAAAAATGGTACCAAAAACCGGAAACAAAAATGGTACCATTTCTGAAATCGCCAAAAAATCACCACCAAAAATGGTACCATTTTGAAATGGTGCAAAAAATCAGGAACAAAAATGGTACCATTTTGAAAGGGTGTTAAAAATCAGAAACAAAATGGTACCATTTGAAAAAGATGCTGAAAATCAGAAACAAAAATAGTACCATTTCATAAAAGTTCCAAAAATTATAAACAAAAATGGTACCAAAAACCGGAAACAAAAATGGTACAATTTCTAAAAATTGCCAAAAATCACGAACAAAAATGGTACCATTTTGAAATGGTGCAAAAAATGAGGAATAAAAATGGTACCATTTTGAAAGGATGTAAAAAATCAGAAACAAAACGGTATCATTTGAAAGAGATGCTGAAAATCAGAAACAAAAATGGTAGCATTTCATAGAAGTTCCAAAAATTATAAACAAAAATGGTACCAAAAACCGGAAACAAAAATGGTACCATTTATAAAAATCGCCAAAAATCACGACCAAAAATGGTACCATTTTGAAATGGTGCAAAAAATCAGGAACAAAAAAGGTACCATTTGAGAAAAAATGCCCATTTTTGCACTAAGAATTAAGCCCCCCAAAACCCCCTAAAACCCCCCAAAACCCCCCAAAATTAAACCCCCTATTGGCGATTTTCTATATCCACCAAAATTGAGGGGGTTGGCCCCCCCCCCAACATAGCTTACTTTCCGCCGCAGGTTACTGAACAAAGTGTGGGGCTGCCCCGAAGGGCATCTACTAAGGACAAAAGTTATATTTATACCGCGTGGAGAAATAAAACATTTCCTTGTGTTTCAAAAACCTGCATGTCTGGTAACTACTTTCCAATGCCACTTACTGCATTGGGTAGCGTTTAAAACCAGCTACACACAGGTACGACTACCCTAGAGATCACGCAAGATACATGCAATTACAACATCAATTACCGGTGGTTTCATTGCAAATTCACCACAAAAGGTTGAGGAGAGTTCTCCTCTTGTTTTTACTGTGGCCGCCAGTATTTTTCCTTGCTCTCCTACGGGAGTCCACCGTATGACTACACACTCATAGGAGCTTGCGACACCTCACAGAGCAACACCTCGTCAGGGTGCCCTGTGGGTGTCTCCTCCTTTCTGTCGGAAACAACAGCGACATCGCTCGAAGCCCCGCCCGGAGGACATGCAGAGGAGACAAAAGTTATATTTATACTGCGGGGGGACATAAAATGTTTCCTTGGGTTTGGAAAACGTCATGATTTCAATGTAGTTTACACTAGTTATTGGACCCACCGAACTAAGAAAATGACTCGCACACTCATTTTAAATTCAGCTCTACCCACCACAAGGCTTTAGTTCTTACTTCTATTTCGAACTAAATAATAGTTCGGCGTACAAGCTGTTGGGCTGTTTAATTGATACATGACGTATTGACGTGACGAGTGAAGTTGGATGGAATTACGTCTCTTATTACACCTACTCACCTTAATTAAGATATCAAGTTTCCGTGTAAACGCATTTCAAACACGTGAACGTTACCGAGATTGCGGTTTATTGGCTTCATATTAAAATGAGCTTTTTGGGATATGAAGGTAGTATTACCAATTACCATAAAATAATCATCTACAGGACTGAAGCCTTGTGCTACTCGTAGTATATTTGTCTCCCACCAAATCCCTTATTCCCTGTTTCTATTCCAGTTTGTTAGATTTAACCTGCGGTGGGGTACCCAAAGTATGATACCGAACGTTCCAACATTTCAATACCAGAGTTAATGAAGAATAAGATGAGGAGAATTCTCCTATCTCATACCCTGGCCCTTGTTAACGAGGCTCGCTTCCTTCAAACACACGCAAAGGGACCGCTGTGTGTTAGCCTTGCAAGGAAACGGCTGTGTGCTCCCACCACAAAATGGGTAGGGAGAGCTCTCCTAAAAAGGGTAGGGAGAATTCTCCCCTTGGCACCTTGCTCTCCTAGGGGTCCGTCACCTGCGAGGCCTCACAGGCGGACACACCAGTAGGAGTCTGCAACACATGCAGTGCACACCACAGGCAATGCACTGACCAGTGTCTCCCCCTTATCAGGTAACATTTCCTGCCGGGAGGGTATACAGGGGAGACAAAAGTAATATTTATACTGCTGGGGGAAATAAAATGTTTCCTTGGGTTTGAAAAACGACACAAAGTTTATATACTTGGGTTTCTCTGTAACACATTTGAACACGCGAATATCACCGAGATAACGCGTAATTGATTTCATTTCTTGCGTTGGGATATAAAGTTAGATTTGACCATATTCAGTAGGACTGAAAATAAACATGAATTTCTTTCGTCAAGCCCTGCTTCCATCACTTTGTTTGAACCCACAGTGGGGTGCCCAAAGTTCCAACATCACAAAACCTGAGCATAACACAAAAGTAAAAAGAATAAAACCTGAGCATAACACGAAAGTAAAAAGAATAAAAACAGATTATAACACAAAGGGGTGAGGAGAACTCTCCTCTGTGGTACCTTGACCCCGGGTATCCTTCAAACACACGCAGTACAAGGATACCGCTGTGTGCTAGCCATTCAGAGGGGACTGGATGGCCAGAAGGACACCACAAGGGGACACAAGTTATATTTATACCCCCACGCGATAGAAAAAGTTTCCCTGGGTTTGGAAACGGGACAAATCTGAGGTGGGAATTGAAGTTGCGAAGTGATTAATTCGGATAATTGCCGAATTAATGAATCATGATATATGGTTTGAATAAGTGACGTGATGGCCACATGGCAGAACCAGACCACTGTCATTTTGATGAGGCATGAGTGAGGATGAATTAAGAGTTTTAGCTTACACCAATAGTCCGGGTTAAGGAAATCGTAATGACACCCACTTATGACCCTCAAATCACCATCTACGCTCTGACTACCCTCTAATTTTCGAGTCAGGCCCCAGCAGAGAAAATATGGATTCTCGAGTTGGCTCCCACAAAAGGGTAGGGAGAATTCTCCCCTGGGTTAACCTTGCTCTCCTAGGGGTCCGTCACCTGCGAGGCCTCACAGGCGGACACGCCAGTAGGAGCCTACAACACGCTGTACAGAGCACGCCTCGTCAGGGAGCTCTGGACCCGTGTTTCCTCCTTATCACGATCCGAGCCTCCCTCGTCAGGGGGTCAGAAGGTGCGGCAGGATTCTTAACACTTGGTGACCTGCCCGGAGGACAAGCGGAGGGGACAAAAGTTCTATTTATACTGCTGGGGGAAATAGAATGTTTCCTTGGGTTTGAGAAACGGCAAAAATTTTTGGTCGCGATGTGATTAATTCGGATAATCACCAAATGAATGAATCATGTTATATGGTTTGAATATGTAACGTGTTGGTCAGTGATCACATGGCAAAACCAGACCACTGTCATCTTGATGTCAAGGCATGAGTGAGGATGGATTAAGAGTTTCAGCTTACACCAATAGTTCGGGTTAAGGGAATCGTATCCCTGCCACTAATTAGTAAAACCTACTAATTATAACTTACCACCCATTCATTACCCGCTCTAATTACCTTGATTAGTTTCATCTGCTCCAGTTCTTCCAGCAGAGTGTCCCTCTCTTTAGCCATCTCGCCCTTCTGCTTCTCGTTGCTGGCAGCGGATTTCTTCTGGGTTTCCATTCGCTCCTCCAAGTCTTCTACTTGAGTCTGGGGAATGGTTACATTTCACCTTCGTTTTTTTATATAAGTAGGAAAATTGTTTCCTTACATTTTAGTCGGTAATCGATGCTTTTTGTCCGATCTCGCAAGATCCTTCTGCTTATCTGGTACATAAACATTAATCACATTAAATTCTACGACCTAAATCAGTATCAAGTACCATTTGCCCATTCATGCCTCAAAGAAGAAGATTAATTTAGTATTTCGGCTAGGGTTACCGAATATATTCGAAAGTATTCGAAACTTGGGTTCGATATTCGAATATTCGATATTCGGTCGGATCGAATATTTCGATATTCGCCCTGATTCGATATTCGTAGAATATTCGATATTCGATATTCGATATTCGAAAGTTTCCAATATCAGGGTATTCGAAAAAGTATTCGATATTCGATATTCGGTATTCGCTCGAGCGAATACCGAATATCGAATATCGAATACTTGACACTAACAACTATTCGATATTCGGTATTCGATATTCGATCGAACGTATATCGAATCTTCGAATACCGAATACTTGGAATTTCACTATTCGATATTCGATTGAGCGAATATCGAATCATCGAATATCGAATACTTGGAATTTTACTATTCGATATTCGATATTCGATATTCGATTGAGCGAATATCGAATCATCGAATATCGAATAGTAGCGAATATTTTCGAATATATTCGAAAATATTCGAATATATTCGAATATATTCGAAAATATTCGGTATTCGAATATCGAATAGTGAAATTCCAAGCATTCGATATTCGAAGATTCGATATTCGCTCAATCGAATATCGAATATCGAATATCGAATACTTCTTCGAATATCATGATATTCGAAACTTTCGAATATCGAATATCGAATATCGAATACTGAGCGAATATCGAATCGTATCGAATATCATGATATTCGAAACTTTCGAATACCGAATATCGAATACCGAATAGCTAGCGAATATCGAATCGCATCGAATATCCCAAATATTCGAAACTTTCGAATATCGAATATCAAATATCGAATACTGAGCGAATATCGAATAGTTTCGAATATCATGATATTCGAACAGCACCGGATATCGAATATCGAATACCTATTTTTGATATTCGATGATTCGATATTCGGGGGGATTGTAGCCCAAAAAAAACCAAAAAAAACCAAAAAAAACCAAGCCCAAGATCCCAAATTTGGGGTAGGGCTTGGTTTTTTTTGGTTTTTTTCGGTTTTTTTTGGTTTTTTTTGGTTTTTTTTGGGTTGGATTTTTTGAACTTTTTGGACATTTCACACCAATGTGTTATTTGTGTTATTTACATGTTCTTATTGATATTCAATGGTTTTCAATAATTACAGATGGCTTAAATCACTATTTTAAGGACTTTATTAGCATTTGAGAAGCCCTCAGTGCTTTTTGATAAGGTACAACGGAAAATCATGAGATAGCACGGAACCATGGTCCAACAGTGATTAGAGAGGAACAATAAAGGTTCAAAAGTTGTCGAATCAGGCCATACTGGTCTAAACAAGAGCGCTCTGGCTATTCATTACCACGTAGGGTAGACCGCCTCATAAATGACCGAAAATCAAATTTTTTGAGTAAATCAACTCGGGGGTATTTGATTATCCCCCATTTGCCATAAAATGAGGTGTAGCAACTTAATTCCTGATCATAATCGAAATTTCACGTTTGCAGTGGCCACGCCCTCTTTGAGCTGGAAAAAGCATCAGAATATAGGCTATGAACCAAACACTCAAATTTGGAAGCCTAAAACATGATTTGAAGTTCTGATATGTTCTGCGTCGTCTTCCCCATCCTAGAAAATGGCATGGAAGAAGAAATTAGATAAAAATTGTGTTACGAAGCCAAGTTATAATGGTTCAAAGCTGCACAAAACTCCTCCCATGTTATGCATGATAATAACTTTGCAGCGAAAAAATCTTGAAATGGTTTAAAATCCGTATACACATGCCAATTTTCGTTGTTACCATCCTCATAGCCCAAATAACATTGAAAATATGAAAAATTGCGAGAATATAGTGAATAAAATCAATTTTTAGTTACTTCCGCTGCAAAGTTATTACCATATTTAACACACTATCAAATAAATTCAACTTAAAATCTTCATAACCTGGGCTGCTAACAAAATTTTTATCTAATTTCTTTTTCGGTACCATTATCAAGGGCATGGAAGACGATGCAGAACATATCAGAACTTCAAATTGTGTGTTAGGCTTCCAAATTTTAGTTTTGGGTTTATAACCTATATTCTAATGCTTTTTCCAGCTTAAAAAGGGCGTGGCTGCTGCGAACGTGAAATTTTGATTTTGGTCGTAAATAAAGTTACCACGCCTAATTTTATGCCAAATGGGGGATATTAAGATACCCCCACCTTGATTTTGAAATATCGACCATTTATGAGGCGGTCTAACGTAGGGGTTATTCAAGACCCGAGGGTCCTTCAAAAGGTCGTCCTTGGTTCACCAGGGGCCGGATGACGAAGGGCCAAGGATTCACCAAGCGTTACATCACATCTCAGGGCGAGATAAGGCTTCATGAGGAGGTCAGACTAGTGTCACCAGAGGGCCAGAGAAGTGTTGCAGGGAGTCAGCTGGGAGTCACAAGGGGGCAAGAAAAGACCGACAAGGCACCAGGTGAAGGTCGCCAGATGAAGGTCGGCCAGTTGAGAGCAATTTAGCATTCTTGCTTAAATTATGATTGACAAAGGTCAGCCACAGTGATCACCAGAAGACCAGTTTGTAGGCACTTAGGCACCAAGCAATGATGAAGGCTTCATCAGTCAGCAAGGCTTGATTTTTGATGCTCAGCATATTTTTCAAGAGCTGTCAAAAAGTCATCTGTGTGGCAAAGGGACAGGCAAGTGCCAACAGCTTCTTGCGAGAGTCGACTTGTTGATGAAACATGTCCTACTGTCCTGTGAAGTCATAATTGAGCAATTAACACTGGGAGAAGTGAGTCTGAAACCAAGGGTCTAGTCAGCCTCTGGTTCATGTAAGAGGGTATCCGGCCAGAAGATCACGTCAGAATCACCAGTGGGTTAATAATAATAATAAAATTTTTCCATCCGGAAACTCTAATATCAAAAATCGTTATCCCTAGACCCATTTACTTTCAACACTGTACAATGAAGTAATTATTTCATTAACATTCATTATTGACGATGAGCACTAATCAGGAATTAATCTTGAGGATCAATAGTGGCAAGTGATTGAGTAGTAGCTTTATTGAGCATTAATGATATTGATTTTACGGCGCTTTGCAACATCTGGATTAGCCACTAAGAAATCAATAAAATCCCCACGATTTTCATCATTAAGTCTTTTGAATATCTCTTCAGATAATTCCCAATAGTTACTTGATCAGCTAAGAGTCAGCAGTGGGTCAGACCAGAAGTACCAGCTGTCATAAGGTAGGATCAGGAGACGCCTAAAGAGGTAGGTCAGGCAGGTAGGATCAGGAGACGCCAGTAGATCAGGTAGGATAGTAGACACCAGTAGGTCAGGAATAGTCAAGATGCCTACATTAGGTCAGGTAGTGAGTCAGGAGAATCAGGAGAGTCGGCAGAGGTGGAATCAGGAGGGGTGGAGTCAGGAGAGGTGGAATCAGGAGAGGTGGAATCAGGAGGGGTTGAGTCAGGAGAATCAGGAGAGTCGGCAGAGGTGGAATCAGGAGGGGTTGAGTCAGGAGAATCAGGAGAGTCGGCAGAGGTGGAATCAGGAGGGGTTGAGTCAGGAGAATCAGGAGAGTCGGCAGAGGTGGAATCAGGAGGGGTTGAGTCAGGAGAATCAGGAGAGTCGGCAGAGGTGGAATCAGGAGGGGTTGAGTCAGGAGGGGTGGAGTCAGGAGAATCAGGAGAGTCGGCAGAGGTGGAATCAGGAGGGGTTGAGTCAGGAGAATCAGGAGAGTCGGCAGAGGTGGAATCAGGAGGGGTTGAGTCAGGAGAATCAGGAGAGTCGGCAGAGGTGGAATCAGGAGGGGTGGAATCAGAGATGCGTGATTCGATGCCAGGTTTAAATCAATACTGATATCTGTGGCATATTAGTTTACTTTATCATGAACAGTCATGACATTGACCAATGAGGGCGGGAGTATATGTTCAAGTCACGCTTCGGTTGGTCAATGTCAAATGAACCTGTGGAGGTATCCTGACACAAGCCACCTCGACAGTAAATAATGTCAAGACTCCGTCGAGAAAGGTCAATTTCAATAGGTCGAGATTGCCCAATTTCGTCGAGAAATTTCGAGGTGGCTTGTGTCAGGAAACCTCTATGGGTAAGCTGATATGCCGCAGATAGTGATTGCATGGTTTGAATACTGCATGGAACGTGATTACTAAGGAAGCTGAAACGCTTGTCTTCTCTACTTGATCTTGACTTAGTGTTTTGGTAGGCTACACAGGTTTTAGGGAGGTTTAGCTTCCGTTTAGATAGGAGGTTAGTGCCCGTAGTTTCCCAACTACGGGAAGAAATATTATAGTCAGAACTTCTAGCGCTACTCTTTCGACGCAGTAGTAGTGGTAAAAAGTAATAAAACCATCGTTTACCTTGCTACTAGCACTACTGATTAACAAGATAATTAAAAAACAAAAACTCTTTTCTTCTTGCGCTGCTTGCGGCAGATAACATTAACATAGATATCAGTCTTTCTAAGGCAGGTATGATTGGAGATGATACCGAACACTGATGACTGAGCGAATGTACTGGATAACACGCTTTCTAAGCCAAAGGAGACGCATAAGAAAGGAGAATCTACCTGGGAACTCTTCACATGAGAATGACAAGTGGACGTTAAAATTTGTAATACTTACGAACTAATTTGATGTTTAGGATATGAAGTTGAAATCATTGACAGATATGAGAGATTACGTAATATCAGAAACTTCCCAATATCGCGCGGTTATCATCGACAACAATTTGACGTTTTCTCAGAATAAATTTTCAGGTTATTCTCCTTGTTTTCTGGTTTTCACACTTCATTTCGTTATCATATTCAATGTTTCTACACTTCTCCACTAACTCATTGCCCTATACTCACTTTCCCATGGCAGCTGAGTTGATCTCCTCTATCAGCTCATCCCTCTCCTGCTGGGCCTGTCTCCTGGCCCTCTCTGAGGCTGACAAGTCTTCCTGGAGCCCTATAAGTTGAGCCTCGTAGTCTTTAGCTCGCCTCTCAGCAGACTTGGCAGTCTCGTTAGCTTCCTCTGCTCGTAATCTGGCGTCATCCAGGTCGTGCTGAAGGGATGGGGTCATTGATGGGGTGTAGACTGAGGGAGGATCTTGGGAGGATCTTGCCAAGCCATTTGGGATGATGCAGAACACCATTGGGGAATGTACCAGATACGGGGTAGGGTCGAGAGAGTGAATTTGGAGAAGGTAGTGAAGAACAATCAGGGTTTCTATTTCCTCTCAATATAAACCATGTTGGAATATATTCCTGGATGTCAGTCATAAACGCGTAGTTCTAGGTATCTAAGCTGATCACCACTGCCACACAAGTACCTGATAATCCTTGAGATGGCTCTGTAGTTTCTTGTTCTGTTTGAGAAGGTCCTCCTTGGCGTTAGTTGCTCCCTCCAGGAGCAGTTCTAACTCCTGGTAGTCTCCCTCGATCTTCTTCTTAGCTGCAACTGCCTGCAGGAGAGAGGGTTACTTTGAGTTCAAACTTAGTTGTGATAGCCTGGAACAGCTACATGAAACTGTTTGACTTTTAAACTCATTTCGTGGGATAACGGGGCCTAGTATCTAAAAACATGCAATATGAAAATGAAGATGAAACAATCCTCTACAGTACCGTTGATCGCTGTTTCCTCTCATCCTCGATCTCCTGCTCCAATTCTCTGAGCTGTTTGAGGATCTGTCTCCTCTTCTCCTCACTTGCCTCGTCTCTTGAGACAAGCTCCCGCTCAAAGTTAGCTTTCATTGCCTGGGAGGGAAGGAAGGGTTGACTCCTTGGAGTGGAGAAATTTCACTCGATCCAAGGAAAGAAAAAAGAATCGAAACCTTGACTTGGTTCTTCACTTGGTTCTACACGAGTTCCCTTGTCCCACGCACCTGCATATTGACTTCTAGTCTGAGTTTGGCATCCTCCACGCCCTGCAGTTCATCCTCCAACTCCTCTAACTGCACCTTCTGTTCCTGAACCAAGTTATCCAGAGCTCTCTTGCTCTTCTCTAACTCGTGGACATTCTTACCAGCATCGTCCTTACTCTCGATCATTTCACTCAGCTCCTGGGCTTGCTGGGGAGAGAGAGGGTGGTTAGTGGGGAATGGAATGTGTGAGAATAACAAGAATATCATTTTTAAATCATTTGATTTACTTTGGTGCGTTTCATTTGTTCATGATCCCAAAAAAATCAGCTGTCGTACACTCGTACAATTTGTGTCACATTTTTCTACGCGTAAGCGTCGGGCGCGGAACAGATTTTATGATCTATCAGCATCGCGCGCGCGGCTTTTATTCCCACGGAAAAGCTAACATATTCAAAGCAAATGTTTTGCCAATTTCACAAGGACCTCATGCATTTTGTCACCGTTATCTTTACAATAAAGGGGCTGAAAGCTTTGCCATCGATCTGTCTTCATTAAGCGAGTAGGTTGGGGTTCAAGTTATAGAAAGCTCAAGAATTTCCAGAAGTTAGCGACAACGCAACGATTTACTAGCAATCCATAATACCTGTTTTCTGATGCGGTCGCTGTCTGCCAGTTTCTCATTGTTATCCTCTAGTTCTGCCTGCAAAGACAGCACTTTGCTCTCCAGCTCTCTACACTTCTTCTCATAGGCATCCTTATCCCCCTCCAATCCATCAGCTCGCTCTCTTTCCTTGTTCAGAGTAGCGTCAAACTTCTTCTGCTGGCTTTGGAGCGAGTTGACAAGTGTCTTCTCCTTCTCTAGATCTACTTGCAGGTCATCCACTTCACCTGAGGAAAGGGTAATGTTATGAGGGGAGAAGGGGAATTTGGGAGCTGTGAACAGTATTCATGTTAGCACCATCTTACAGATATTTGGTTTAAGAGTTTAACTTGATTTTAGGACATTAAAGGGTTTTCTTGCTACTCAAGTTTTCCCCAAACCTTGCAATCGCTTCTTTGATTTCTCCAGTTTCTGAATGGTATTCTTGAGATCGTCCAGTTGAGAGTGCAAGTCCTCGTTATCTCGACTAAGTTTCCTCCTGGCATTCTCTATCTCTTCATTGGAGTTAGTTTGCTCCTCTGCTACTCGCTTAGCATCTGCTAACTGTGAAAAAGGAATAGGATGAGGGAAAAGAGAGGTGGCATTCCAATTGATTGGGAAAAGAAAACGCTTATCACATGCTGGCAAAAATGGATCCTATTTGAAGTATTTTTAAATTAGAAGTATCTTAACTTCGATCGATAAAATCACAGAACAATTAACATGAAATCACTGGTTTAGTCGTAACAATTGTAAGGTCTGGTTGAGTTTCTGTTGGATGATCTCCTTAGCTTCTTGTTCCTCTTCCAAAGACTCCACAGTCTGGTTTTGTGCTGCTTGTATGTCTCTATGTGTGGAGAGGGTAAAGAAATACGTGAAATAGGTTTCCCGTGTTTGAGTGTAAATCTTGACTAAAGTATATAAATTTCAAGAAAAACGCTTAATCAATTCCAACAACACTCAGCAATCAAAGCATTTCCCACCTCATCTTAGCCATGAGGGTGTGTTTTTCCCTCGTTTCGTTCTCCATGCTCTCCTGGATCTCCTCCAGTTGTCTGCTCAAGTCTTTGTTCGTTCGCTCAAACGTCGACACGCGTGTCTCAGCCTCCATTTGTTTCTGAAAACGGTGGGAATATTTTCAATCTTTCGATGATAAGGTAAAAATAAGGTAAATTTTTCGTCAAAATAAAATAAAGTTTTTAGTAACAAATCGGCTTTTGAGTTCCTGAAAGAGATATGAGTCAAATGCTTTCTACAAATGGTAAGATTCCAATGGCTCGAAAGTAACAAGATTTTGGTCTGGGGCACGGTTAGAAAAAAGCCGATTAAATGGTAATAAGGGCCGATATGATAACAGATTTTAAGAGCTTCACTACTTGCACCTGAGGCACACTCATCATAAAACAAGTCCTCTATCACCGCATCAATTTCCTCTTGGAAAGTCAGGTCTCTTGTCTTGATGACAAAGTTAACGGCACTCATCATGGGACGTTAGCAATTAAGGTGGTGTGACATCATCAACTCATCATTCTAAATCATGATACCAACAGAACTAAATCAATCTATTCTTGAAATTAAAAGGGTACCTATTAGATTTGAAACAACTAAAAACGAGTCTTCAACGCAAAAACAAATGAGCTGTCAATGACTGAAGAATTGCTGACTCTATTGATAGAAATGATGCAAACTGCATGGAAATGACGTATCCAGAAATTACTATCGTATCTGATTTGACTGTGTTATTGGAGTGATCACGATCTGATCACTTAAACTTTAATTGAGAAAGATACTAAACTAAGTAATTCGGAGATTACTTTCATTTAGCAGCTGAAGCTTAACAGTGGGATGGAGTAATCTTCAGGAAAAAGAGAAGACTTAGAGATGAAATGGATGAAGATTGTGAAAAAGACGCTTTACTGAGACTGAACGTTCTGATAAGAAGACTGGATGTTCTGATTATCTGCTCGATATAGGTTAAAACGTGAGTTTATTAATCATTGTTATTGTTAAATAAACATGCTTTTAGACGGGAAGCTAAGTCTCGACAAAACAAGAAAAGGAGACTGAGCTAAAGCCATCATGGAGTACAATACCGTACTAAGAGTTGACGAGAACACGGAAAAATGCTGATAATTGACTCATTTTCAGGCTTTAGGATAGTAAAAAAAGTAAAAACATGTCACTGTCAGATAGCACAGCGAACGGGCATCTTAAATTCATGTAATAATAAGAGTGTATTGTGAGGGATTTACAGCTGGAAATAACGTCGTTGTTATCTAAGGAGATTTGGGATCTGTGGTTTGAGATCCTAGAGTATTGAGATTGTTAGGATTGCTCTAAATAAGAGACTGTACCTAAACTTGCAGACTGTGTTTATAGGGCAATAAGTTGTGTACAAGTGAGGATTCATTGCAGTTACAGATGAGCAAGTTTAGCTGAAGATATGCCAAATGATGGAATGCAAAACTATCTAATGATGCTGATGATAGCAGTAATAAACTTAAAGTTAGCGACCTGAAAGCAAACATCATCAAACACATAGAAAAGTAGTTTAATTAATGACACCTCTAAAAATGTGCCCTAATGACAGTACATAACAGTAGGAGTAGAGAATTTAAGATGTTTACAAATGATCAGGCATAGAACCAGGCCCACCTTTGAGGATGATAACTTGAACCAGGTACGTGAATCACAATAAAGAAATAAGTCGGCTACCAGTCGCGAAGTTAGAAATTACAATATAAGGTCAAAAATCAGCCAAACATGATTTCAAAACGCATAACCAAATATGGCATGATTTCATAATACATAACCAAATATGGCAAGATTTCAAACTATATAACCAAATATGGTATGATTACCCGACTCTCATTGCACCTACCTGGAGTAGGTTCTCGAGCTCTGCAGTGAGTTTCTTGTTGTTCTCCGCGAGGAGTTGACTGCCCTTCTCACACTCCTCTATCTTAACGTTGTTCTCGTTCAGTGTGCTCTCCAATACCCGCTTCTTGCGGTCCAGCTCGCCCTGAAGGGGGAGGAATAGGGTTAGAAGAGGGAGGGGAGAGGGTTAGAAGAGGGTTAGAAGAGGGAGGGGAGAGGGTTAGAAGAGGGAGGGGAGAGGGTTAGAAGAGGGAGGGGAGAGGGTTAGAAGAGGGAGGGGAGAGGGTTAGAAGAGGGGGAGAGGTTAGAAGAGGGAGGGGAGAGGGTTAGAAGAGGGAGGGGAGAGGGTTAGAAGAGGGAGGGGAGAGGGTTAGAAGAGGGAGAGGAGAGGGTTAGAAGAGGGAGGGAAGAGGGTTAGAAGAGGGAGGGGAGAGGGTTAGAAGGGGAGGGGAGAGGGTTAGAAGAGGGAGGGGAGAGGGTTAGAAGAGGGAGGAGAGAGGGTTAGAAGAGGGTTAGAAGAGGGTTAAAAGAAGGAGGAGGAATAGGGTTAGAAGGGGGGTTAAAAGAAGGAGGAGGAATAGGGTTAGAAGGGGGGTTAAAAGAAGGAGGAGGAATAGGGTTAGAAGGGGGTTAGAAGAGTGAGGGGAGAGGGTTAGAAGAGGGAGGGGAGAGGGTTAGAAGAGGGTTAGAAGGGGGAAAGAGAGAGGGTTAGAAGGGTAAAAGAGAGAGGGTTAAGAGAGGAGGAGGAGAGAAGAGGAGGGTGAGAATGTGCCTGCAAAAACAATTTGGGACGCTAAAAGGGGTGAGGAGAATGCTCCTCTTTTTTATTTCTTGAATTTTCCTTGTTTTTAATCGCAGAACGGAACTCCCGTCCCATATACAGGAGCATGTGAGCGCTCGTCTCAGCAACCACTCAGCAACCTCTCCTGAGCAACGTCTGGGCCCTCGCAACCTCTAAACCCTCGCTGGCCCAGAAGTTGGTGTGTGGGTTGTATTTATCCCTAAAATCCACTCAAAGTGAATTCAAGGTTGCCCCGAAGGGCAACGAACATTCTTCCTTGTCTGGATAACACACCTTGGCAGTTAACCCTTTTATTCTGGTAATAAAAAGGGTGAGGAGAACTCTCCTCTTGTTTTGTGTATTTTAGCAGCTCAGAGCTGGCTGAGTTTCTTGAGATGCCGGATGAGGACCGACATCGCTCCCTCTCAGAAGAGAGAGAGGAATATTGTGTGTGATATCCGAAAGCATGTATCTAAAGCTCGTATACACGTGTACAATACATTGTATTGTAGTTTGTACACTTTCATGTACAATGTATTGAATACATTGTACTCGCGAATGACATTTGATGCATGCGTCCCCTAACCCCACAGCTTTTTGAAATAACTATAATAAGCGTGGGATGCCCCGAAGGGCGTCTACTGAAGACAAAAGTTATATTTATACAACGTGGAGGAATAAAATATTTCCTTGTGTTTCACAAACTATATCCTCTCAACAAAACTTCCCAATGTCACTAACTGCATTTGGTAGCATTTGATTTAAAAGCTACACTAAGGCACGACTACTGCAAAGATAGCGCTGCGGACTATTGATTACTACATCGATTACTGGTGGGTTCATTGCAAATTCACCGCAAAAGGTTGAGGAGAATTCTCCTCTTGTTTTTATTTTGGCCAATTGTATTTAGCCTTGTGCCGTTCCCGGTTTCGACACAGAGGAGGATTCTCCTCTAGTAAACTTCAGTTGTGGAGTCGTTCAAGCTTTCTCAGGCTCTAATCTCCGCTTGTTTTTGATGGGCGCCTTTTTGTATTATTTCTTCAGGAGTTTTATGGAGCCCCTGATCTCCCTGAGTAGCCTTTGATTGCCCCACGCTTTCCGCAGGTTACTGAAGAAAGTGTGGGGCTGCCCCGAAGGGCATCTACTAAGGACAAAAGTTATATTTATACCGCGTGGAGAAATAAAACATTTCCTTGTGTTTCACAAACCTGCTTGTCTGGTAACTACTTTCCAATGCCACTTACTGCATTGGGTAGCGTTTGAAACAAGCTACACTCAGGCATGACTACCCTAGAGATCACGCAAGAGACACGCAATTACAGCATCAATTACAGATTGTTTCATCGCTAATTCACCACAAAAGGTTGAGGAGAATTCTCCTCTTGTTTTTACTGTGGCCTTGCTCTCCACCGTATGACTACACGCTCATAGGAGCTTGCGACACCTCACAGAGCAACACCTCACAGCGCGACACCTCACAGGGCAGCACCTCACAGGGCAGCACCTCACAGGGCAGCACCTCACAGAGCAACACCTCGTCAGGGTGCCCTGTGGGTGTCTCCTCCTTTCTGTCGGAAACAACAGCGACATCGCTCGGAGGACATGCAGAGGAGACAAAAGTTATATTTATACTGCAGGGGGAAATAAAATGTTTCCTTGCGTTTGGAAAACGTCGTGATTTTAATGTAATCGGACCCACCGAACTAAGAAAATGACTCGCACCCTTATTCTAAATTTAGCTCTGATCACCAAAAGACTATAGTTCTACTTAATACTTTAATATTAATAATAGTTCGGCGTAATATCTGTTGGGCTGTTCAATTGATACATGACGTGACGAGTGAAGTTGGATGGACTTACGTCTCTTATTACACCTACTCGACTTCATAAAGATATCAAGTTTCCGTGTAAACGCATTTCAAACACGCGAACGTTACCGAGATTGCGGTTTATTGGCTTCATATTAAAATTAGGTTTTTGTGCGACTCGTCGTTTACTTCTTCCCCTACTTGTAAATTTCTTATCCCCTGTTTTTATTCCAGTTTGTCAGTTTTTTAGACTGAAACCCGCGGTGGGGTACCCAAAGTATGATACCGAACGTTCCAACATTTCAATACCAGAGTTAGAACCCGGCAACCACAAAATGAGTAGGGAGATCTCCCAAAATGGGTAGGGAGAACTCCCAAAATGGGTAGGGAGAACTCTCCCAAAATGGGTGGGAGAACTCTCCCAAAATGGGCAGGGAGGACTCTCACAAAATGGGTAGGGAGAAATCTCCCAAAATGGGTAGGGAGAGCTCTCCCAAAATGGGTAGGTAGAACTCTCCCAAAATGGGTAAGGAGAACTCTCCCAAAATGGGTAGGGATACCTCTCCCAAAATGGGTAGGGAGAACTCTCCCAAAATGGGTAGGGAGAACTCTCCCAAAATGGGTAGGGAGAACTCTCCCAAAATGGGTAGGGAGAGCTCTCCCAAAATGGGTTGGTAGAACTCTCCCAAAATGGGTAGGGAGAACTCTCCCAAAATGGGTAGGGAGAGCTCTCCCAAAATGGGTAGGTAGAACTCTCCCAAAATGGGTAGGTAGAACTCTCCCAAAATGGGTAGGGAGAACTCTCCCAAAATGGGTAGGGAGAGCTCTCCCAAAATGGGTAGGTAGAACTCTCCCAAAATGGGTAGGGAGAACTCTCCCAAAATGGGTAGGGAGAGCTCTCCCAAAATGGGTAGGTAGAACTCTCCCAAAATGGGTAGGTAGAACTCTCCCAAATTGGGTAGGGAGAACTCTCCCAAAATGGGTAGGGAGAACTCTCCCAAAATGGGTAGGGAGAACTCTCCCAAAATGGGTAGGTAGAACTCTCCCAAAATGGGTAGGGAGAGCTCTCCCAAAATGGGTGGGAGAACTCTCCCAAAATGGGTAGGTAGAACTCTCCCAAAATGGGTAGGGAGAGCTCTCCCAAAATGGGTAGGTAGAGCTCTCCCAAAATGGGTAGGGAGAGCTCTCCCAAAATGGGTTGGTAGAACTCTCCCAAAATGGGCAGGGAGATCTCCCAAAATGGGTAGGGAGAGCTCTCACAAAATGGGTAGGGAGAGCTCTCCCAAAATGGGTGGGAGAACTCTCCCAAAATGGGTAGGGAGAGCTCTCCCTTTGGCACCTTGCTCTCCTTGGGATCCGTCACCTGCGAGGCCTCACAGGCGGACACACCAGTAGGAGTCTGCAACACATGCAGTGCACACCAAAGACAGTGCACTGGCCAGTGTCTCCTCCTTATCAGGAAACGTTACCAGGTAACATTTCCTGCCGGGAGGGTATGCAGAGGAGACAAAAGTTATATTTATACTGCTGGGGGGAATAAAATGTTTCCTTGGGTTTGAAAAACGACACAAAGTCTATATACTTAGGTTTCTCTGTAACACATTTGAACACGCGAATATCACCGAGATTACGCGTAATTGATTTCATTTATTGCGTTGGGATATTAAGTAAGATTTGACCATATTCAGTAGGACTGAAAATAAACATGAATTTATTTTGTCAAGCCCTGCTTCCATCAGTTTGTTTGAACCCACGGTGGGGTGCCCAAAGTTCCAACATCACAAAACCTGAGCATAACACAAAAGTAAAAAGAATAAAACCCGAGCATAACACAAAAGGGGTGAGGAGAACTCTCCTCTGTGGTACCTTGACCCCGGGTCTCCTTCAAACACACGCAGTACTTCAGAGGACCGCTGTGTGCTAGCCATTCAGAGGGGACTGGATGGCCAGAAGGACACCACAAGGTGACAAAAGTTATATTTATACCCCCACGCGATAGAAAGAGTTTTCCTGGGTTTGAGAACGGTGCGAATCTGAGGTGGGAATTGAAGTCGCGAAGTGATTAATTCGGATAATCACCGAATTAATGAATTGTGATATATGGTTTGAATATGTAACGTGATGGTCACATGGCAGAACCAGACCACTGTCATTTTGATGAGGCATGAGTGAAGATGGATTAAGAGTTTCAGCTTATACCAATCGCATCCCACCCACTAATCAGTAATAACCCACTAATAACCTATTAACTACCCATTCATTACCCGCTCTAGTTACCTTGATTAGTTTCATCTGCTCCAGTTCTTCCAGCAGAGTGTCCCTCTCTTTCGCCATCTCACCCTTCTGCTTCTCGTTGCTGGCAGCAGACTTCTTCTGTGTTTCCATTCGCTCCTCCAAGTCTTCTACTTGAGTCTGAGGAATGGTTACATTTCACCTTCGTATTTTGTAAAGGAATATTTACATATTCATGCCGATAATTTCCGGTTAATTTCCAGTTAGATTTCATGATCTAAGTACGAGTACCATTTGTCCATTTATCGTTTATGCCCCAAATAATGAAGACAAATTCAAGTATATTCTGGCATTTTAGTCAGTATAAATCAGAAGCTACAAAGTATAAACCTGGTATTTGCTCCTCATAGTCTGTATCATCTGCTCATGTTCATCCCGTTCCTTGAGCAGTTCCTTCTTGAGGTCCTCAACCTCCTGCTCCCTCTTGTTACGCAGCTCCGAGAGCACATTAGTGTTATCTACACTCGTCATCAACTCGTTGTTAATCTTCTGTAACTCCTGAGGGATGGGGTGGTTTATGAAGGAGCAGAGGGTGGTTTTATGAAGGAGTAGAGGTGGGTTTTATGAAGGAGTAGAGGTGGTTTGTAAAGGAGCAAACAGTGGTATATGAAGGAGCAAGGCGTGGTTTATGAAAGCAGAAGGAGCTAAGTCTAGTTTCTGAGCTTATTATTTGAATATTCTTGATTTGAGTCCTGTCTTCAAGTTTCAGGTAAAACTCCCAACTGACCCTGAATAAAATTAACACTGTGTATGAGCTAGATGCCAGATACTGGTGTTTCAAGGGCTCTTCCATGACGCCCATTACACATGAGAAATAGGCGGTGTGACGTCATCAACTCACTACTCTAACCCCTGATAATGACGTCACTCTCAACTACCATGTGTGCGTAACATGTGTAGTGTTGATTGGCAAGTAACACGCGTAACACCTCATGTCACGTGATGACACACACGTCATGTTGAAGCAGTGAAGCCGTGTAGAGAGAACATGACGTATTATACTCAGCAAATGGCTCTGAGAGGGTCTCAGACCCTCCTAGAAACATTGCGAGTTGTGTTGGAATAAACCATAAAAATCAAGGCGTAATAAGATGTGACATCCAAGACGTGCTTCAATAAGTCTGGTTGATTTCAGCTATCCTATGAAAGCTTGAAAATGTAATCAGCAGCGTACAGAAAGCTAGATAATTACAGGGAAGTCTTTCATTCAAATAAAAATCCCTTCAACAACTAACTCCTGCGTTATTCTAAGTGCAAATTTTCATGGGGAACAAAATTTGGGGATTTTATATGACAAAAACACCACATTTTGATCCCCAGAATTCTTGTCCTCGTAACCCATTATCTTACCCACCCGGTTAAACCCACCTGGTATTTGTAGGATCTGAGGGGCATGTTAACCACGGACAGTGACCTAGACACTCTCATCATGGACATGGTGCTGGGAGAGAATGCCAGGGAGAAGGCGGTTTCAGAGAGAGAATGTGTGGTTTCAGGAAGGTCGAGGATTTCAGAAAGGTTCTTGTTTCAGAGAGATGGTCAGGTAGATAAGGAGCCAGTTAGGAGATAGGATTGTCGGGATGTGCGACAAGGTCGGCTAAGTGAGTTTAGAAAGTTGACAAAGTGTTTCAGGGAACTAACAGAGGACAAGGTAAAAAGGAGAGAGGAATTTCAAAACAGTTCTTAAACAAGATGATGAATAACTAAGTAGTTATGAGCTGTAAAAAGTAAAGAGCGATGTAATATTAAAAGTGTTTTTACTGAAAATGTCGCAATTGTGTTCGGAGCTGTACACACAAACTAGTAAACTGATGCCCCTATAACTCTGAGACATTGAGGTAAGCCTCGTATTATACAACTTAAGGTGGAACTATGATAATGAATATAACAGGTGGTACAGTCCAATACACATGGTATCCAATATAACAGATAGTTTTAAAACAGGGATACGAGGTATTTATTACAGTGAGCTGGTGAGGGATTGGTGATTGATCATCGAATTCTGTTGCTAGGGGTGGGGTGTTGGCTGCGCGTACTGCTACCATGGTAACGCACCAGCTGGTTACCATGGTGACAACCTTGATAGAAATGTAAAATAACAAAACTATTATGGGTCCGTAACTATTATGAGCAACATTTTAAAAGAGAAGACACAACTAAATAAAGACCCAACTAAATCATGTTTCAGAGAACACTGAGCGCATCCCAAATAACAGAGCCGTGTTGACTGTTGTCAGAGGGTCGTGTTGTCATGCGAGGTGATAGGTGGGGTGAAATCACACAGCCTGGACAAACTAACAAACATACGGACACACAAACTAACTAACACAGGGGGTAAGTGTAAAGGAATCACGGTCACAAAGCGATTAATGAACTACCGTGTCAATACCATGTCATTACAACTTGATGGTGGAAGCAGGAATGTGGAAGGAAATAAGGAATGCGGCGGGGCTGCAGAATTTGGAGGATTGACAGAGTACAGCTACAGGGTGATGGTAATCCCGCGTCAAGCTTGAACGGAGGAATTTAGGAGGAGAAAGGACTTATCATCAACCATCGATGATAAAATTGAAATGATTTAACTCAAAATGACAGATTTGCGGATCTGAGTTTATGTTCAAGTAGCACACTTTCAATAATCTAGTAAGTCATCAAAACATTGACTAGTATTCTAGTAAGTCATCAAAACATTGTCTAGTATTCTAGTAAGTCATCAAAATTAAACTCACAAAACAACAAACTCACGGTGTCAAGTCCGAGACTAAGTAATCGCTCAAATATCCCAATAGTGATAGTTCGCTTGAAGGGCATGACTCGCAGCCAAGAGAAACCGTTAAAAACCACACGTCTTCCGATTAACAAGCGCCAAAGAAAACCGCTCCGTTTCCAATATAAAGGAGCTTGTCCAGTCTTGAGTCTACTTCCAGTAAACCGGTACAAATATCAACTCTCTTTCCAATAATCACCACAAAAAGGAGGAATTAGCAAAAAGAGAGCATTGCAAATCAGGAGAAATTAGCGATGCTACTACGAATCATTACGATATATCCTCCTTTAGTTAGCCTCAGAAAGTCTAACAGTAGAAACCATTAAAATAACGTTATATCACCGGTCAGCACGAGTAGCTGACAGGGTGCCGTCA
Source organism: Beroe forskalii (assembly GCA_011033025.1). Classification (NCBI taxonomy): domain Eukaryota; kingdom Metazoa; phylum Ctenophora; class Nuda; order Beroida; family Beroidae; genus Beroe; species Beroe forskalii. The sequence goes on from WFMF01000132.1 coordinate 175,193, forward strand.
ATAAAACAACACCTTAATCCGTGATAATGACGTCACTCTTGTACCAGCAATTCATGCCATTATATCACCACAAAGCGAGCTATTTTATTACAAGTCTCTGGAGCTTGGCAGTTGATGACGTCATGATACTACCATATAAGGGCATAAATCAATGGTAATTTACCAAATATGGCATGTCGATGACACTGCTTGGAGGGAGAGCAAATGACAGTGTGTTAGTTCATTGAACGACTTGTTACTATATATTGGAGGGGTGTATAGACTGCTGAACTGCGCTGGAAGAGGGAAGACAGTGTCCTTCAACTCATTAAAACTAACTGCAAAACTAACACTGTAACCTGTCACTCTGTCCAGGTTACGTAGCCGTCAAGCAGAGAGAAATCCAATGTCTTATCTATAGAGGTGTATGAGTATACTAGAAACATAACAAAATACTGTACATCGATTTTCTAATTCAAGGATTGACATAAGAGGCGGAAGAGACTAAACTGTGAATCATCAGCGGTTACCCTACAGTTGTAAGGTCTCCCTGCCATCTGCGATGTCGGTGTCCCATCAGCAGGTGACAAAGGAAACGGAGGGTTTCGGCCCACGTACCCTCACAGCTTACAACTGCAGGGCTGGGCCACCCAGGACTCCGGATTCCTGAGCAACACAGTTTAGAGGGAAGGGGAGAAAAGGAAAGAGTTCGGTAGAGGCAAAAGATCAATGAGTGTTAAATACGGGTGAAACATCTTAATGTTACTATCTAAAACCTGAAAGTGACAGTTATTAAAATGAATGGGAGGTTACAGGCATCTGCCTGTCCAGCCCCTCATTCAGTCCCAGCGATGAAACTTAGAGGAGACAGGGTCTGTCAAAAAGGAGGAGGAAAGAAGGAGAAGAATCAAGGAAAAAGAGACAAGAGAGAAATGAAAAAAGAGAGAATATTTTGATGAGATAACTTTCAAGAGAGTGGGTGAGCTAATAATAAAGAAGCTCTGTCAGGAAGCAATAATAGTAGTTTAGGTTACAAGTTTTAGAGGAGAAAGCCCTGACAAAACCCAGAACAAAACTATAAAATGGCTCTTGTAATTACAACTCACCTCACATTACAATAACCAAGGTTATGAGTATGTGGGTAGACTGGAGTAGTTGCGACTGTATGCACTGTTAAACTGTACAATAATGGAATAGTGTACATATTCCAGGGTTTTTAAAGCTCCAGTTATAATTTATTACGACTTTATGGGGGTTGGAGGAATGAAGGGACTCCTAAATAGCTCCAAGTTTTGTGGGAAATATTCGAATTTTCATAAACCTAGACTTGAGTCTCCATATCCAGTACCCATAATATCGACATTATTAATGAAAGGAGTCTATGTCAACTGTCTACATGAATACTGCCTAAATCAGCAGACTGCAATGTCTAATAGACTTTGAGTGTCTAGACAGACTCACCTCGTTAAGGTCTCGTTTGAGTTTCTCGGTCCTCTTGTGAGCTGCTCTCTCCGCTTCCAGGTCCTCGCTGAGGTCGCCCACTCTGTTCTCCAACTCCCTCAGCTTCTTCTCAGCGTTACTCCTACTCGCTGCCTCGTCTTCAGATTTGAGAGGGTGATGGTGTTACAACGAGTCATAATCGACTGGCAGATTTATTCATAAAAGTGGTCATGAAGTTCCGCTAGGCGGGGGAGACGGTAATACACTGTGTGGGGGTACGGGTGATGGCGCTGGAGGGGGCAAGCGCCATGATTAAAAGTGGTCATGAAGATTGCAGTTCCGTGAAATGATTGAGATTTGGGTTACACAGAATTCCAGAGTGATGCCCCACGGGATGCTAGAGCATTCAAGATTTCTTCAAGTAAAAAGAAGAAAATGCTCTCATTTTCAACAAGTCTTACTTGAGAGTGAGTTTGGCGACATCCTCCATGGTTTTATCCAGAGAGTTCTGGAGCTCCTGAATCCTGTTCTCCTTGTCATTGCACGAGTCTTGGAGGGTGTGCAGGGAGCCTTCCAACTTCCGCTTGTTCTTGTCAAGGGCTTCATGTGCCTAGAAGAGGGGGTGAGGTTAGAGGGGTGAGAGGAGGAGTTTTAGAGAAAATAACGATCAAACTTGCCAAATATCACAAAAGGTTTGACCCCTTCTCAGTTTGCAGCTAACTTTGGAAGATTATAAATAAAGAGGGAACACCCCCTTGAATAATAGGGAATCATTGATTTACCTTCTCTTCCTTCTGGAGCTTGTCTTCCAGCTCATTGACGATAGTTTCCAACTTGACTTTCTGCTTAGCCAGGGCCTTCCCTTTGTCCTCCTCCTCGATTAGAGCTGTTTGGGTGTCCTTCAGTCGCGCTTCCAGTTGAGTCTTGTCTCGTCCAAGCTGTTAGGAGGGTGTTAGGAGAAGGAATAGGCAGTGTTACGTCAATGATTCAATGTTATCAGTCATGACCATGACATCATTTTCCCGTTTTTTAGAACAGTTCCCGTGATAACTGCTGGGTTATAAGGCGAAGTTCGAATTCAATTTATCAGGGAACATGAACTCAAACTCCCCTTATTCTCCAAGTCACAACTTACCTTAGTGACACTCTCCTCTTTATTGACGAGGTTCTCATCCAGTTCCTTCAGTTTGTTCTCCAGCTGCTGCTTCTCAATGCTCAGCTTCTGTCTGGCATTGCCTTCATCCGCCAGCCTGGTGGGTACAATAATAAGATAAAATCTTCTTGCGGACATATCTGCAGTGGTGTGTAGTGTCGTAACTACAAAACGATTACAAGCTACCTTTTCAAATTTGTGCACAATGAATTGAATAGTTATCGCGCAACTAAACCTACATTATCTAATCTGAGTGCGTTTTTAACTGTCAGATCATGATTCTTTTATGAAAAAGGATATTCTGCAACGATCACATGTAACAGTACTACTGCCCACGTATTAGTGCAAAAAACTCATAAAAACTGAAATTCCCCGTTGCCCCCCCTCATACCCCCATGTCCCCGTTCAAACCCAATCACTGAAAGACTCACGTAGCTTCCAGTTCGGCGATGGTTCCCTCAATCTTTTTCTTCTCCGCGATTATCTTGACACTCTTCTCCTCTTCTGAGTCAATCCGCTCCTCCAAATCGTGGATATACTCTTCTAACTCGTTCTTCTTAGTCGTCAAACGCATTCGTTGCTGAAAGAGAAGTGTCAGTATTTCTAAGCTGTCAGCCGCGTCCGTCGCTTTGGACAATGTCAGGGAAAACGGGAGTAGTTGATTGTTCTTATGGCGGTTGAACAGTTTTTGGACCAATGCCAATGCAATGTCAGAGAATCTGTTCGTATCCCTGTATCAAATGTTCTACTCGCACTTGATAGCTGATATCAAAGTACGTGTGTATGTCAGCCATGGCATTCCGTCTGACGTTTCCTGCTTGTCGATGTAATTGGTAATCAGACTCCTAATTACTGCGCATACCGCAACTGCCAATCAATCAACACACTATCCGACAAGCGGCATATCTGCTTTAAAGCTCGCCATTCTGCCTTACGTTCTCCGAGTACTTGCGTTCATTTGTAGAATATTAGCCTTACTTCGTTTCTATTAACATTTGACCGAGTTTTTAAAATTTCATCAGTGAATTGTTTTGTTTTTGTATCGCTCAATCTCAACCAATCTGCGTAAACTCACATCCTCGGCCTCTGCGGCTAGCTCCTTCTCTCTGAATATCTGTTCCTGCAGCACACCCCTCTCCTCTGACACTTTCTTAAGCTGCTCCTCGATCTCATCCATGGCTGCTTTGTCTTTGACGTGCGCGTCTTGGACCTTCTTCAACTCCTCCTCACGCTCATGTATCTCCTTGTCACGTGACGTAACCTGGGAGAGAGGGATTGCTATAGGCATGTAAAACGTTCCTAGGGAGATATAGGCGTTGCTAGGGAGACGTCACGGGTTACTAGGGAGATGTTGTGTTGCTGGAGGGATGTTGTGTTGCTAGGGAGATGTTATGCGTTGCTAGGGAGATGTTGTGTTACTCGGGAGATATCACGCGTTACTAAGGAGATGCCAATCAGCATCAAAAGGCATGATATGTATAACTAGACCGCTTCTTAAAACTCACTTGAAGGAGAGGTTTGACTTTGGTGAAGAGTCTCCACCACTGCCAGTTCCTAAGCTTGACATAGCACCGGCCGTTCCTCTGCAGGACTTGGATAGCTTTGTGCTGCTGGATCAGTCTCTTGAACTTGTCAACTGCCAGATGTCCTCGAGCTAACGCCTGTGAGGGGAGTGAGGGGATGAAGTGTAAGAAGTCAGAATATCATGGAGTTTAAGTGTTTGATTATGGAAGTTTCATGGCGGCAAAATACGAGATTGAAGTTTGGAAAGCATCTTTCATTCACATGACACAAATCTGAAAGCAATTCCCCGACGCACCTGCAGTCCAATGATGAGAATCCTGAGTTTCTCGTCCCTCTCAGACTCCAGATTAGCGAGCACGCCCGCCCTGAAGAAGATCTTGCTCTTTCCGATGCGGTAAAGTCTCTGGTCCAGGTCTAGCTGGGTCAGCATGGCGGTGGCTGCCTTCCTACCGTCCATGAAGCCGGTGGGGATGGCGCCAGGCGTCAGAATCTCGTATCTGAAGAAGGGAGGGTTAGGATGACGTGGGGATAGGGGAGGGTGATTCCACGGTTTATGCAAGGAGGGAGAGTGAAAACACGGTTCATAAAGGGGGGAGGGAGAGTGAGAACATGATTCTTGCGGGAATTAAAGTGACAACACTGAGTCACTGGGAATTCGACTGCTTTTCAGCAATCTTGCTTAACCTTTATTACATGTGCCACACGGGATAATGGTACTGTAGTTAAGAAGTTTCCCGCGTATTAAGTATTTCGTTTTTGGAGCTTTCAAGTTAAGCAATTGATGCACAAACTGATGGAATTCTTTAAGCGTTAACCGATGGAATGAATTCTTTGCCGTGTTCAAACGGTGCTTCAAAAGGGTTTTAAACTTTACAACACTACTTTATACAATCAAATTTGAGGACGCTGAGCCTCGATAGCATGTGATAAGGCAGAGTCAGCCGCCAGGGTCATAGATAGGCTACTGACTATAAACACCACTTCCCAAAGACTCATTGGCAATTGCCACTTGGTGAGGAAGTGTTGTTTGGAGTGCTTCATTTACACGTGTTACCTCTTTCTGTGTTGAGTGAGGGAGCAGTACTCCCTATTTCAGTGTTCATTGACTTAAATTGACATTGAATTTGGGAGCAATACTCCCCTTGCTCTAACCCACTTCGCAACGTCCTTCTGCCGCGGTGTCATTTCAGGACGGTTGCTGCCAGATATCACTATTGCTGTTTGGTGTGTAACCTTCAAACCGGTGTCCTGACAGCATCATGGCAGACTCTCACAAAGTTGCTATCGGAGACCTTCTGAACCGTGCAGACCCCCTGTCTAAGAAAGTTGTTTCTGCATACAACTATGATGCCACTTACAACGGGAACCTGCAAAACTTGAAGAAGTTCGATGCCAACCATCTTGAAGCCGCTGCCACTTTCCTTGGTTTCACTGTGCGTGGAGCAGCGAACAAGAAGCTGTACAAGAACCTGACTGTTCTTTGTGACAGGATTATCTTGAAGATAGAAGCCCTCTTCGAGACACAGTGTAATGACTGCGGGGATAATTACACTAACAAGCTGACTGACAAGCCACTGCTTACCTGTCAGCTGTGCCTTCAGGGCTCACACAACTGCCCAAAGGTCCAGGAACGCTTCGAAGCTTTGAACGAAGTCCCTGAAACCCTGAGACTCATTGGAATGGTATGGTTGTGTTCTGGCTGCCTGAAGAAAAACAACCTGTCACTTCTACCCGTTTCTGCCACCACTCCAGCTGAGCCCCCTGCAGAGGAGGAATTAGCGGCTGAAGACGAGGAGGAAGAAGAAGGGGAAGAAGATGATGATCCTCCTCAAGCAGAGGAGGAAAGAGGAAGCCCCAGGAGGAACCGACAGAACCTGCAGAATAACCCCACCCAAATCTGCAGTGCCTACAAGGCTAGGAACTGCCCTCATGGTCTCACAGGGAAAAAACTCATTAATGGCAAGCCCTGTGAGAAAAGTCACCCTCCACGATGCTTCCGCTTCAGCAAGCATGGTGACAACAAACGCTTAGGGTGTGTTAAAGGCCAAAACTGCAAGTACTATCACCCGAGGATTTGCAGAGACTCACTCACAAAGCGAGAATGTTTCAACAGGGACTGCAAATTTGATCACCTCAAATTTACCCGCAGGAACAAAGAGGAGGCACCAAGGGAGTCGGCCCCACAGGTTCAGGTCAACAAAGCTGGGCTGAAGATGAGGTTTGACAGTTATGCCTCGCTCACGACCCCTTTCCCACCAACCATCAAGCAGAGCTACGCCAGCGTGGCTCGACCCGCCCCAACTGCAGTAGAAGAGCCGAGTGCTTTTTTATTGCAGCTCCTGGAGAACATGAAGGAGGGGATCATAGGACAGATGTCGGAGAGGATACTGGAGCTCCAGTCGTCCCTGCCCTCAATGGTTCAGGAGCAGATGAGACAGTCTGCACAACCCCCTCAGCGATTCATGCCAGCACAGCCATTGCAGTCTCTAACCGGCCTCCCGACTGCACCCTTCCAGAACCAGCAGAGCTTCCCAGCCCAGTTTCCAGGCTACTTCTGCTAAACGCAAGAAGTATCTCCCCGGCAGCCTCGGGAGACACGAGATGGAAGCTGCCGTACCTCCAAAGTACCCTGCTTGAGAATCAAAGCTCCCCTCCAACACTTTTCTTTGGTATCACTGAGTCATGGCTTCGCCCCCACTTCACCGACGCTCAAGTGGAAATACCAAGGTACGACAGCTTCAGATCAGACAGGAAAGAACGAACAGGAGGTGGATGTATCCTCTACGTGCACAAACAGCTTACAGTTACTGCAGAGTACAGCTTCAGCGACAACTGTAATAACTTGGTGGTCGTATACATTGCATCACTTCATACAATTGTAGCTGTTTTGTACCGCCCACCAGACTCACCTTATGCAGACTTCGCTAAACTAATGGCTGAGTTACAGAACTGCATCGACGTACATTCATCTGATAACAGAGTCCCAGAAATCTACCTCATAGGAGATTTCAACCTACCAGAATATAACTGGACAACCGGCACTATAGACTCTGGCCCCTCCACACAAGCCTGTCATCAACTCCGTGACTTCATGGACTGCAACTTCCTCAATCAGCTCGTCACGGAACCCACACGGGGAACGAACACCCTTGACCTCATCCTTACCAACAACCCCCAAACTGTAGTGGAAATTAAGGTTGGCAAGCCACTCTTGGTTGGTGTCTCAGACCACCTGCTTGTAGAAGGTCTGATCGGCCACAACCCTATCTCAATCAAAGACAACCAAGATGTTGTCATAGACCCACACTCGTTCAGGGCAGTAAATTTCCACCACAGCAACTTTGATGCAATGAACGACATGTTGAGAGAGATAGACTGGTATCACCTGAAGATGCTGTGTGATGGTGAGGAAGATTCAGATGGCACCCTCTTCAAGCGCCTCATAGTACTGACTGTCCTACAGGTGACCTTACTGATGGCTCCTCCTAAAAAGGTTGGCGGGAAAACAAGCAGCAGTAAATCTTCAATGCCAAGCATTAACTCGCTGAAAATGAAGAGAAGAAAGCTCAACAGGAAGATTGATGACTTGAATGCGAACAATCCCTCTTCCATGCTCATCCCTGGACTTGAGAAAGAAGTAAGTCTGATATCTTACGCAATCAAGGATGAAATTCTTGCCCACCTAAACCAGCGGGAGTCCTATGCAGTCAGCACTATCAAGAGCAACCCCAAGTACTTTTTCAGCTACGCAAAAAAGTATGCTAAATGCAAGTCAAGTGTTGCACCGCTAAGGAAGGCATGTGGATCCCTCAGCACAGATCCAGTGGAGAAAGCAGAGATCCTCCAATCTCAATATACCAGTGTGTTCAGTGACCCAGCTAATGTGGTCCCCCAAGCATGTGTAGCAGCACTAGGTGACCCGTCAACTGCAACTCTGTGTGACATTGAGTTCTCAGTCGAGGACATACATGCAGCCATAGGAGAGCTAGACCCTTACTCTGCAGCACCAGATGACGATATCCCAGCTAAGATTCTATGCAGCTGTAAAGACACCCTCTCTCTCCCACTCTGGCTGCTATGGAACAGCTCACTGGCAAATGGCCAGATACCGGCAGAGCTCAAGTTGCAGTACATCACGCCGATCTTTAAGAAAGGCAACAAGACTGATCCTGCAAATTACCGCCCTGTCTCCATTACATCCCACTTAGTCAAGGTCTTTGAAAGGGTCATCCGCAACGCGCTAGTGGACCATCTTGAAACTAATGGCATTCTCCCGGACAGCCAACACGGTTTCAGAAAAACTAGGAGCTGCTTGACTCAACTACTGGAACATGTGGACTACGTGCTCAAGAGCCTCAACGAGGGTAAAGAGGTTGATGTCATCTATCTGGATTACAGCAAAGCTTTTGACAAGGTAGACCATCGTATACTTCTAGCCAAACTGGAGCATTACGGCATCAAAGGCAAGCTCTTAAAGTGGATAGAAGACTTCCTCTCGAATAGACGTCAAGCCGTGGTGGTTGATGGAAATAAATCACAGTTCGCTAACGTGGAAAGTGGCGTCCCTCAGGGCACTGTACTGGGGCCAATATTTTCATCCTCTACGTGGTGGACATGATCATCAAAATGGCCTCATCAAAACCACTCGCTTTTGCTGATGACACCAAGCTCCTGCACCAGATTATAACCATGTTATGCAAGGTTTTGCTCCAAAATGATCTGGATCAAGTCGTCAGTTGGTCATTGAACAACAATATGGTGCTCCACCAGGACAAGTTTGAGGTCATGAATTTCTGCCTCAATAACTCATACCTCCTGAGAAACCTACCCTTCACTGCAGAGCTGAGACAGTACACAACACCTGATGGTAACATCCTCCAACCAACATCATCTGTTAGAGATCTTGGGGTCTTAATATCAGACGATTGTGGCTGGACTCTGCAGATTAACAATGTTGTCACAGACTCCCGTAAAATGGCATCGTGGGTCCTAGGGACTTTCCGGGATAGATCGGAACTGACAATGCTGACTCTCTATAAGTCCTTAGTGAGGAGTAGACTGGAGTATTGTTGCCCTGTCTGGGATCCTCATCTGATCAAGGACATCCAAGCAGTCGAATCAATCCAGCGATACTTTACCAAACGCATTGCTGGGACAAAGGATATGGACTACTGGGACCGTCTGAAAAAGCTGAAGCTGATGTCTCTCCAACGCAGAAGAGAACGGTACACCATAATTCATACATGGAAGATTCTGCAGGAAAAGGCTCCGAACAGCACAAGTTTGGAATTTTACAACAGTGAACGTCTTGGTGTCCGAGCGAAAATTCTTCCATTTAACTACAAGGCACAGCGCTCGGTGTCCACTGCTTACGACAATTCATTTGGGGTTAAATCAGCTCGTCTCTGGAACTTGCTTCCTAAGCAAGTCAACTCAGTTAAGGAGCTAGAGGCATTCAAGATAGCCCTTGAGACTTCCTCACCCAATACCCGGATAAGCCACCGGTTACGGGTTACACACCGCCAAACAGCAACTCCTTACTCGACTGGAGCTGTGAACGAGGAGATGGAGTACGTGGACATCACTGATCCCAGCTGCGATCCCTGCTAAACCCTTCAAAATGTATCAAAAATGTATGTAAGCGCTGCATGATACATAGAGGGTAGGAGATCGGTTTTAAAACTCCATTTTTGTCGGTAACACAGAAAGACGCTTGTAGAGAATTGTAACTTCCATTTCATCCATTGATACGATATCCACCATGGATTCGAGTATGGATGCCGCGACCTATAGATTTAGCGTCAGGAAAACTGGCACTTTCAACCTTTGAAAACCAGGAATGCAGGCCTCTTAAACCATTGCTTTGCGCACTACAGCGCGTAGCACGACCATTTCCCACTCCTGTTAACCGCCAATACCGATTCAAACGCCAACCCAACGCTTACATTCCCGGTTTAAACCCTGGGTTCTACTTCCAGCGCTAGAAGTGCACAGAGTACGCCAAAGAGGCGAGTATAAATAACTTCCAGTGCACGTTGGAGGTGGTACCATGCGAATAGAAGTTACCTCAGTTCTCGTAATTAATGAAATTAAATGAGTGCGCGCGCCGCGCACGCGCGCGTTCCAGTGAGCAATAACACTTTCAACTTTCATAGAAAATGAACGATTCTCAGAAGACCCTTTTGTGATATTTTTGCCCCACACAACAAAATTTCGACTGTCAAAATTTCAACTGAAAACCTCTGTCTGAACTCCTGGAATAGAATCCTATTGGGGTATCCTTGTCTGCAAATCCTGATTCCTTCCAACACACCGTTACAACGCAGCTGTTCTAGGATCAAGGGAGCTACCATTTTACCTGAAATGTTTGGGATATAGAATACTATCTTAGTAGAATGCTATCCTAGAATATAAAGGAATGCTACTTAGCAATAAGCATTGTTAGCTGGTTTCAATGGTACAATACGGCGCATTGGACCAGCAAATGTACAGGATGGTTTAAAAGGAAATATTCCAAAAATTAAATATCCCAACTTTAAAAAGAAGGGCTGTTTTAAAAATGAATATTCTTTACATGACACAACAAGCATTTGTCAAAGGGCATTCCTCAGTAGAACTGTTTTAACACTGCTTTATGAGTATTCGTAAACTATCTCGGATTAGAACGTACACATTACACAAGAATGATACTGTGTTTAGTATGCTTACGTAATACTGAAAGAACGTTAAATTTTTCTTACATTCTGAATGACTTTTCTTACATTCTAAATGACTTAATTACGTTGTGACAAATGCAAATGCATGGAATTTCAGTCTGAAAGAACGTTAAACGTTTCTTAATTATCTTTTAGCAAACGAAATTCCCTTCTAAATTCCCCATACCTGCTTTCTTCTCGTGGTTAGGAATGATACATCGTACAAAGTGAGGTTTAGTGTCGTGTAGCACCGTCATCAAGTTCTCCAGTTGTTGCTGAAAAGAAGTACACTGTATTAAAAACACACGAAGTTTTGTAAGTAAATCTTAAATTTAATATGATCGACGTATACACAATATACATGGCTAAATAAGTGACTAATGTGCTTGCTGAACAACCAACCCCATACTACAGTACACAGTAGAGAACAATGCTAATCTTTTTTAATTCATTCTGCAGCCCTAAAGCGTAAACCTTAGACCTTATTGTGTGTAAACTATCTTTGAACAGACTAATCGTATTTTAATGCTTACATTAGGGTTGAAAAATACACAAAAATATACAAAAAGCATGTACACACATCATGTATCCATATACACACTGTACAATGTACATGTACACATAAATCTGAAAACCTAAAGTCCTGTATACAGTACACATCACAAAAACACAATGTACAGTATAAACACAGTTTACACTATTCCTTCGCTATACACACTACACTTATAATGATAACAGAGATTGTGACACACACTTTAAATGTACACATTACTCTATTTCTAGTCCTGCATAGTGTATACAATACACACTACACTCCAAATGATAACAGAGCGTGTGACACATATGTCGGATAACTATAACACTGCACTTGTGGGGCTAATGTGAGTTAGTACCGCGCAATTACAGAGCAAACATATTACACTAAACACTAATAGGCGAGTAAGATGGCAGTTTAAACATTGCTTAATGTGGGCAATACAGACCACGCCTAATGGTCTACTGTTAGAAAACGACCAATGCACACTCGCTAGTTATTAATTTCAAGGGAACTTTCAACAAATTACAGTTAATTACAGTTGATAACTCCCCAGTGGAATAATTTTTATAAGTGGCTGGGAATGGGGATTTCGCGGGAAAACGGCTTTTTTTCTGTCTAGCGGCGTGTCTAAGACTACTTCAGTCATTATTTCATTCTCGATAGCGTTGAATTACATGTCTTCACTAGGCAACATGAGACGATGACGTTACGAAATAACAGATACAAATGGAATAATGCGAAATCACTTTCTTTTCACTACATGCGCCGCGCATTAGTATGTATCAGGCAAAGATGGAAGTTCTGCGGAGGTTACTTCGTATGCAAAGCAAGTAATGTTATTAGTGAGTGTGTTTGCGCGCGTCAGCGCGCGCAAACACTACTCAATCCATTAAATTAAGCTTGGAACTCGGGCGATATAACGCAAAGAGCTGCACGGTGTTCAGGTAGCAAGCGATCTAAGCTGGTCAAGACACATCGCAAGCATGGTCACCAAGGCTAGAAGTACGCTATCATGGGTGTTTAGTGTCTTCAAAACTCGTGACAGTACTGTCATGACTACAATGTACAAGTCAATTGTAAGAAGTACACTAGAGTACTGCTGTCCCCTGTGGAACCCGAGCAAGATAACCGACATTCAACTGATTGAAGGGGTTCAAAGGACATTTACAAGTCGGATAGGAGGCCTCATCCACCTGAACTACTGGGAGAGATTGGCTAAGCTGAAATTGATGTCACTTCCACAATGTCCCAAACTGTTGCAATATCAAGTTTAGTTTGACATCAAGGCACGGTGCAGTAGCAGTTATTCCTCCCCCGTCTAGATTAAGCTCATTAGCCAATCAGACGCTTTATGATAGATCATTTGCAGTCCTAGGTCCAAAACTATGGAACCAAGTACCGAGCACTATTAAAGCATTCGATAAGTTTGACACGTTTAAAACCAGTTTGTCGAAATATATTGCTTTGATACCGGACAAGCCTCCGGTCGTCGGTTACAGCTGCAGCTGGTCTAACTCTTTGGTAGACTACTCACCAACGCGGTGGTCGGACCTCTGATGACCCTACGACTCTACGAAAACTCTACCAAGTTACCAAGTTAGTTATTATAATTTATACTATCATGGAGTCATAAAGTAGCAAAAATGCCTTTTTGCGTCATAAGGGATTTCACTATCCAAACAGGGACCTCGAAGTCAACATTGCTAAGTACATTATTTCGAAACATATTGAGCCATATGGCTGATAAGGTTCCCACATTCCAATGAATCACAAAAACACTGCTTCACGACAAAAAGTTGATATAATGAGTTCCTGGATGTATAAACAAGCAATGGAATCCTTGCAGCGGATTTTAGGAGTCCCTGGCTACTTTTGAGTCTGGCAGCTAGTTTGGGAATATTTTGGCTAGATTAGGATCCTGGTAGCTTTTTAGGAATGAATGACGCGTTTTGTGCGCGTTAATTGATTCTGACGCAGTTTGAAATTGCTCCTTTATCAAAACTAGCGAGTTGAGACCATGATAATAATTGCGCGGCGTAAAATAGCCAAATATTAATATCAAGTTTCTGTCAACCTAAATGGGCTTTTTTGCTTCGATTTGGACAAATTTTGGCTGGGATTGTCGCTCCAACATTCCTCATATTATTCCACTGGGGATAACTCAGCGTGTTATATGTTAGTGTCCATGATAAGTAATATATTGCGAGGTATAATTAACGTTATGTAAATTAGAAGATTAATGCATTAGAAATATACAGTTGTCTGAAGATTGGATGCTTCGCAGAAACGCAATACAGGTGTTAACACATGTAATCTATAACATATAATCTGAAAACTAGGCAGTGGCAATATGACGTCATTATCAGGGGTTAGAATGGTAACTTGACAACATCACACAACCTATCTCTAGTGAGCGGTATAGTGTTATTAGTGTTATATATAACCTAATAACGTGATGAGTTTTTGCATATATTTCATGTAAAATAACGAATATTCTATATAATATTACATTAGCATGAAAAGACCACAGCCTCGGACTGGTGTCGTATGTGTAAATTAGTAGCTATAATTGTTAATTTCAATATAACGCCTCGCGTCGTAGTTGAAAGTTTTAGAGATAAATCTCGAGTATGGTACGGCGATGGTAGTGCGCTACGAGAAAAGATTATAGAATTTTACTTTTAAATGTAAATGTGCACAGTGTTTCCGTTGTAACAGAAGGAATATTTTAGATAAAGTCAGTGGGTTGGGGACTAAAGGAGTAAGGAACGAGGAAAACACATACATTGTGAGGAGAATTTAAATTAATTCCCCTTGGTATATTGCTTGCACACATTTACCCCAATTCTTTCCAGAATTTCAGGCTGCTTCGCTACGGAATACTGCAGTATACGTTAAGGTATTATATCGATTTCTGCAAATACACCGGATGTCGATATAATTAAAGTGTTAAAATTCTCTATACTACTTTTGTAAAACCCAACCTGTAGCTCCAAGTTGAAAACTTAATTAATTTCCAACATATTAATTATTTCCTACATTTTCTAACTACAAAATAACGTTTAATATATTAGCATGTTATTATCCCTTGGAGGAACGCTTTGTCCTTGTCAGAATAACGACAGAGAGGCGTTAATGAATGACAGAGGGGCGCCCTGACAAGGTTTCTAAAGGAGCAGGTGACAGGGTTTATAAAGGAGCATTATAAAAGAGTAGTGAGGTGTGTGTTGTCCATAAAGTAACTAATGAGACATGTGTTTCTGTCCAGGCTATTGATTCTTTGATTGTATAATGTTTATAGGGAACGATGCTGTACGTTATTCTTTGAAATGATCAATCTTGATAGTACAGTATGTCAAGGAATTTGACCTGTCAGTGAACTATAATATATGAATAAGGACTATAGAACACTTATGACTTAGTACAGTATCTATTTCTGTCCTCCCCTATCTGGCTTCTTCTTCATTGATCACTCCCATCCATCCTAACTGCCATGTCACTTGATATCAATCTACCTATAAATTAACTGCCGCATCTACCTTCTATCAATCTACTCACGTGATGAATAGTAATGCTGCTGCCTCATGAGTCTTTCTGTTCCTTACCGCTTGGCACTCCAGCGCATGAGTCATGTTACAAAGTTATCACGAAGATAAGACAGATTCGTCTTAGTACTCTGATAGGCTGGTACCCATGACGTCATTATCAGGGATTGTAATGGTGAGTTGATCACATAACGCCGGCTATTTGAGCATGCTCTAACATATATTAGAAAGGTTGTATGGCTGCTAATATGAAACACTATGATCAATAAAATGCTCATTCCTCTGATATCATTATAAACATTATATATTGTTTTAGAAATAAGAAATATTCCGCTCTGGTATATACCATTGACTCCAATTAACCCAACACTTCCAACCTTCATAAAACCGTCCCTCTCAACCGTATATTATTTGTAATTTTTTCAGCCCATACAGATTACAGGACCACACTTAACCATTTTTCGAAAAACCATTTACCATAACAATATGCCCAGTGCCCAGTGCGTGCACTAATTTGCCCTAAAAGTTAAAACTGGAATGCTCTAATATGCTCCCTGTGTACTCCTAAACTCCAATGACTTTTTGTAAGACAAAAGACATTTCCGGGGAAGGGAAAATATTGTGGCATCTCTATATTCGCTTTTGATTATGCTATTTGCTGAAGAACGTCTGAGAAGAGAAAGAAGGAATCTAGGTTCACTTTTTAAAAAGAGAAAGAAATCGTTCTCCAGAAAAAGTCAGTTAATCTCCACTCTCCAGTTAGTACACTCTCCAGGGTAAAACATATAGTAACTCCGAGTGTAAGATACTCCATGACAATTAGTAGTGACTATAGCTGTCTGTATCATCACAATACAGACAGAACCCGCAATCAGATAGAACTATCTCCCATCTCACTGTGCATTTATAGGAGAGTTAGAGTGATGTCATTATCAGGGTTTAGAATGGTGAGTTGATGACGTCACACCGCCTATTCTGCAGTGGAGATGGGACGTTTAACTCCCTTTCTCTCGATACTCTGTAATGCTTCATCTCTTTCACATATAACACATCCACAAGAAGACAGGAGAGGAAAAGAAGCTTGAAAAGTGTGGGGAAACGTTAGCTTTGAATTAATTAAAAAGACACTCGCTTAATTCCATAGAATCGTCGATTTCTTAAAATGCTCCCATTTAAAGTAACAACAGCCTTCAAAACAGCCTAGCAGGAACTACCAAAATATCCATTTTATCCCAAAGTAATATCCCCATAAAGCCTCACTCTTCACAATTACAATCACTGGAGAGTGGGTCTCCCACCGAAAGAGTCTGCCTCAGTGTAGTTTCTATTTATAGCACAGAATACAAAGTACACACTACACAGCGAGTACACAGCACTATAGGTGGAGATCATTAGCAAATCATCAGTCATCACGCCTTGAGAAAAAAGAGAAAGGCTTAGAGTTCAGCGCGAAAAATAGGCGGTCGAGCCGTTGAGAGAGATGTATAATTTATGATGGCACTACAAAATATCAGACTGTGCGCGGCTCAGAGTTGAACTCTCTTCAGGAACTCTACAGCTGATGAAGCCTAGCCTAACACACCGTGAACATGCATGTGCCTTGGTAAACGATGCATGAGAGTATGCTATTATTCACTGCTCCTTGGTAGACGATGCATGGGCTTTAGAGCGGGTCGATCATGTGAGCATGCCTTACTTACCGCACAAAATACATTGCTAGACTCCCTCAACAAAAATTCAGTATCACTGCTTCTCCTGATTGATTTCTCAAAAGCTTTTGATATGGTTGATCACGACGTGCTGCTCCATAAACTAAACCATTATGGAATCCGAGGCAAAACACTCGACTGGCTAACAAGTTACCTACAAAATAGAAAACAGTACGTTGCGATAGGTGACAAGAAATCATCTCTCCTACATGTCCGTTATGGAGTTCCCCAAGGAAGCATACTCGGCCCACTACTGTTTATCATCTATATTAATGATCTACCGGGAATTGATAAACTTGCTAAATTTATTCTCTATGCTGACGATGCAAACATCATAATAACTGGCAAGAATTTATCTGAAATTGAAGACAGGATGGCCTCCCTTAGCTGTAATCTAGTTCGGTGGGTAAATAGCAACGGGCTAATGCTCAACCTTAAGAAAACGCATTTCATGATTTTTAGTCGGAAAAAAGTTGGGCACGAATTAGATCTTAAAATTAACAATTTCAAAATTGACCGTGTTCATGAAGCTCGATTTCTAGGTGTGATACTTGACGAAAAATTGACATGGTCTGCGCACATAAGAATCATGAAGAGTAAAATGTCTAGGTATATTGGAATCATGTACAAAATTAAATCAAAGATACCGGAAAATGTCAGGGTTCAAATCTATCATAGCTTTGTCCAAAGTCATCTGAATTTTTGTTGTCTAGTTTGGGGATTTACTTTTAAAAGCAATGTAGATATACTTTTCACAGCCCAGAAAAAAGCTATGAGGGCTATCATGTCTGGTAATGTAAACTATTACTATAAGGAAGGTAGGCTCCCAACCAGTACAAAAAGCTCTTTTAACAAATTAGGTATATTAACGATTCATGGAATAATTGCCAACCAGTCAATCCAGTTTGTTCACAAGGCCAAAAGTTTTCCATCTATGTTGCCAATTCCTGTCAGAAAAACCTTAAAAAGTGAAATCGTAGACATGTCAACACTGGACCAGTCAAACCCTTTATTCTTAAGCTGGTTCAATGAATATAATACCCATTTTCTAAGAAATTCTCTATTTTTTAAAGGACCTCTGTTATATTTTGATCCTAGGACTGTGCAGAGCTTTATCACGCCGGCCTCTTGTATCTCGATGAACATATTTAGGAATACCACAAAACGGTTTCTCTTAAAGCTACAGTCCGAAGGTCTAGAGAATGACTGGAGCACCAATTTATCTCTGACACTCGATATAAGAGGCCTCAAATCGTCGCGAAGAAATGGCAAAATCGAGGACTATAAAAAATATTTTTCATGAGGCTTTCATCTCACCCGTTATTTCATTCGCTCTCACACCCCCCTAATTTCAAACAGCCTACAAAATCCCTACTCATTCTCCCTCATTGTAAAATCAAAATTACTAATATTAATAAATGATTCCGTTTTTGCTGTTGAGTTTATTTTGACTGTTATGTTTTCGAGATTTTGACCATTATGTTTCTGACAAGATTATATTAAACGCTTTTCTAAGTACAAAACCAAATAAGTGTTAATGATGATTTTGTTTGACTTCTATATGTTATTATGGTATAAATGACCATCTTTACCAGTAAATGATTTATTGAATGTTTTGTAATTTTGTAAGAGTTTATTTTTTCCAGTTTGATATCAATTTTCCACATACAGGATTGAGAAAATGATTAATCAATATTTGATCGCCTGTTTAACCTTACCAAACTTCTGCTCTTCAATTTATTCCAATAGGGTGATCAGCACATTGATTTACATTTTTGCTTTAAGTTATGTATTTTTACTCCTGTAATTGTTGATGTATATTATTATTAATATTTCGGCACATTGCCAGCCCCACCGTGGGTTTACAAACAAATTCCCTGTTCCTTGGTAAACGATGCATGGGAGTATTCACTATTCCTTGGTAAACGATGCATGGGAGTATTCACTCTTCCTCATTCATAATGATACACCAAATGAAAGGCACAGGTCCTTGAATTGAATTGTCAAAGTGAACCCTGTGTCGTTAGTAGAATTGCAAGATCTGGTAATCAACTTTACCAATCCCCTGTGGATTCCTCTATATCATTCGTAGGATAGGGGCAATACTGCCTACAACCATTCATTACTACATATTATTTGCAGAGTAATTATTGAATACAAGATAAGAAAAAAATGATCTGTTCATATTATTCTACCACGTATTGTATCCTTTTTCCATATTCATTGTACTAGATAAATGATAATTAAATTAAGTGCACAAGTCGTGATTAGAGACGGGATTTGAGACCAGGATTCCGATTTAGCTTGGACTTTGGATCATTTCATCGCATTGATCTGATAAAGTGATAACCATCGTGGTATGTTCCATTATACCAGCGTATAAATACAATCACTTCATTTGAATACAGGCAAGTTTTTTCTCCACAAGATACAGTTATGAAGTGTGCTGAAACACAAGGAATTCTCCTCGAAAACTCCTACAATTTCTGCAGCTATGTTTTAACAGCAACAACACAGACGTACTGCAGCAGTACATTAGTACACCCTGTGCTAGGGGAGTAGATAGTGTGACGTTATCAAGTCACAACGTAAACCCATGATAATTACGTCAGTGTCAACTACTTCCTCTTCTTCGACAGAGTGGAAGTAATATATAAACAGTGTTGGAAGAAGTACAATATCTTCTCAAGAAAAATAGTACTCTATCTCTTTGTTAAGTTAATGTATCTGTACATTGGTATTGAAGTTCGTGATCTAGAGGTGCTTCATAATACATAAAATTATTAATGCCAAGCTGTGCAACCGCCTCGACTTCGTTTCGAGCAATTGCAGCACCTTCAAAGCATTCTAAAGTTTTGATACGTAAACTGTATCACATGTTTCATATTTCAATACATCAGACAGAACCAAATGTATAGTGTACATTTTTATGTATAGTGTACAGTGTATAATATGTACAGTGTATACATGAAAACATAAAATGTATAGTGTATACCACATACAGTATAATTTATAACATCGTATACCTTGTATAGCTGGGAGACGGTTCTGAACATTCCCTTTCTGACCCTGCTTGTCTGTCCACTGCTGGCGTTAGCCATCGAGCTGAATCCAGGGTTACCTGACGGAGAATGCCAGGTTAGATGTGTGAGAGAGAAGGGGGAACGGAAGGGGTGATAAGTATAGATATGTCCTGATTATACCACATTTTGTGAGGAGGATCTTTAGGCTAAAAGGTTTAGAAAAACACCAGGCCATACTATAAGGGATTATTTCAGAGTTCAAATGAGGATAAGAAATCTATCGAGAGTGCAGTGAGAAGAAGAGGAGATGGAAGAGGGTGGTAAATATGGAATATGGATACAGGACCTGGATGTTAAGTATGGATACGACTTCACCACTTTTTCTGAGGAAGTCATTCAGCCTTCAGGATAATGTGGCTTGAAAAACGGCAGGAAGGAAGGATTGGAATAATATAAGCCCGGATCATTTCAGAGTTCAAATTATGACTAGAAATCAGTCGTAAGTGCAATGGCCCCAAGGTGAATGTAGATTGTAGAAATGTAAATGGTAAAACATGAATGCCAGAAACTCTTTAGAAAATGCCCATCTTGAGGTACATCATAAAATTCTAAAACCAAATTTCAATCAGGCTTATGAATTATTCAAAATTCATTGAGTTATTCAAATTGATGTGGCTTAAAATTTGATTTTACTGAGTAGGAAATTGGGCACAACTCATTAGCGAAATGTCATGATATTATGCAAGTTACAATATTTACAGAATTATGAAAACACAAAGACATATTTTATTTTTGACCGCAATTAATGCGGAATTTTGATTAGATTGCATATCGTCAAAGAGCCTCAAAATAGTTTGTTTCTCTGTGTGTAAATCTGAAGATGACCTAAGCCACACCACAAGCCAATGCGATGGATTGTTACGTAATGTTCTGTGTGACTGGAGTTACATCATGGTACACAGAGATTGGTTTTAAAGATTGGATTCGTCAGAAAACCTAATGATATTAGATAGAGGTCACACTGAAAGTGTAAAGTTTACAGAGAGAAAATGAGATTGAAATAACATGTTTCAAGGAAAACATGCTTACACACAATGTCGTAATGCAATTTTATCAAATGTTTGTGAATGTACGCTGTGTAATCTTTAAACTCTGATTGGATCTCACAGAAGAGGCTGAGATTGATCAACAGTATATTTGCATCATCAACACTCAGTACATGCCAACCACTGAAGTTTCTCAGCTGGTATAAAGAATAGGCAGTTGAGAGTGACATTATTATCAGGGTTTAGAATGGTGAGTTGATGACCTCACACCTCCTATATTGGCATTCAACTTGTTGTTGCTCTGTAGTGTACAAGTGTGACCGTGATTGTTATGTGCCATGTGATAAGTCATTGCAGGAGATTTAAGATATGTATGCATTACTCATAACTCATCACATGACATTTGACAACGACTGGAGAAATCAAGATTGAGCCGAAAAGATCAAGCTTTGGCATAGTTAATTAGGTGTAACATAGTTTCAACCATCGTTAAAAACATATTTATGGCATTTTTGGAATTCTTCCACGTGATTATAATTATTTTCCCCAAATATGAACTTCCATATTTTCAGGAATTTCAGGAATTCTATAAATTTTCCACGTCATTAATTCTTTTCCCCTAACTCCCTAATGACAAGTGACACTGCTACACCCATTCATGTCACTCTGAATGTTACAAAGTTGAGTGTTACTGGTTCATTTAACATAGAGATTAGATTATCTAACATTCTAACATCGCTTTCAACCCCAGGCTCAAATTACAAAGACAGCATTCCGAGGTTCTTGTTTTGAACCACATTCCTCTAAACTAGAAATAATATAATCCAGCATTTTAACTGGTTATAATCTAGCATTATATAATATACTAGTAATAATATAACCCAGTATTATGATAATAAACAAGATGCATTAGGGTAGACAAGGACAACAATAGGCCACGCCTCTCTACCTCTCTAGAGGTCCAATTGACAGGGCTAATCGACACACATACCATGCTTTATAAATGTCACTAGGAGTCGCACACAAACACTGGATGTTTGGTGGATAACACACTACTTTGGAGTATCATAATGACGTAATAATGCTCCCATCTAGGGAGAAGGTTGCATTATCTGAATTTAATATTTGGAATGTATATTTGGAGGGTATGTCTGTGTCTGTGGAGTGTCAGGCGCAGAACTAAGTGTCCAGTAGAGAGTGAAGTAGAACTAAATGTCCAGTAGAACTAAGTGTCCAGTGGAACATTTAGCATTGATCAGGGTTCCTACTTCCTTCACTCTCAACTCGAGGATATGTCCAAGAGCTTTGTTCCAAAAATATATTCCTGTCATTTTCCCCATAGAAATGCGCACATATGTCTTGATGTCCTAGAGCTAGGTTCCAAAAATGTAACTCCAGTTCACTGTTCCGTTCCCCACAGCAATGTAGTCAAGTTATAGGACTGAGTGAATGACACATTGAGATCCCTTGATGCCAATGTACGGTTAAAGTATTCAATACTGAGTAGCATTAATCATTTCAATCACACCAAGTCACCGCACCTGTGTAAACATTCTCACAATCCATTCGTTTACCAGCTGTACTACACATGTTCTAATACTTACATGTACACACATGTTCAAATCTTATACACCCCAATACACTCAGTAGACACACAGTATATTTGGAACAGTGCCAAGTGGCTGCCCTGTTTATTATTCATGTTATTTGCCCCCGCTTTGTTCTGGTGCCCTGTAAAACGCTTCAGATTGGCGGTCACTGAGAAAGACGTCATTATCAGGGGTTATAGCAGGGCGTTGATGGAACTTCTAGCGTCCACTTCGCTGAACTGTGTAGAGCCGTAAAATCCTAGCGTCTATTTCACTCTTAGAACTTTGTGTAGAGTGTGAGCAGTAGGTCGCGTGTGCAATGTAATCAGTATTCCCTGATCTCCAGGGTGTAAACTGTAAGGAAGCTCAGATGGTTTTATATGGTGATCTCTCAGAATCATAATACTATAATAGGGTCATCTTTATCATGGCTCTTTATCATACCGTAGAGTACCATTCACTATTCAGTTGATGGTGCTCCGGGGAGTAAAGATCCTCTAGAATTGTGAGTAATGTCGTCATTATCATGGGGTGAAGTGTACTCAGTAACGTTCTGAATTACTGAATACGATCCGGTCATTTAGTGCTGAATGTGTCTCACACCACAAACGATTAACAAAATGTTAAAGTTGTTCAGGTTGTCACAAACTTGAACAGTTGTCACTGATTATTGAAAAGGTCATTCCATCTCGAAATCAATGATTTGTAATATGAACAAAGGATGAAGCAGGGTTGGATGGAAACTGATTGACGGCCGAATAAACGATTGCTTTTTTGTTTTCAAAAAGAGTCTCCTAAGCACAGAAGTGCAATTTGCAACCAATTAGGTATTTGAAGGCGTATGCCTGCATATTTAAATACCTATATTATCCGACCTTAGGTCATCCCATATTAAATGTGTTTCTACGCCTTATAGGAACCCTCTGAGCCTCGATTCCGATCACATTCTGATTGGGTATTTATTATCCAGCGCTGGATAAAGCGTTATAAGTTCACTGACTCACTACTCAAAATACTGATATTGACGTCAACTTCAACTCCGATAATTCCAACCAAGGCTATATGCGGGGAAGGATGGAACTTTGTCCTTTGCAAGGGCGATCAAACCAAAGTGGGTATGCGAAATATTTGCATTATGTTGCTATGCATGCGGGGCAGATCCGAAAGGAATCAATTTCAGAGAAAATGGATTCTATTTCGGACAATCGGTTGAAATGAAAAATCACAGCTGCAAGTGACCTCTTCTGATTTTTGAATGGACAATCGTGAATCGTTATTGCTAACATTCGGTGCACATACTCAATTCAATTTCCATTCTGCTTCTTTGAATGAACTCGCAGAACTCACATGTACTAAACAGAGTGATACTACAGTACTACACGTTCCCCACGTTGTACAGTCCATAGTGTACACACACACTTCTCAGTGCTCTAATCATAGGCTCCTCCACTGAGCCTGCTTGACACTGCTGAGTACAGTGACTATGTACTGAGTACTCTGACTACACTGTGTGACTATGTGAGATCAAATCATTACAGCATACACTGAGTACATGTTATGTACGTCGCGCGCGAGAATAGGCAGCTAGATAAAACAATACTTGGCAGCGCGCACAGTGTTCATGAAGTCGTTTCATCCGCATATTTAGCCATTCGCGTATGTTGGAGTGTAGTGATCAAATCATAATATAACGGTGTGAAGAGGAGAAGAGCATGCGCATCATTCCTTTCTCACTACGTCACACAATTAGTGAATATATCCACACTACTGCTGCTCCCCTTTAGAAGTCTGGGAATGCAGTCTAATAACGTATGTATCTCACGTTTTTCTCCTTTTATGGTGGGATTTTCAAAATTATCTCACACATTTTCTCCTTTTATGGTGAAATATTCTCCAAAATACTCCGTTTCCCACCTACTTTTCAGCTCGTTCACTGACGTTTGGGATTCAGGAAAGTGGTATTATTTATTTACGGCACTTCATCCCCGCGACCGCATACTCCACAGGCTCGCCACCGCGTATTTCACGAGGACTAGACGGCGTAACGGCGCAAAACAAACCCCGCGCGCGGAGATAGGCGGTTAATAACTTCATCAACTTCATACGTTCCGCTATGATAATGACGTCATCTTAACCGCCTATATTCCTCTCGTGTGTGAAGGCTTATTAGCACAGGTTTCACAACACCTTAATATTTAATAAAGATTTGTAACAATGGGAATATTATGTTTTCAAGCTCGCAGAATATTCATTGCTCGTATTAATAATAGAATGCTGAGAACGGAATAAGAGCGATTACAAGTCACTGATTCTCTGTTATAAACCCTGATAATGACGTCATCCGCTGCTGTAAGAGCTGTTTTGAGTGTCGTGTGATTTACGGGATTATTTTCACACTTTCCATTTATAATGTCTGAGACTCTGAGACGCGAGCTTGCGATAAGGAAGCTTCAAATGTGAGACAAACGAGTGTGAAATGTGTGTGCATTCTTATCATAAAACCACAGAAAGCTTCACATGTGGGAGAAACCAGTGTAAGATGTGTATTCTAATCTTAAAACCACAGAACAGAAGTGTTGCGATCAACTGCTAGTTAACCACAATAACATCCATCTCAAATCATCGTCCTATTATAATACACAAACTTGTGAAGCTCAGAAACCACATCACCACTCAGTCGATATTATATTACACGCTCTCAGTTTAAACTGAACATAGATGAAAGAGTGTTAAATTATGATAGTGTTATTTCTATTATTATCGAATGATACTATCACTGCGAAATCTTCACGAGTAACAGCGACATTTGTGATATCCAGCTCATATTATGGAACAGCATGTCATAACACTACGAGGATCTTACACTGCATAATATTATGTTATCATATTATAGGATATCACCAAATATTGTTATCACGACAACACAATGCCTGAATTGAATGGTGAATTGATGAGCACATCAGCTATACGCTGTTGGAGATGTCGTCACTATGTTGATTTAGAATATTGAGTTGGTGACATCACACTATTAATCTAGCAGACCATGTAAAGTGATTGGATGAGGAGGGAGGACACAATGAAATGCCCATATAAGGAGTGAGAAGAGGCTACCACTTTGTTTGGGTGTGTGTGACATGTGTTGCGAAACAGATACATGTAGAACTTGTCAAAAATACATATTCTCTGCATCCCCTCAATCTCAACCAGAGCAGCTTGAGAAAAGGAAGTCTACATCATTACTTCTAGTACTTTTCAGCTCCAATTACAACCTTAGCCCTTTAAACCTTTAAATAAAGGACTCTCATTACATGATCTGAGCACTACCTTCTCGAATTGTAAGACTTGTCGGCTCCAATAATCCAACTTTAATATAATCACTCTGATTCCTGAGATCTGAGTCGGCGTTGGATTTTCCAGGATTTCCCTCCCACGACTGGACTCTGGAGTTTTTAAACCTTACGTCATATTGAAATTCCAGTGTGAAACCCCTGAGTACTAAATCTCCCCTAAATCCGTTAACCCAGCCCTTCTTACGTTAATTAAAAACACTTTTTCCTGAGTGTATTAAGTTATTTAAATTCTTTAACGTCTGTTTAAATGTAATATTAAATATAAATCTCATATATTAACATAAAACATAATATTTATCCTTAGCTTACATAAAATATTTAATAAATTACAAAATACGGTTTAATATTTGAGTTATTAGGTTTTTGCAGCCCCTCCCTTTCCCAAAAATAATTTACCGGTTAAAATACGGCGCAAAAATTAAAATAATACGGTGTATTCAAATATATTCCCTCCAAAACACACCCTGGAATCCTCTGTTTAATCATCTGCAACATATTAGCAATATGTATTATTTAGAGTATGGGGCAACAACCAATGAAACTACTTAACTTATCAGAGAAGGGTTTGAGAGAAAGGTAGCCAATACATCACTCTATTCTTTGATAATGACGTCACTCTAAAAAAGGACCCAGCTATGTTAATTAATATATTTCATGACAACGGTGATAATAATATTGTGATTTAGACATGATAATTGGTGTCAGATGGCTGGATTTTATTTAAGGAATGCAGGTGAGAATTCTTACAGTCCTTTCAAAACTGGCAATTCAAACAAGTTTAAATTTGCAAAATTGTACCATTTCAACCCCAAGCTTATTGAAACCCTCAGTGTTACCATATTCTCAAGTTTGCAGTAGCTCAGACTGTCGGACGCCACATTGTAACTCCACATTTCAGGCTTCAGCCTTTGTCCAAACAGAGGGCATAGGGCATATTGAAAATGAAATACTAGAAAGCTATAAAACCCGGTTTTGAAAATAGAAATGTTTCAAGTCCCATTAAATGCTCCATTCCCCACACATGAGAACCCTAACATTTCCCATTGTCCCCTATTTAACAGTTAACACTAGTGCAGCGGCCTGAAAGGAGGAAAGCGGTCCTTTTACAGCTCACCACAAACAACAGGAAGTTAAAATGACGTCATTAGATTGGTGTGTTGATGACATCACTCAGCTACTTGTCTTGCCTACCCTGGAGGTTCCTTTTACACATTGCCGCTGTAGGCAGAACACAGGAATTGCATGATTCCTTAATGCTATGTTCATTAGCTGCTAAGATGATTGCAGGGATGTGCTAAATTTTGATAACAGTTTTTATTATTCAAAGAATAAAAGGACTTCTGATATTTGTTAGGAACGAGCAAGGCGGTGTGATGTCATCATTTCAGTGTCATGAACCATGATTATGATGTCAGGCATAACTGCTCATTGGACACAAACTTACGCATTGTTACACAAATATTTGTATTCTTTAAAAAGAAAAGTGTTAGAAAGTAAAATTAATTTGTGTGAATTTTCGGAATTTTACGGCTCCCATTGTTCAAATTTAAATCAGGAATTGATTGAACCGCTAATCCATGTTAATGTGGTGAACTCCATTCAGGCACCTGTGCTATGTTGGTTGTTTCAATAACCAACAGAAGCCTGTTCCCTTGTAGACCAACGGACAGTAAATACTAAGTCCGTACTAGTGTAGGAAAATGTACAGTGTACACGGCCCTGAAAACCCGAGTTCAATACTCTCCACACTTCTGAATTACTTTTTACAGATGGGTACTTCTAATTGTGGTATCATCCCACTCTACTTAATATCAATGGTTTAGTGCGTTGTACAAGAACTTGTGTCAATAGTTCTGAGTAATGGAGGTGAATTTCAAATAAGAATGACCTCATCTTCATGCTTCACAATGGCGAATGGATTACGGCACATCCCCATGTACCTATTCACACTTCTGACTTTCTGATAATAGTTCTGTTACAGGCTTCTCAGGAAACTTGTGCAGGTTTAGGTTGCTGGTAGCATGACCTGGCTATAGCACTCAACGAATTTCTTCGGTAAACCGGCTACCGGGTAGGTAGAAGCTCTTCCTATCATCCACAGTCCCCTGAGTGTCGTGGGGGCGTCTTCTCTCGGGGCGGCGCCCCCTGGCCCCTACATCTGAGGGACTTCAGGCTGGATATCTCTCAGGTCCGTTTAGTAGTAGATATTAGTTCCGGGATTCTCATGAAACTATATAGTGTGCAGGTTTAGGTTCCATGTAGGCTGGCACATAGCCAGTCATGCCAGCTTTCACCACCGTTCCTGTTTTCTATTCAGCGTCACATTTTATATACCCAAGTGTCGCTGTGTCAGAGGGTGGGATATCTCTCAATATGATATGTGTCACTTGCAGGGATAAGGCGGTGTGATGTCATCAACTCACCACTCTAAACCATGATAATGACGTCATCACTTCACCACCTATCATGAGTTAAAGTAACGTAATGTGTTACATATATGCAGTGCTCCAAGTGTCAGGTATGATTTGTGAATAATTTGACAGGAAGCTACTCCAACTGTAGCTTCCTGTCAAACAGCAGCAGGGTAAGAACTAAACAGTGTGTTTTGTCAAAGGAGGAAGCTGAGGTGGTTCTGAACGGAAGTGCTATACGTGCCTTAGGCCTTACTCACCGCTAGGCTAAAAGTAAAACTGTTTTTTCAAATACTTAATTTACCGAAAAATGGAGTATATTTCCCATTTTACGACCACATATATAAATAGTTCGTACAAAAGCTGTTGCACTTATGATCATACAGCCCTTTATGAAGTCTTTAAATTATGCAGTATAATGTTAAGTTAATACATTGTATAAGTCTAAGACCTGTTCTAGACAGGGATTTTTGAGGGGCTATAGCTCGAGCTATAGCTCGAGCAAGCCGGTCTAGAATGGGATTTTTCGATGACCCCGGCTATAGTACCGGCTATAGGAGGGGTAATAGTTGGAGGTATTACCCCGGCTATAGCTCCGGCTATAGTTCGGGTCATCATTCCTGTCTAGAAAGCACTCTGACCCCGGCTATAGCTCTCTCTGATACACGTGACCCTGTCACGTGGTGCGCGTCATGACAAAAACGCGAAATAGGAAGCAGATCGTAGTTGCGCATCATCTCATTTGTTATTGTAACATTACACCTTTTTGCACACGTGACACTAGGCGTAACCTGAAAGGAGCTATAGCTCGAGCAGCCCTGTCTAGAAAGAATTTTGTATCGGACGATAACCGGGGTCAGCGTAAAGGGTCACCCTGTATAGAAAGTAACTCTGACCCGAGCTATAGCTCCAGCTATAGCTCCTGAGAGCTCCTGTCTAGAACAGGTCTAAATAACAATAACTTAAATACAGGAAATTACATCAGCCAACATAGAATATATTTCTGACATTGCTCATTGTCCCCCGCGGTTAATTACGTCAAATTGCCGCGTGTACTCACTAACTCAGTGTACTCTAGCCATTAGTAGTGCTTAATCTGGCGCTGAGCAAAGGTATTTGCTGGGAGATTTGGTATATTCTGTCATTGCTGGAGATGCTCAATAAATCCACGAATTCTGGGATCCTAACATCCCCTCTATTAACTCTACAGCACCTGGTGCTCATTAGAATATTAAATGGGTGAATCTGCGGTGTGGGCAATGAATCAGCCAATTGCTTCAAAGAGGCTGTGTAGTATAGGGAAGTGTATAGTGTGGCAAGAAGTGAAAGCCACCTCTACAAAATACAAAGCCACCGTAACAAATACAAAGCCACCTTTGCCAAGCTACCTTCACAGCTACATTCGGTGTATGTCCATCTAGTGTTTCAGCCACGTCACATAGTCAGGAAACACAAATAAAATAATTTCAGTGTCCTTGTTCTCAGTCATTGTACATACGCATTGTATAGTTACACGCAGCCTGACTCATGTTACATAAACAAATCACAGAACATTCTACAGCTTGAATGTTCTGTACGCTGTACACAAAGAAGAATACACACATGACCTAACACACAGCATGATTTCAGAGTACACTCGACACACTGGATGTGCTATTGAATTTCACTATATTTACTGCGTGTGTAACAGCGTCATCCTCTCTCATGTGGAACAGGCGGGTGATTTGAAAAGCATCCAGGAATTACTGAGCAGCTCACCCGTGATTCTTTGAATTGTGAAAATCCTGTGATTCTTGGTGATGAAGTTCCATCGGCGATGAAGTTCCGCCGCGTAAACGTGTAATATTAATGTTGAAATCCTGCATATGCTTCTATCATAATGCTTCCATCCCGTTCTATCACCAATATTTTGGAAGTTTCCCAGCTTTGACTTGCAATACTAATGAAATTAACTCAAGACGAGTGTCAGATCAGATACAGGCAAATGATGTGGTACACACTCTGAGGGTGTAATGTTGCAGCTGGTAATTAGGCGGGAAAACGTCATCAGTTTTACATGTAAGCTATGATAATGACGTCACTTTGACCTGTATATTGCTTGTGAGGACATTGTTAGTGTATAAGAGTTGCATTGCTTCCAAACAAGGAATAATTAGGTTTAACTATCCTCCAAATTATCAGGATTTAAAGTCTTTTCTATCTGACTGTGACTTACAACACCTACAATATACACACAATGTATACACAAATGTATATATTCTAAGTTCTGTGATGTATAACAGATCACATGTGAAGTGTTGTGTAATGTTTGAGATTAAAACAAACAAATCACGCTTCTTTTCCCATTGTTACTTGTTTCTAGTGCATGCTGAAAGAGAATGTGTTTGATACCTTACAATGAACACTCATGATAATATGATAAACAGAGGCAGCTTTTAAACATGTTTTATTCAGATGATTAAACTACATTTATACAGTGAAACAGTGTGCTAAGTCGAAAGCTAAGTGTGCCAGCTTACCAGTCGAAACTTGACGAAAAACTCTCCATTCTCCAAAGACTTACTTCCTTCCTCCTATATATTGAAATTGTTTCCTAGATTGAAAGCAGGTGACACGGTAAAAGTCCAAGTTTGTTGACAAAAAGTGTGAATTTTTGCTTCTCTCTCTCAGGAAAGAAAACAGCGTTTAATTTCCTGCCCTCCTTCCTGGTAGCACACAGTAATTCTGCAAAAAGTGCACATATATTCGGAACAAATTACACGCACGCCACACACTAATTAGGTGTCCGCGAAGTGTCAATGTTTTGTGGCACTCTGACTCTACTTTCGGAGAGGTTCCAATATGCCTCCCTTCTGGAGAAATAGGCGGTGTGGCGTCATCAATTCAGTATTTCAAACCCTGATAATGACGTCAATCTGGAACAAGTATTTCTAGTGTGTGACTGGTAGAGGTTTATCTGTGGCAGCATTGCGTTGTAAGTCGTATGCTGTCAACGCTGTCAGAAAGACAGGGAAGCAAGGAGGAAGCAAAAGTGAGGAGGAAACAGAGAGGAAGCGGAAAGAGGAGGAGGAAAGTGAGGAAAAAATGAAGTGGGGACAGAGGAGATAAGTGAGGAGGAAAGAAAAAAGAGAAGTATAGGGAACGTGAGGAGAAGGGGGAGGAAAAGAAGTAGATTTGACAGGTCTGTCAAAGAGGAAAAGTCGGTGTAACGATCTCTCAAAGGAAGAGGTGTGTAAACACTAAAATGGGAGGAGTTGGTTAGAATTACTGGGAGAAGGGTAGTGCTGGTGGTATCTGAAGATCTGACAGGTGTCAAGGGAAGGGAGGGGATGAAAGTGGGAGGGAAGAGAGGAGGATGGGTAGAAAGGGAGAAGGAAGAATGGTAATTTGCGATCTACAGTGGGAAAAGGAAGGTAAGAGAAGGATGAGTAGAGCTATGATGCCAAGACCGAACACAGCTATATAGTGTAAGGGCGTGGGTAGAAGCACAGTTCCCGCAGCAAATACTTTTATCCCGGAACTTCAATGCCAGGAAATATAAAGTACTCTTCCGTCAAAAGCTGAAAAATGTGAAAATCCTCCTCGCACAACAGTGTGCTGTATAGAGGAGTGTCAATGCATTTCATGGGAAATATAATTAGACATCGCACGACGCACATAGAGCGGGATGATCGCTCAAGTCATCACGTTAAGCTTCCTGGCCCGAGTCCAACAGGAAATGGGGGTCACGTGATTACGCGCAGCCAATAGGATCACGTGATTCAGATCACGTGACTTGAGTATTTGGTATGTGGCGATGTGTCGGGAGTATGTGTAGTTTCATAGCAGGGTGCCCAGTGTAAAAATGAGGGTTGAGTATATTCCCATAGTGTGCGGTATAATTTGGAAGGGAAGATGGAGGGGTTTTGAGAAGAAATAGAGATCTAGTAGATCTGGATTCTAGAATAATTAGTGAGATACTGCCGCACAATCAGTATGAGTGATTTGCCTCTGAAAGTTTGTCACAAAGTTGGAAGTATTTGAAAAACGAAAACTGCGTTTCACGATTTATAAACCGAACGAATAAATTGATTATAATTCGATGTGTTTATTGTTTTATTACTCACTGGAAGTATCTTTGAAGAGTCCAGCTACGAACCAGTCCCCTGAAGTAGAGAGGAGCTCCACAATGTTCTCATTCAGAGGATCCATGTTCTTCAGCAGCCACTTGTCTGCCTTGTATTCAACCTGAGGGAAGATAAGGGGATTAAGGGAGTTAGAGACAGTATGTGGAGAAGAGTCGGGGGCCTTGAATTCAACCTGAGAGGAATGTGGTTTAGAGCCAGTGGTTTAACTCGTTGATGCGCTTACTAGGAGTAGAGGATTCAGAACTTTCCTTAAAGCTTGGAAAGCTTCTAGAGAGAAGAGATAAATCATCACAATAAGCAGAGGTAGGGAGGGGGAATTTTAACTTGTTGCTCACGAACTAAGCCAGAAAGTTTGCTAACTTAGTTCTGAATTTCCCAGAACACCATCTGTAATTCTACGCTGACCTACACACCAGCCATGTTCTAAATCACATAAGATCATCGCTCAAATCTCCTCTCAAATTTAGAAATTCGTTTGTGAAATGTACATATTTCACATAAATAATGCGGCATAAATTAGCGCGTCGCGCAGGAACAATAGGCGCTTGACAGCAACGTAATATTCCAAAGTTTTGACTCGCGAAAGGTTGAGTTTCACCCGCCTATTATCCACACAGAGCCCTCAATAAAATGAGCGAGACACACAACACAATATTATCTAGCATATTCCTCCCACTTCACACCAGTCAAATTGACACACGTAATATAACCTTCATGTTGTGAGAAGAGTGGGCGGTGGAGTGTGACGTCATTATCGGGGTTAGAATGGTGTGTTGATGATATCGAGCTGACTCTCATATGTGTGGGAACGTAATAAGGACAGCCTTCAGATGAATTGTACATTTCGAGGCATTCGAGAGTATCCTTTTATCATCGCTGTTTGGGTGGAATATATCATTCCTTATTTGTCATTTTGGGTGGAATATCATTACTTTAATTGTCATTTTGAATATCATTACTTTGTCATGTGAAATGAAGCACTAGAACCTTAAAACACACACATAATATGTGGAATCATTTGAAGAACTCACATACTCTTTAAAGAACAATGGAACTTGGAGTTCAACAAATGCCGTATATCAGCCAGGGTTCTTAATAAAATGAAACGAATCCAAACCACCCCCTTAG
The DNA here is from genome assembly GCA_011033025.1 of Beroe forskalii. Taxonomy (NCBI): domain Eukaryota; kingdom Metazoa; phylum Ctenophora; class Nuda; order Beroida; family Beroidae; genus Beroe; species Beroe forskalii. Next base: position 208,450 of record WFMF01000132.1, read on the forward strand.
TCTTCTCCTGACACTCCTCCTCCACCTGCAACACTCTATTCCTACCACATTATCAAAACACATATTCCGGCTTATCACACGTGCGCATCTCCCAAAATAAAATAAATTAACGCGATGCCTCTTGACCAAATATAGAAATATATGCCGGGAATGTCGGAGAATATAAATATGTGGTATATAATAACCCTCATATATTTTCCATCCTCCCAGATTACTGATTTCTAATACTAATGAGCTACCTCCCACTTACTAATTCCTTCTACTACTTATAATGAGCTGTGCTAAATGGTTGGAGTGTTTTTTCACGGTGTAAACTGGCGGTACAAAGAGGGCGTTGGTAGAAACAAAGTGTGTTCTGCGAATCTTAGGTCCTTAGTTCTGACATGACATATAGTTTCTCTGGATTGAGAACTGAGAAGGGAGGAAGAGTAGAACTTAGAAGTGGGTACTTTATAGGATGTTCCAATGTGAGCAGTTCACCAATTCAAGTTCAGGCCAGTCAAGTTCATTCCAGTCAAGTTCATGTGACTTTCACTTGAATCAACTTCAACATGTTTTGCCGGATGACACTGACAGCTGGTGAGCTGTTTGCATGATCAGCTGTTTAGATGATACGTTTAAGCGTTAAAATCGCTACATGAAAGTCTTTTTGGACGCTGAAAGTTTTCAACTCCCAAGTATTGAAGCGCTCTATTTCTGCTCTCACCGGATTAGCTACACTTAGCACAGACCAACACCCTGCAGTAGTAACAATAGGCCTTGCCAAGGCGTAGACCGGAATGTCCTGGGAAGTATGATTCCGGTATGTCAAAAGGAATGTGTTTGCTTTCCTGAGAAAGCAGTCTGTGCCATCAAGAATGGAGTCTAGGGCTTGGTTTCAGGGAACTGTGGATTCTTGTTCGGTTTCATTGGATTCTAATAAAAACAGGGTTTCAGTTTTCAGTTCCAGTTGGAGCTAGAATGAGATAACTGCTTATAAGTTTTGCAATCACTTTGCACAAAGTTTTGCAATCACTTTGCATAACTAAATAACTTCGCAAAGCACATAGTTAATCTACTGTAACCCTCCTGGGCGTCAGTAAGAGTTGCTAAACAGTGTTTGGAACAGTAGTCGTAAGAGAAGTGTCAGAGTAAAGCTACATATTATGTCTAGCTGCCTCAATACACACTGTGTGTTACACTAGCTGTTCATTGTAATGTCTGGTGTGCGATATGAGTCACAATACGTGTCTATGTGTTAGTGGTGACAGGCTTAATATAAAGTTCTCCAGAGACTAGACGAGTTGACAGCGATAACGCCCCATTCTAACTCCTGATAATGACGTCACAATCCCCAGTCTGTGAGCTGACCAGGCTGTGTCGGACTAGTGACCAGCAGTCCTGACTAACTGTTACATATGAGTGTGCCTGTGTGATCATCCTACAAGTTTACATTTGTAGCACTGACAAAGTGTAGCATTGACAAGTCCTAATAAGTGCGATGTCCGCGCCAGAATAGGAGTTTAGTAAGCTTGGTATAAAGTCGATAAACCTAGAGCAGTCTTCACTCGAAATTATTGTACAAGAGTTGAGAAACGCGTCTTCTTGACACAGAATCAAAACGATCAAAACAGAGCCTGTTAAAAACTCCCTCCAATCGATTGCTGCATCACAGGCTGCAACAGCGGATTCTGAATATAACTACCTCTTTCTAGTTTTCGAACTCTTTCCAATCTACTCTTTCTTAAGTACTCCAACATTCACCATTCCACAAGTACTTGAAATACCATTCAGAATCTGGAATCCGCAACTTCAGCCTCCATCTCCCCTCACTTTCCCAGACCAGCAGTTAACACCTTCTTATAAAGGAGACACCCCAATCAATAGGAGAAAACTTACATATTCCTGATATCCACAGGAAGAGGACAATTAATAACTTATTAGAATGTTGTTAGCAGCGCTATATAGTAAGTTCTTAGAGTGCTGCGCGCGTGCAATAGGCGATGCAATGCGCGCAATCAGCCAGTCTAAGCCTTGATAATGAAGGCACTTCAAAACGCCTATTTTCCGCTCGCGACTTGATGCATGTTTGTGGAAACGTTACATTTCACGCGCGTTTTCTCGCAGTGTCTGAAAATGAAGGGTAGAAACACTTTTTAACTTTGGGACCTTTAATAAATACTGTTAACAGCGGGTAGACCTATTATAACACCTATTCCGGGCTATTAATACGCGTGTTTAACAGGGTTTATATTGATTGGGGACTGGGAGAGAGATAAGTCAGGAATTCCGAGAGTTTGAGAATAGTAAGTATATCCCAGAGAGCAAGAGGGGTGCAGTCTCCATTCTTTGTGGGGGGGGTGGAAGAGACAGGAATTCAGAAGAGGGCGTGGTATTTGGAATGTGGACTGTAACTTACAGCGACACAAACTTCAGTCTCAGAAGAATCAATAGTTCTCTAGAAGAAAATTTGTAAGATGTAAGTTCCTTAATTTGGCTATTGTCTTCTTAAAACCAGTACCAATGTATTTGAGTAACTTGAATTTGGTTTATGGACCCAATTTTAGGACAATATAAACATTAAACATGATCATTTACTAAAAAGAAGAATAAAAGTAAAACTCACGTATCCGGCGTAGTGGAGGATACAGAAGTCAGCATCGGATCTGAAGTCGGGTTTAGCGAACTTGTCCTTGCCTGTCATCTCCTTCTCCACCTTGCTGACGTAGGTCTGATCCGTGGCTTTGGGGAACCAGCACTCCTCGTCCAGCAGGGCCAACACTCCCATCGGCTGGCGGGCGCATGGTAAATTTATTGAGTTGATATTTTATTAGGTTCAGTCATAAGGTTGATTGGGGATGAGATAACCCAGCTGCCGAACCCAGTCCTCACAAAAGAGTCGAGTATTTGTCAACTCTAATTTGGGGGGGGGGGGGCCAACCCCATAAACCCCATAAACCCCAAAATTTAACCCCCATTTGCCTTTTTTTTCGATATCCACTTGGGGTTTATGGGGGTTTAATTTTCCAGAAAAAGGTCGAAAATCTTCAATGAAAATTGGTACCATTTCAAAATAGGGCCAAAAATCGTCAACAAAAAATGGTACCATTTCAGAAAAGGCTTGAAAATCGCCAACAAAAAATGGTACCATTTCAAAAAGGGTCAAGATTGTCAACAAAAAATGGTACCATTTCAAAAAATGGCCGAAAATGGTACCATTTTAGGAAAGGTTCGAAAATGCGCAACAGAAAATGGTACCATTTCAAAAAAGGCTTGAAAATCGCTGAAAAAATGTTACCATTTCAGAAAAGGGCCGAAATTCATCAACAAAAAATGGTACCATTTCAATAAAAGGCCAAAAATCGTCAACAAAAAATGGTACCATTCCTTAAAATGCCAAAAATCGTGAACAAAATCAGTCATAAAACAGCAAAATTTAACTAGATTAAGCCCCCATAAACCCCCATAAACCCCCAAAAATTAAACCCCCATTTGCCATTTTTCGATATCCACCGGGGGTTTATGGGGGTTGGCCCCCCCCCCCCTAATTTGCATGGATTAAGGATGAAATAGATGGATTAAGGCTGAAATTTCTAGATAAACTGCACTCACTAACTCACCTTCTCAATGAGGTCAATGCAGGGCTGCAGATCCAGCCCGAAGTCAATGAACTTCCACTCAATCCCCTCCGTCCTGTACTCTTCCTGCTCCAGAATGAACATCGTGTGGTTGAAGAGCTGCTGGAGCTTCTCGTTCGTGTAGTTGATGCACAGCTGCTCAAAACTGTTGATCTGGGGGGATTCCTGTAACCTCGTGAGTAAGACAACGCGTGAGTGCTGACGCGTGAGTAAGGCAACGCGTGAGTAAGGCAACGCGTGAGTGAGGCAACGCGTGAGTAAGGCAACGCGTGTGTAAGGCAACGCGTGAGTAAGGCAACGCGTGAGTAAGGCTACGCGTGAGAAAGGCAACGCGTGAGTGAGGCAACACGTGAGTAAGGCAACGCGTGAGTGCTGACGCGTGAGTAAGGCAACGCGTGAGTAAGGCAACGCGTGTGTAAGGCTACGCGTGTGTAAGTCAACGCGTGTCATATGATCGCTGACGCGAGATTTCTGGTGCGTGATTTTGCCGATGATAAAGACATCTCGCTCGATTTCTGAATTTCTAAGCGAGAAGGACATTTAATTAGTTAGTGAAGAAAGTTTTACTTCAATTTTCAAAACAGTGCAAACTTGTTGTTCTACAACTTTGACATATCTGGGTTAAAAAATAGGAAATAAAAAATCTTACTAATGCAATTTCACTGGAGCACGCCACTGAACACTTCTTACCTTTTTTGGCTAAAAAGAGGTGTGCTGAATCTAAGTTATAGTCTGCCAAGAAACTACGATACAGGTTAAATAATAAACCCCCTACCCAAATAGCCCCCACTCACTCTGAAGATCTCGAATCCCGCAATATCTAGGATCCCCACGAAGGCGGCTCCCTGGAACTGGTTCCTGCTCAACACCTTGTTAATCTTGCTGGCTACCCACTTGAACGTTCGCTCGTAGATCGCTTTAGCGATACTCTCACAGGAGAACATCACCTGGTCGGAGTTCTGGGCTTTCACCACGAACTCGCGACCCACTTTGATACGGGGTTTTAGGAGGGCCTTCTCGAAGTCAACAGCCGGCATTCCTAGCAGCTTGCAGATCTTCTGAGTGACTGGGGAGAGAGGTGGGGATAACATTCTGTAAAAACAGTGGGGATATAAAATGTATTGGGATGTTCAGTTGGTGTTCAAATTTGGAAAGAAGATGGAAAGGAAAGATGTTTTCATAAAAGGAGAAGTTCATTACATACCTGTGGTGTCAGAAAGGAAGGCCTGGTCTGAGTTCCTCTCGTGTTTGACCTTGACATTTCCAAAGAGAAGACAAGCACTGACAACCCTCAGAATAGCGTCTATTTCCTCTTGTGAGGCTGACATGATCTCAAGAGCCTCCAGCGTGTCCATGAAATCCTGCGGGGTAAGGAGCTACTAGAATACTAAGAGGGTTGCTAGGATGGTTGCTAGGATGGTTGCTAGGGGACTGGGTTGCTTAAAAGATGGTTGCTAGGAGTCGGTACTGATTATTAGGCGTTACAAAGAGATTGCTTGGGGTTTTATAGACAGTAGCCGTATTACTAGCGGTTATAGAGTTACATTACTCATTCAGGGGGTGTTTTGAAGCGGTGAACGGTAAGTTTTTAGTTACATCCTTACTTTATAACATTACGTTAGAAGGATTTAGGTTTTGTAACACATCCTTAGTCCTTATTTCATAACATTACTATATTGCGTAAGAATATTCCGACTTTGTGAGCTCACTTCTCACTTATCTCAAGTAACTTCTTTGAGCTACTCTAATTCTTAGTGAGTCACACTTAACACGGGTTAACATTTTCACACTATTATTGGAACTACCCGTAAAACACCCAGTGACTTAATCTGTAACACATACCCACTAACTATTGCCATGGCAACCAGAATTAAGGTTCTATTGTTCAGAAAATCTAGTTAAAATGTGCTAAAATTCTAATCTCAATGCAATAAAGCATTTTATTGACGGCATTCCAATGGGTTTTACTGCGAAGATTGATAAGTCTAAGTGTTGATGTTCGAAAATTTCGGAAAATGTGTGCAACGGGTAGTAACTTCTAGAAAAACTGCAATATTTGCGGTAAAGTATAATTCAAGAATCCCATAAAATCGAGAGGTGAGGATTATTAACGATGTTAAATTTTGTATTGATTCAACAAAATATTAATATGCTGAGTCGCAAAATAGTCTTTCGTAGCAAACGAAAGACGAGCGTTTTTGCATCACCAATTGAGAAATGATAATACCAAAACTACCAAAAATGATAATACCGCAACACCCTCTCCTACCTCTCATCTCCTTGTCCGCCCCATATATCATCTGGTAGAAGATGTGGAAAGTTCTCTCGTTCAGAGCCTGTCTGATCACCCTAGCCTTCTCTAGCAGGTAGGTCTCAATGTTAGCTCCCGAGATGTAGCCTGACACGTCGAATGTGATCCGGATGAATTTACCCTGAGTGGAGAAGAGTGTGATTTAAGTGTTGATCTTGAGCTGATCTAGGATTAAATTTCTCATTAAATTTCATTGTTGTAATTTCAATAGAACAGGTTAATCGGTAATTAAATCAGTGATACGATAACTATATTGTGTTTCTGCATCGCTTTTATCATATTGTAATTGCTTTGACGCAATCTTTGTAATTATTCCCGGAGGTAATTGAAGCTGTAATCGCTGTCTTGTATCGCGGAAATGTAATTAGGATTAGTGTAATGTGCACTGTAAATGTCAGGAATTCCCTTTTCAAGAGGCAAAAAGTCAACAATAAAAAACAGGCAAGTCCTATGAATACAAATCAATCATCATCAACTAGCTTTCCGTAAAAACGTGATTTTAACTTACGAATCGGGATGAGTTATCGTTCTTGACGGTTTTGGCGTTTCCGAAAGCTTCCAGGATTGGGTTAGCTTGGAGTAGCTGGACCTCTAGGTCTCCCATGTTCACCTGGGCTCCCGTTTTAGCGCTTAGAGATACCGAACTCTTGCGCTTCATGAGCTGCTTTTGCTGCAATGGAGTTGTTATTGGTTACAGTCATTTACTGGTCGGATGATGTCTGAAAAAATGGGGTGGTTTGAGCAGTATCCACGAACCACTATTCATGGTGTCATTTGAATTAACTTAACATCATCAAATAACAGTAAGGAATGCTAGTAACAAAGTGCGGTTAAAACCATTTTTAAAGCTCTGGCTCACCTTAGCAGATTTAGCTGATTTGAGAGGAGCAGTAATGGACATGCTGTTCTGCGTAGTACCGTTCACATCGCTCATATACCCCGCACTTCCCCCTCTACTGGTGATACTAGCCAGGTACTGGATAACTTTCTTAGTGTTCTCTGTTTTACCTGCCCCTGACTCCCCCGTACACAGGATTGTCTGGTTCTCTCGGTCTGTGGAGGGAGTGGTTGTCATGACAACGGGTAGTATTCATTCCTGCAGTCCAAGGGAGGGGGAATAGGGAGAAAGGTTTTAATATGATTTATAAGATTTAAACACATCGTAATATTTAACAAGTTCAATGGGGAATACAAATCATCATATTCATTGTATAATTAGCAGTGAACAATACGACATGCTTGATGTTCTAACCTTGCAACATTGATCTGTACGCATTGTCAGTAATAGCGAATATGTGAGGAGGTACTTCGTATCTCTTCTTCCCTTTGTACATGTCAATAACTCGGTCAGTGTAGATTGGCAGGCGCTTGTAAGGGTTAACCACCACACAAAACAGTCCAGAGTATGTCTGAAACATACAAATTAATTACCAGGAGGGATAGACTTACACCAAGTCATGTGTGCAGAGAATGCATGTTAAAATGAAGGAGAGGTTATGTTGTTACTGTTCCATATGTAGGAGAGCACAGTAAATTAACAAGATAGGCTCTGTTATGGTGTCATAGTAAGATGAATGTGCTTTCTATACGAGAAAAACAACAGTTGTAAAATATACATTATGAGCATGAATCCAACAAGAGGATTTAGAATATTACATTATTACAATATTTCAAGAGAGAGCAACAATACAATTCATTGTACTTTAATGGTTTCTAACTATCACTCACATAGATGAGATCGGATTGGAACCTATCCCTGAGGTTGTGAAGAACTGAAGCCTCATTGAGAACACTGAGGTCAGCCATGTCCTCAACCTTGTCAAACTTTGGGGGATTCATCTTCTGAACATCGTCAGCACTGAAAGAAATATGCAATACTATGTATTTCTGAAGAAAAATTCCACAAAAACATTTAAGACTGCATGTCCTTACTCAGTAGGCAGTACCCATTAAAGCAAGCCTCAGTATTTAATGAGGATACAGTGCTATAACTTATCTTAATTGCAATAATCATATTCATAGTCTTGTTCTTACATTAACAATATCAAATAGATGTGGATGAATAAAGTGATTTGAATGACATACCTTATGCAAGCAGTAGACCCATCAGAAAACAGGACATTGATTTCATCTCCTAGATCTTCAATCTTCTGCCCTTCAACAAACCCATGTTCATTGTGGGGGACCCAGATGTATCTGAAAATGTGAAAAATTGTCATTTACATGTCAACTTAACAGGTACCTTTATACTAAAATATAGACTCAAAATATATTGCATAGGCCTACTCTGAATTAGAGAAACTTCATTTCCTCAAGAAGCATAGTCATAAATGTAAGGCTTGATCGAATTGGAAACTTACTTTTTCTCTGCCCATTCAGCTTGAGATATAGCATTGAGGGCCAATGAACGCTCAGCAACTAAATACTTCAGGGCAGCTTCAGACATACCCTGGATGTTATTTATGATTTATCATAATTTGAAATTTAAAAATAAATATCAAGCGAATATGTCTGGAGTTCATAATTTTCTAAATAAAGCTATCCTAAGCAATTCAATTCAATTCAATTCAATCATATGTTTGATAGCACATTGGATAATATATGTATGGATTCTCTGGTAAAGCTCAGGAAAAGCACCATTAAGACTGTTGAAAGGGCTCAGTGCAAAGGACTATCTTTAGGGCATATGTAAAACAATATCAGGAGGAAGCTGTCACGTCAAAGTATTTCTAATTCCCTCCACAAATGAAAAGCAGGTTGTTGAGCAATGTAAGCCAATTTAAAAGTCATGGCAATGAGATGGAATGTAAAAAAAGCTGGCAATAGCACATGGAAACTAGCACACATTGAGGATATAGTGATCCAAGTTATAAGAACTGAAGTCAAAGCTCAAAGTAATTATTTGTTTGACTATTGAAGTTTTATAATGGTAATGGGTGATCATTCCATTGCACCTGGCCTGTACTTGATACCAAATAGACCAATCAGATGGTAAAATCAAGCATTAACAATGTCAGATTCTACAAAGATATCATGTCAGAGTAACATAACCAGGACTTTTTCAGGTTATGCTTCATGGCTTGCATCAGCAGGTCCAACAACATCTGACCTGCTGACGCAAGCTTGTGTCAGAATCAGCACACAGAGTGGAATTCTCACGAGGGTCTTTCTGCAACAGGCAATTTATTAATTTATCAATCAATTTATTCTTCCAAATACAATCAATGTGTCACTGCAAGTATTAAATGATTTAAGGCAATAAGCCTTTCAGCTTAACTTTCATTGCCCTTGATTTTCAACCAAGTTATTAACACTTTGCTTGATTTTCCAACTCTTTCCCATTATATTTAACTCATGGTTGATGATTGACTACGAAGATGACTGTATTTGTTTTACAAAGAAGAAGGTTGATGATTGATTCACCTTTCGCACAAATTTCTCAGAGTTGATTGGATATTGCCTGTCTTTACCATTTTCACAGCTCTGATTGTAACAATGATTTTTGATGGTGAATAGTAACGAGTGAATAGTAATGAGTCAATCTTAAAACATCAACAAACAGGCCTAAAGTAACTGAAAGCATTCACAAACGAACATAATCAAATTACAGATGAATGATGATGAAGAATGAAGTTTCACTTAATTTGATAGTAGGGAATTGAGTTACCTAGAGTATCCAAATCATTATCTTGTAGGATGTTACCCTACCCTCCACTACACAACACAATTCTCCAAATTTCCGAATGTTACACACAAGGGATGGGAGGAATGCATCTAATCATTATCTAACCAATACTTAGACCAAGCTGAGTAGCTGCATAGTTAGTTAGTTGCTAAACACATATATCCCTGTTTGTGTTGTGCCGCAGGTACACACCTACACTGGTTTAGGAAGTTGGTTAGTTATTAGTTTAAAATTTTGTCATACAACAACACGATTGTACTCTAACAAGGTACTCGAAATACAACAATAAGTTAAAACGTAAGCATTGTACCACAAGCAGGTGCCAATCTTAATCATAGATAACATAAGGCCAAAGGCAGGCTCATTACTTCATAATATAATATAAATACAAATATAATATGAAAGCTTGCATTCTGCTACATAATTTTTTATTCTGCTATCATAAAGTCATAATAGAAGGGATGCGCGCTGCGCGTACACACGCCTATGCATATACGGGCTTAAGAACGTCTGGCAAGGTGGGCATGTTTCCTAAGCCCATAATTATAAGTGTTTGTACGCGCCGCACCACGATAACAAGGTTGCTAAACACGTATATCCCTGCTTGCGTTGCGCGGTGCACTTGACGGATTTCTCCCATCCCTAGCGCGGCGCACAACACTCGGGAGTACAAGTTTGAAGGGTTGTGTTGCAAACTCCCCGCGGAATTGGAAAACGATCATCATGTGTGCGCGGCGGAGGGTAGGGCTAACAAGCGGTGCACTTCCTCAGAAGGGAAGCGCGCGGCGCGTACACGCTCCTATGCGGGCTTAGGAAATAACAAAAGTATGTGTGTTTGGCAATCGGCATATGTGGGGGCGGGGCCTCTCAGGAGGTTAACTTATTAGTTAACTCGTGAATGATTGTAGGTCAGTAAAGTCTAATCCAACTAAGTAAATCCAGCTTTCAGAATTTTGAACTTCGGCCATTTTCACAATTTACAGCTTCTTAAAAACCTCAATTCTTGGGCTAAATATGGACTTCTTTGTGGGCTGTGCCTTCAATGGTAAACAGTAACTAACAACTAACAGGAACTTTGTTCAGTCTTCTTCATGGAACATATTAATCATCTCTTGAAACTCTACATGAAATATTCTCTTCATCTTGTGTGTTTTTTTGCTTTTTTCTCTTTGAATCAAATTATTATGCCTGCATCATAAAGTATAGGTACCTATAGTCATTATCCATATGATTTAGTTGTGGAGCACCCATAACTGTTTAGTTGTTCGTAGTGATTGATCATTGCTGTGATAAGCACTACATTCTCAATGAAATCCAACCCATACATCATGCACCATTACTCTTCTGTCATTATCTCTTTTTCAGGAACTACACCTTTAAAACCACAGTGAACAGACAATTCACCTATAATGACATTTAACCTCATGGCACCATAGGGTCTGAAATACAGATACAGTTAGGGTATGGAATAGAATCAAGGCCTTGGGTGATGGTTAGGGTCAGGGCAGTGCAATAAAGTGCCATGAGGTGAATTGTAATAGCTGAAAATTCTAATTAACACCCCTGATAAACCTCAAGATTTAAAATGTTCTCTGACTTTAATTTTTAACATTCCCAAGTGTATCAAATCATCTTAGCACTAAATGCAGAATTTGCAGCAATTCAAATATAATTAAACTTCATCATCAGGATGTATAGATGGTAACATAGAAGAAGGGCCATGTATAACAAATCAAGGAAGAAGGTTGTGCGGGCAGTCCTCAAAAGGCGGAGATCTAGCTCATCCTCAAGTACAAATCAATATGATATGGTGGGTAACTTAAATATATTTTAGATGAAATGCCAAATAGTGGGGGTTATTATTAATGAATGAAGTCCTTTATCTTGAAGTTTTATCTCGTGGATCTGGGATGCTATATGTCCAACTTAGCTTTTGTATTTCCAGATCAACATACTGCAGTAATTCCATCCTTGATATAAAGCCTGGATAACACTGTTGATGTTGTAGACTGTTCCCTTCTCCTTCTAACAGCTAACCATTACCTGTTCTCAGGGGTGGGGTAGGCCTAGTGTCCTGCATGCTGTCATAGTGATATTCCTGGAGTTCTTTGCCTGGGGCCTCCTCACTGTTCCAGTGGTGAATGTCATGGCTCAGGCCTTCCCTTCTTATACTTTCCTGATGAATGGTCTCATTCAAGGAGTCAAGGTAAGGTACATGGGTCAGCTTTGTGCTCTGACGGCAGCAATTCACTCTTCCCAAAACATGATTTGCCTACCCTGGTGTTATTTGAATTTGAATATCATTTTTGTGATACATTCTCAATGTTTAATAATCACTCGATAGTGAAAGTAACTTGATATGTTTTGAACAACAAAAAAGTGTATAACTGGGCCATGTGATAGCAACAGTTGATTGTTTACATTTCTAGTCTTTAGCTCAGTTTCACACCTTGTGAAAGCTGAGACTGTTGAGCTTTGCATTATCTCGGTTTAACCTCTAGTGGTATTTTAAGTTGAAATATCTGCTGACAGAATTCAATCAAACAAAACTTCTAATTACAATAACAATTCTTATTCTTTGAGTTGGGCAACTAGGCAAGTGCTGCATCCCTTTATCCCTTGATAACCCAACTATACGGTACAAAGCTGGTGTAATTGTAATTCTGCGCTATACTAGTTTCAACTGCCATTTTATAGCGTGATTCTATACCTCACTGCAGTACATGAAACTTGTACTTCAGTTATATCTTTGTATATATACCTGATGCAACACTCAATGCGACAGTAAATTTGCACAAGATAATTGTGTGATTGACTTCGATAAAATGTACAATTTTAGATCACCTTTTCTTTCACAGAATATCGTGTTTTACACTCTATTGTCACAAGTTTTCTTCAATCTTATTCAGGGTGCCCTGATCTTGTTCTGAGTGGATCAATACACTATACTGAAGTTGCCGATTTTATTTTACTACCAACTAATTTGGTAATAGTATATTTGCATTACTGATTAATATGGTATATCAAATCAAGGGAAGTGAGCAACTGAGCACATTAGCTCTATGAATAGCACCGTACAGACAGGAAATTAACTCCTACTGCTCTAGTGTTTTACTGGCTCCACTTCTAAAAACAGTTCAGAAGTCAGGTTCCTAGAGCTAGAGTATGAACACTGTAGGTACTGGTCTGGAGTCCATGGAATCCACTTAGATTCATTCTTCAGAGTGTTCAATGGACATGTCAAGTTTATTGTCATTGGACTATTGAACTTATGATTTCGAATGACCCTCATTGGATTTGATCATTCACCGTTAGTTTCAATCCTATCAGATGGCTTTATAATTACGTACTTGGGCCCATCAGATATTTTAAATTATAGGACTTATGATGTTCATCGTGACCACCATAATCACCACCATAAGCACATCAATATTAGCTGAATTTTCTTAGCCCAGTTAGATTGCCCAGAAGATACATTGCGTTTGTTTAAGAAGTTAAAAAAGTTAGAAACATTGCAATGAAGGTTGTCAATAAATCAATTAAGCATTGTCAACCCATTACTATACTTAATTGGACCAATTTTTTGGGAATTTGGGGTGTCGGATGGGCTCAATTGGACAATACTATCTAAGATCATCGGATGTTTCGACCGATCGACTCCTAGAAGTGACTAAAACCTTCAATATACAATGATACCTACAATATGAAAGACAAGATTTGCTAATTTTTACGGCCTATAATATGTATGATCCAGAAGCAATTGCTTCATTATTTTTCAAAGATTTTACCAAATTAGATAATTAGCACAATACTAGAAACCAGTTGGTATCATCCATAATCACTAATTTGAGTAAACAATGCACCCCTGAACCAAAACAAAACAACACAACACCCATCATAATACATTGTTTATACAGCGCTCAGAGGCGGAGCAGCACTAATTGTAATCGATAGCAGTGATTTATGACGTATCATAGCGGAATACAGAGTTACACTTTTACGCTTGTATCTCAGAAATTAGATCACATAGAGAGATCGGAATTTCACTAAAGTGTGTGTAATAAATTGCTGCGTAATATTGAATGATTAATCATTTAATTTTTTAAACTCGATTCTATAGTGTATTGGTCCTTTAAATACGATCTAATGAAGGTGTGATTATTTCACAACAGTGAGGTGAAGTGACGCATTTCAGAATTCCAATGCTGAAATTCGATCCTCTTTCAGCATGGAAAATAATACCCAACTTATCAATGCGTTTTGCATTGGTGCTTATGTACTGCTTACTAAATAACAGCCTAACAGGAAATTACACATTAAGCTGTACTCATGTATCATCTAACTTTGTTCAAACTTTAAACATTTCACGTAAATTCATTGTAATTATCCAATCTAATTATGCAGAATAATGAATTCGGAGACGGAAGGCATTGTTTAGTATTGGGTTACACGGTACACAGTTATTCACAAAGGAGGTAGTTGAAAGTCGGTACATTGTATTGCCCCATGTGGAATTGCAGCAAGAGGCACATACATTGAAACAGCCAGCACTCATGTCTCATACAAGAAGGTGCAGAGGCCAGAGCGAATCATGCGGTTTCAAGTCGTACTGGTGCCCAAAAATGCGGCCAAATGGGCCGAAAATTTGCACACATGTTTGATTTGATAACCCAATCCATCCTTGATCGATATTTCGTCACTTCGTGGAAGTCAAATTTTTGGTCGATTTTGACCGTTTTTGAAGTGTTTTTGAAGTGTTTTTGAAGTGTTTTTGAAGTGTTTTTTACGATTTTTGGCCAAATTTTGGCAAACTGAGTTATGGTCAGTTTTCGCACCAAATGATCAAGATTACTCAAATTATGAGTTAGAATGACAGTTCAAACCATTTCCAGATGATTTACATGGATTTAACGTTGGAAATCCCCCAAACTGAAAAATACTACAGCTTTATTTCGTACTGGTGCCTTAGAATTGTGTCCAAATGGGCTGAAAATTTGCACACATGTTTGATTTGATAACCCAATCCATCCTTGATCGATATTTCGTCACTTCATGGAACTCAAATTTTTGGTCGATTTTGACCGTTTTTGAAGGGTATACATCAGTGTTTTTTTACGATTTTTGGCCAAATTTTGGCAAAATGGGTTATGGTCAGTTTTTGTACCAAATGATCATGGTTACTCGAATGATGAGTTAAGATGACAGTTCAAACCAATTCCAGCTGATTTACATGGATTTAACGTTGAAAATCCCCCAAAATGAAAAATACAGCTTTATTTCGTACTGGTGCCTTAGAATTGTGTCCAAATGGGCTGAAAATTTGCACACATGTTTGATTTGATAACCCAATCCATCCTTGATCGATATTTCGTCACTTCGTGGAAGTCAAATTTTTGGTCGATTTTGACCGTTTTTCAAGGGTATACATCAGTGTTTTTTACGATTTTTGGCCAAATTTTGGCAAACTGAGTTATTGTCAGTTTTCGCACCAAATGATCAAGATTACTCAAATTATGAGTTAGAATGACAGTTCAAACCATTTCCAGCTGATTTACATGGATTTAACGTTGAAAATCCCCAAAATGAAAAATACAGCTTTATTTCGTACTGGTGCCTTAGAATTGTGTCCAAATGGGCTGAAAATTTGCACACATGTTTGATTTGTTAACTCAATCCATCCTTGATCGATATTTCGTCACTTCGGGGAAGTCAAATTTTTGGTCGATTTTGACCGTTTTTGAAGGGTATATATACATCAGTGTTTTTTACGATTTTTGGCCAAATTTTGGCAAACCGGGTTATGGTCAGTTTTCGCACCAAATGATCAAGATTACTCAAATTATGAGTTAGAATGACAGTTCAAACCATTTCCAGCTGATTTACATGGATTTAACGTTGAAAATCCCCCAAAATGAAAAATACAGCTTTATTTCGTACTGGTGCCTTAGAATTGTGTCCAAATGGGCTGAAAATTTGCACACATGTTTGATTTGATAACCCAATCCATCCTTGATCGATATTTCGTCACTTCGTGGAAGTCAAATTTTTGGTCGATTTTGACCGTTTTCAAGGGTATACATCAGTGTTTTTTACGATTTTGGCCAAATTTTGGCAAACTGGGTTATGGTCAGTTTTCGCACCAAATGATCAAGATTACTCAAATTATGAGTTAGAATGACAGTTCAAACCATTTCCAGCTGATTTACATGGATTTAACGTTGAAAATCCCCAAAATGAAAATACAGCTTTATTTCGTACTGGTGCCTTAGAATTGTGTCCAAATGGGCTGAAAATTTGCACACATGTTTGATTTGATAACCCAATCCATCCTTGATCGATATTTCGTCACTTCGTGGAAGTCAAATTTTGGTCGATTTTGACCGTTTTTGAGGGTATACATCAGTGTTTTTACGATTTTTGGCCAAATTTTGGCAAACTGGGTTATGGTCAGTTTTCGCAAATGATCAAGATTACTCAAATTATGAGTTAGAATGACAGTTCAAACCATTTCCAGCTGATTTAAATGGATTTAACGTTGAAAATCCCCAAAATGAAAAATACAGCTTTATTTCGTACTGGTGCCTTAGAATTGTGTCCAAATGGGCTGAAAATTTGCACATGTTTGATTTGATAACCCAATCCATCCTTGATCGATATTTCGTCACTTCGTGGAAGTCAAATTTTGGTCGATTTTGACCGTTTTTGAAGGTATACATCAGTGTTTTTTGATTTTGGCCAAATTTTGGCAAACTTGATGGCTAAAATTCTATCATCAATGCAATTAAAGAAAAACATTTTATTGACGATTCAAGATTGATAAGTCTTATCAGTGGTTCAAGGAATAAGAAGAGACTTTTCTTATTGATATAAGGACTTTGGCAGATAGCGAGAGGTTTCAAAGAGATAGTTAGGCTGTTTCAAGATCCGGGCTGCCTACCTGAGCATCATCCTGTCCAGCAATGGACTCGTGTCCGTTTGAGATGAAGGCGTAATCATTGACATCTTCCAACAGGAACTTTTCTGTGAGAAGTTTTAGTATAATCCTGCTGCTAAGTATTACATTCGGTGGGTATCACACATATTGTTAGCATTGTAATTTTATTATAGAAGTGTTGATGTTCGAAAATTTCGGAAAATGTGTGCAACGGGTAGTAACTTCTAGAAAAACTGCAATATTTGCGGTAAAGTATAATTCAAGAATCCCATAAAATCGAGAGGTGAGGATTATTAACGATGTTAAATTTTGTATTGATTCAACAATATATTGATATGCTGAGTCGCAAAATAGTCTTTTGTAACAAACAAAAGACGATCGTTTTTGCATCCCTAATTGAGAAATGATAATACCGTACCACCCTTCCCCTTAAAACATACGGCCCTTCCCCCTACCTCTCATCTCCTTGTCCGCCCCGTATATCATCTGGTAGAAGATGTGGAAGGTTCTCTCGTTCAGAGCCTGTCTGATAACCCTCGCCTTCTCAAGCAGGTAGGTCTCAATGTTAGCTCCCGATATGTAGCCTGACACGTCGAATGTGATCCGGATGAATTTACCCTGAAGGGAGATTAGAGTGTGATTTAAGTGTTGATCTTGAGCTGATCTCGGTGATTTCAGTGATTTTACAAAAATCTCATTAAATGTCATTGTTATAATTTGAATAGAACAGGTTAATCGGTAATTTAATCAGTGATACGATAACTATATTGTATTTTCTGCATCGCTTTTATCATATTATTGTAATTGCTGTGACGCAATCTTTGTAATTATTCCTGGAGGTAATTGTTGCTGTAATCGCTGTCTTGTATCGGGAAATGTAATCAGGATCAGTGTAATATGCACTGTAAATGTCGGGAATTCCCTTTTCAAGAGGCAAAAAGTCAACAATAAAAAACAGGCAAGTCCTATAAATACAAATCAATCATTATCAACTAGCTTTCTGTAAAAACGTGAGATTTTAACTTACGAATCGGGATGAGTTATCGTTCTTGACGGTTTTGGCGTTTCCGAAAGCTTCCAGGATTGGGTTGGCTTGGAGTAGCTGGACCTCTAGGTCTCCCATGTTCACCTGGGCTCCTGTTTTAGCGCTCAGAGACACCGAACTCTTGCGCTTCATGAGCTGCTTTTGCTGGAATGGGAAGGGTTATTAATTACAGGACCCTCTGCTGTTTCATGGGTTACAGTTATTTACTAGTCGGAGGATAGCTGCATCAATCAATTTTGGAGTGACTTGAGCAGTATCCAGTGCCATTGGGATCGACTTGACATCACCAAACAACAGTAATTAATGCTTGTAACAAATCATCATTTAAACTAACTCTTTTAAAGCTCTGACTCACCTTAGCAGATTTAGCTGACTTGAGAGGAGCAGTAATGGACATGCTGTTCTGCGTAGTACCGTTCACATCGCTCATATACCCGGCACTGCCCCCTCTACTTGTGATACTGGCCAGGTACTGGATAACCTTCTTAGTGTTTTCTGTTTTACCTGCCCCTGACTCCCCCGTACACAGGATTGTCTGGTTTTCTCGGTCTGCGGAGGGAGTGGTTGTCATGGCAACAGGTAGTATTCAATCCTGCAGTCCAAGGGAGGGGGAATATGGAGAAAGGTTTTAATATGATTTATAAGATTTAAAAACATCGTAATATTTAACAAGTTCAATGGGCGATACAAATCATCATATACATTGCATCACTTGCAGTGAACAATACGTCATGTCTGATGTTCTAACCTTGCAACATTGATCTGTACGCATTGTCAGTTATAGCGAATATGTGAGGAGGTACTTCGTATCTCTTCTTCCCTTTGTACATGTCAATAACTCGGTCAGTGTAGATTGGCAGGCGCTTGTAAGGGTTAACCACCACACAAAACAGCCCAGAGTATGTCTGAAACGTACAAATTAATTACCAGGAGGGATAGACTTACACCAAGTCATGTGTGCAGAGAATGCATGTTAAAATGAAGGAGAGGTTATGTTGTTACAGTTCCATATGTAGGAGAGCACAGTAAATGAACAAGATAGGCTCTGTTATTGTGTCATAGTAAGATGAATGCGCTTTCTACACGAGGAGAACAACAGTTGTAAAATGTACATTATGAGCATGAAACCAACAAGAGGATTTAGAATATTACATTATTACAATATTTCAGGAGAGAGCAACAATACAATTCATTGTACTTTAATGGTTTCTAACTATCACTCACATAGATGAGATCAGATTGGAACCTATCCCTGAGGTTGTGAAGAACTGAAGCCTCATTGAGAACACTGAGGTCAGCCATGTCCTCAACCTTGTCAAACTTTGGGGGATTCATCTTCTGAACATCGTCAGCACTGAAAGAAATATACAATACTATGCTTTTCTGAAGAAAAATTCCACAAAAACATTTTGAAACTGCATTCCTTATTCAGTACGCAGTACTTATTAAAGCAAGCCTCAGTATTTAATGAGGATACAGTCCTATAACTTATCTGAATTGCAATAATCATATTCATAGTCTTGTTCTTACATTAACAATATCAAAGAGATGTGGATGAACAAAGTGATTTGAATGACATACCTTATGCAAGCAGTAGACCCATCAGAAAATAGGACATTGATTTCATCTCCTAGATCTTCAATCTTCTGCCCTTCAACAAACCCATGCTCATTGTGGGGGACCCAGATGTATCTGAAAATGTGAAAATGGTCATTTACATGTCAACTTAACAGGTACCTTTATATCAAAACATAGACTCAAAGTATATTGTATAGGCCTACTCTAAATAAGAGAAACTTAATTTCCTCTAGAAGCAAGTCATGAATGTAAGGCTTGATCTAATTGGAAACTTACTTTTTCTCTGCCCATTCAGCTTGAGATATAGCATTGAGGGCCAATGAACGCTCAGCAACTAAATACTTCAGGGCAGCTTCAGACATACCCTGGATGTTATTCATGATTTATCATAATTTCAAAATTACAAATAAGTATCAAGCGAATATGTCTGGAGTTCATAATTTTCTAAATAAAGCTATCCTAAGCAATTCAATTCAATTCAATCATATGTTTGATAGCACATTGGATAATATATGTATGGATTCTCTGGTAAAGCTCAGGGAAAAGCACCATTAAGACTGTTGAAAGGGATCAGTGCAAAGGACTATTTTCAGGGCATAATATGTAAAACAATATCAGGAGGAAGCTGTCATGTCAATTTATTTCTAATTCCCTCCATAAATGAAAAGCAGGTTGTTGAGCAATGTAAGCCAATTTAAAAGTCATGGCAATGAGATGGAATGTAAAAAAAGCTGGCAATAGCACATGGAAACTAGCACACATTGAGGATATAGTGATCCAAGTTATAAGAAGTGAAGCCAAAGCTCAAAGTAATTATTTGTTTGACTATTGAAGTTTTATAATGGTAATGGGTGATCATTCCATTGCACCTGGCCTGTACTTGATACCAAATAAATCAGATGGTAAAATCAAGCATTAACAATGTCAATTCTACAAAGATATCATGTCAGAGTAACATAACCAGGACTTTTTCAGGTTATGTGCTTCATAGCTTACATCAACAGGTCCAACAACATCTGACCTGCTGATGCAAGCTTGTGTCAGAATCAGCAAACAGAGTGGAATTCTCACGAGGGTCTTTCTGCAACAGGCAATTTATTAATTTTTCAATCAATTTATTCTTCCAAATACAATCAATGTGTCACTGCAAGTATTAAATGATTTAGGGCAATAAGCCTTACTTTCATTGCCCTTGATTTTCAACCAAGTTATTAACACTTTGCTTGATTTTCCAACTCTTTCCCATTATATTTAACTCATGGTTGATGATTGACTACAAAGATGACTGTATTTGTTTTACAAAGAAGAAGGTTGATGATTGATTCACCTTTCGCACAAATTTCTCAGAGTTGATTGGATATTGCCAGTCTTTAGGCGCCCGTAACGTTAGACCAGTGGTCACGTTGGAACTGGTCGTCCGATCCCAACTAATTTGATCGACTGATGTGTTTTCTATAGAAAATCTTGAGCTAATAGGAAAATAACTAAATATTGCTAATTTTAAACACGATTCAAGTCATTAGGGACCAGTGAAACACATCATTCGTTCAAATATGAGTTGATCGATCGACCGAATTCCAATGGAGTCGACCTGACGAGCGTTGAGCGCCTTACCATTTCACAGCTCTGATTATAACAATGATTTTTTGATGGTGAATAGTAACGAGTGAATAGTGTGGGAGTCAATCTTAAAACATCAACAAACAGTAGAAAAGTAACTGGCTTGTTCACAAACGGTACAATCAAATTACAGATGAATGATAAAGGAATTTTTCTTTAATTTGTGTGGTTAGTTATAGAGTATCCAAACATTATCTTTAGGTTGTTTCCTATACTAACAACACAACTCCAATTCCCAAATGTTACAAAGGAGGGAGGTATCTAATATTTTCTAAAAAACTTGAAACTGATCTGACTATTTTATTGTAAAACATATTGGGTTTTCATGGGATAAAAACCTAGCCGGTTTTGGGAAGTTAGTTGATTTTTTTTTCAACCAAAAATTTTTTAAAAAGGCCGAAATCAAAAAAAGTTAAAACGAAGCTCGTCCGGGGGCCAACTTAACGATCTACCCCGGGGGCCTTTTCCATAATTAAATTAATTCTAAAAAATTTAAAACAAAAATATTGGGGCCCTTTTCAAAACTAATTCTTAAAAAAGGGAGCGCGGCGCGTACACGCCATGCGGGGTTAGGGAATTTTTAAAATATGTGTTTGTGGCCCACCGCATAAAGGGTTCAAAATTTCTTTTGTTACCGGGAAAATTGAGGTTAGGATTTTTATCCACGAACACTCGGGAAGAATTGGGGGTTTTTCCAAATAGGTTAAAATCAATTTGGGGCTTAAAAATGACTTTTGGGGGGGGCTGTTTGCCTTTCAAAATGGTAAAACCCAGTAAATAACAAAAATTTTAAAACAGAAACTTTGTTCCCGTCTTTTAAATGGAAAAACAAAAAAATTTTAAAAAATCTTTTTTTTGAAAAAAACCCCCCGGCTTTTTTTTTAAAAACATTCTTTTCAAAATTTTTTTTTTTTTTTGCTTTTTTCTTGAATCAAATTATTACCCATCATAAAATATAGGTACCTATAGTCATTATCCAATGATTAAATTGGGCACCCCAACTGTTTAGTTGTTCGTAGTGATTGATCATTGCTGTGATAAGCACTACATTCTCAATGAAATCCAACCCAAAATCATGCACCCAAAATTTTTTTCTGTCATTATTTTTTTTCAGGAACTACACCTTTAAAACCACAGGGAACAGACAACATATAAGAATTTAACCAGGACCTTTTGGGTCTGAAAACAAAACAGTTAGGGGATGGGAAAAGAACGGGCCTTTGGGGGATGGTTAGGGTCAGGGCATGCAATAAAGTGCCATGAGGTGTGTTTGCTGAAAACTATTAACACCTATAAAACCTCAAGATTTAAAATGTTCTCTGACTTTAATTTTTAACATTCCCAAGTATCAAATCATCTTAGCACTAAATACAGAATTTGCAGCAATTCAAATATAATTAAACCATCATCAGGATGTAGATGGAAACTAAAGAAGGGGCCCTTTTAAAAATCAAGGGAAGAAGGGGGCCAGCCCCAAAAAGGGAGTCAGCCATCCCGTACAAATCAATAGTTTGGTGGGTAAAATATTTTTGATGAAATGAAATAGGGGTTAAATTATTGATGAATGAAGCCCTTTTATTTTGAAGTTTTTCTTTGGATCTGGGGATGTTTATGTCCAACCCCCTTTTTGATTAGAAAACAAAATTTTTAGAGAAACAAAATTTATTTTTTATCAACATTTTCAATACATGATAAAAATCAAATCAAATCAATTCCTTTCCTTATCCCAATAAATCACCCAATTTTTAAACACCTGGCCCAGGTGCTTACGACCTCCCAAGCGCCCTTGATCGTCTCTCAGCAGTGCCTTTGGCGACATCCTGCAGGCACTTTTGGCCCCAGCAATGCAGCCTTTGCTTTTGAAAAACACCAACCCAGGCAGCCTGACGCCCTTGGCAGCCCGAGAGGCCGAGGCAACAGGGTAACACTACTCAAAATTTTATAAATTCACGTTTGAGCTTAGATTTAAGTTCAAAATAAGATTAAATCAAAATTGCCAAAACATCGAACTTGTATTTTTAAAAAATCATTAAATTGAATAGTTATCAAACTAAAAGAAGCAAGGACTGGATCATATCAGGCCGATCAGAATTTTTCCGTGCGTGCGCCTTTTTTTCCATAAACAAGCGCGCACGCATGGAGCATGCACAATGTTAATTTTTGTTCTGGCAGCTGTATGTACACCCGTGCACAGCAACGACCTGTTTCGCCGTATATGCGGTCGCATGCACGGCCGGGCCCGCGGGCCTGGCAGAACAGATCCCCGCTCACCACGTATATCGAGACTGATCCGTTACTTTCGTGTGTCGTTCTCTGTATACTTGTGACATGTTTGCAAAATGCAAACAACACCATTAAATAATAAATTTGAAACTCAATCTTAAAAAATGCCAGCGCAGTCTTGTATTTAGATGCGCCTATATTTTCATTCCAGGGCGTTTTTATAATCTAAATCATATAAATCTTAAATTTAAAATGATAAAATATAGAATACTCGTAATGATTTAACGCATAATTCTTGTTCAATATTGATATAGTTATACATCTATAGTTGATATAGTTATACAGCTATAGTTCTAAACACGCATTTAAGTCGTCCAAACGCATTTATTTTTAAATAAAATAATTTTAAATGAAATAAATTCAAATACGCGTGATTTTTTTTTACCTTAAATGGTCATAGAATTAAAATATTAAGTTTAAAACATACGCGTTTTAGTCAAACGTACGCATTTTTAATTCAAATACTCAAATACGCATAAATTCTAAGTATAAAAACACGCATTTTATTTTTATATATTACAGTTATCCTCTAGACGCGTGTGTTTTAGTTTTAACAGTATTCATTTTTAGAAATAGTTAATTGTCTTAGTATTTTTGGTAATAGTTGGTATTTTTAGCAATAGTTAGTGTAGTTTAAAATCAGTTTAGTATAGGTGTATCGCTTTTCTCGCTATTTTCGTTGAGAAAGATTAGATGCTTGATCATCAAATTAAGTTGAAACTTACAATGTTACAGGCCTTGAACCGCGGTATGGGAGAATTTTTCTTCATGGTGACAATGTTAACTCAGTACCTATGTGTGTCGAGTGACGACTTCGTCTTCGCTTTCAATTCAAGAGATTTGTAGGTATAAAACTGTGTAAAACTGGGGTTCGTCGCTAGCTCGTGATGACACCCAGGAAGTAGCGGCATCCCGCCCCTATCGCACAATGGCTGCTGAAAGGAAGCTCATTTGCCTTAGCAGCTTCTATGAGCACCGGGGGGACCAAATGCGATACTGACGGAATCGCACCGCCCGGAGCCCTCACGGGTAGCAGAGGAATCCTAAATAATTTACTGTCACTTTAGACTAAATGTTATTAATATTTAAAGCCCGTTCGCTGCTTTGGCTTTTGAAAATTTCATTTTGCTCGTTCATAAGTTCAGATAAATGTAATCTTTTAACAAAGTAACAAATCATCGTGCTCTATGTAAATGTTTTCTAATACCTTGTGATGGAAGTAATTACTAATTGTGTTCGCTAATTTTGATGCTCAGACCGTTTATTGGAGAGTGAGAAAGGATGGGTTGTTTTTAACATTTCACTGATAATGCTATAATATTAGTGCTTTAATATAACATTGACAGACAGTTTCTATTTCTTATAACAGAACCGGGGGGGAGGAGAGGGAGGGGAGACGGGGACAGCAGCAGAGTAAACCGTTCATTCATTCGAAATATAATCTATTGATAGGTTACGTGATTCAAATTGCAATAAATATGCCTTCACCGTCGGGGAGCTTCAACGGTATTGTATAATACACGGGAGTTTCCTGAACAGCGTCCAGACGCGCCATCGCAGCAGCAACTGCGCGCGGCGCGGCGCGGCGCATTTGAAAGTTTACTGGCTGCAAAATTTAAGCTTTTCTTCATTGATAATGTTTCGCGCGTTACGTTACCTAAACATTTATTGTGTGACCGTGTCTCACATATCTGGCGGGATTACGTCATGTACCGAGTCACACACAGAGTAAAGATAGAGAAAGCAAGCATTGTATCCAGCCCTAATGTAAGATAAGCGGATCAACATACTGCAGTAATTCCATCCTTGATATAAAGCCTGGATAACACTGTTGATGTTGTACACTGTTCCCTTCTCCTTCTAACAGCTAACCATTACCTGTTCTCAGGGGTGGGGTAGGCCTAGTGTCCTGCATGCTGTCATAGTGATATTCCTGGAGTTCTTTGCCTGGGGCCTCCTCACTGTTCCAGTGGTGAATGTCATGGCTCAGGCCTTCCCTTCTTATACTTTCCTGATGAATGGTCTCATCCAAGGAGTCAAGGTAAGGTACATGGGTCAGCTTTGTGCTCTGACGGCAGCAATTCACTCTTCCAAAAACATAGATTTGCCTAACCCAGTGTTATTTGAATTTGAATATCCCTTTATCCCTTTATCCTTTGATAACCCAACCATACGTTATAAAGCTGGTGTAATTGTAATTCTGCGCTATACTAGTTTCCACTGCCACTTTATAGCATGGTTCTAACTTCTATACCTCACTGCAGTACATGAAACTTGTACTTCAGTTATATACCTGATGCAACACTCAATGCGACAATAAATTTGCACACAATAATTGTGTGATTGACTTCGATAAAATGTACAATTTGAAATCACCCTTTCTTTCACAGAATATCGTGTCTTACACTCTATTGTCACTATAGTTTGCTTCAATCTAATTCAGGGTGCCATGAGGCGACCCTGATCTTGTTCAGTGTGGATCTTTCAATAGGATCTAATGAAGGTGTGATTATTTCACAACAGTGAGGTGAAGTGACGCATTTCAGAATTCCAATGCTGAAATTCGATCCTCTTTCAGCATGGAAAATAATACCCAACTTATCAGTGCGTTTTGCATTGGTGCTTATGTACTGCTTACTGCATAACAGCCTAACAGGAAATTACACATTTAACTGTACTCAATACTCATGTATCATCTAACTCTGTTCAAACTTTAAAACATTTCACGTAAATTCATTGTAATTATCCAATCTAATTATGCAGAATAATGAATTCGGAGACAGAAGGCATTGTTTAGTATTGGGTTACACGGTACACAGTTATTCACAAAGGAGGTAGTTGAAAGTCGGTACATTGTATTCCCCCATGTGGAATTGCAGCAAGAGGCACATACATTGAAACAGCCAGCACTCATGCCTCTTGATTTGATAACCCAATCCATCCTTGATCGATATTTCGTCACTTCGTGGAAGTCAAATTTTTGGTCGATTTTGACCGTTTTTGAAGGGTATACATCAGTGTTTTTTACGATTTTTGGCCAAATTTTGGCAAACTGGGTTATGGTCAGTTTTCGCACCAAATGATCAAGATTACTCAAATTATGAGTTAGAATGACAGTTCAAACCATTTCCAGCTGATTTACATGGATTTAACGTTGAAAATCCCCCAAAATGAAAAATACAGCTTTATTTCGTACTGGTGCCTTAGAATTGTGTCCAAATGGGCCGAAAATTTGCACACATGTTTGATTTGATAACCCAATCCATCCTTGATCGATATTTCGTCACTTCGTGGAAGTCAAATTTTTGGTCGATTTTGACCGTTTTTGAAGGGTATACATCAGTGTTTTTTACGATTTTTGGCCAAATTTTGACAAAATGGGTTATGGTCAGTTTTCGCACCAAATGATCATGATTACTCGAATGATGAGTTAAGATGACAGTTCAAACCATTTCCAGCTGATTTACATGGATTTAACGTTGAAAATCCCCAAAAATGAAAAATACAGCTTTATTTCGTACTGGTGCCTTAGAATTGTGTCCAAATGGGCCGAAAATTTGCACACATGTTTGATTTGATAACCCAATCCATCCTTGATCGATATTTCGTCACTTCGTGGAAGTCAAATTTTTGGTCGATTTTGACCGTTTTTGAAGGGTATACATCAGTGTTTTTTACGATTTTTGGCCAAATTTTGACAAAATGGGTTATGGTCAGTTTTCGCACCAAATGATCAAGATTACTCAAATTATGAGTTAGAATGACAGTTCAAACCATTTCCAGCTGATTTACATGGATTTAACGTTGAAAATCCCCCAAAATGAAAAATACAGCTTTATTTCGTACTGGTGCCTTAGAATTGTGTCCAAATGGGCCGAAAATTTGCACACATGTTTGATTTGATAACCCAATCCATCCTTGATCGATATTTCGTCACTTCGTGGAAGTCAAATTTTTGGTCGATTTTGACCGTTTTTGAAGGGTATACATCAGTGTTTTTTACGATTTTTGGCCAAATTTTGGCAAACTGGGTTATGGTCAGTTTTCGCACCAAATGATCAATATTACTCAAATTATGAGTTAAAATGACGGTTCAAACCATATCCCGCCGATTTAAATTGATTTAACGTTGAAAATCCCCAAAAATGAAAAATTCAGCTTTATTTCGTACTGGTGCCTTAGAATTGTGTCCAAATGGGCTGAAAATTTGCACACATGTTTGATTTGATAACCCAATCCATCCTTGATCGATATTTCGTCACTTCGTGGAAGTCAAATTTTTGGTCGATTTTGACCGTTTTTGAAGGGTATACATCAGTGTTTTTTACGATTTTTGGCCAAATTTTGACAAAATGGGTTATGGTCAGTTTTCGCACCAAATGATCATGATTATTCAAATGATGAGTTAAGATGACAGTTCAAACCATTTCCAGCTGATTTACATGGATCTAACGTTGAAAATCCCCAAAAATGAAAAATACAGCTTTATTTCGTACTGGTGCCTTAGAATTGTGTCCAAATGGGCCGAAAATTTGCACACATGTTTGATTTGATAACCCAATCCATCCTTGATCGATATTTCGTCACTTCGTGGAAGTCAAATTTTTGGTCGATTTTGACCGTTTTTGAAGGGTATACATCAGTGTTTTTACGATTTTTGGCCAAATTTTGACAAAATGGGTTATGGTCAGTTTTCGCACCAAATGATCAAGATTACTCAAATGATGAGTTAAGAATGACAGTTCAAACCATTTCGAGCTGATTTACATGGATTTAACGTTGAAAATCCCCAAAATGAAAAATACAGCTTTATTTCGTACTGGTGCCTTAGAATTGTGTCCAAATGGGCCGAAAATTTGCACACATGTTTGATTTGATAACCCAATCCATCCTTGATCGATATTTCGTCACTTCGTGGAAGTCAAATTTTTGGTCGATTTTGACCGTTTTTGAAGGGTATACATCAGTGTTTTTTACGATTTTTGGCCAAATTTTGACAAAATGGGTTATGGTCAGTTTTCGCACCAAATGATCATGATTACTCGAATGATGAGTTAAGATGACAGTTCAAACCATTTCCAGCTGATTTACATGGATTTAACGTTGAAAATCCCCAAAAATGAAAAATACAGCTTTATTTCGTACTGGTGCCTTAGAATTGTGTCCAAATGGGCCGAAAATTTGCAGCAAGATTACTTAAATTATGAGTTAGGATGACAATTCAAACCATTTCCCGCTGATTTACATTGATTTGACGTTGAAAATCCCCCAAAATGAAAAATACAGCTTGATTTTGTACTGGTGCTTTGAAACGCGTCCAAAATAAGGGGATTCACCTACTGCTGTTGTTTAGACACGCTGTCATAATCCTGAGTAATTCATGCAAGTCAATTTATATTATGGTAAATTTTCGTCGGTCGCAGAGAGGGACCTAAGTGTACCAAGTGTACCAAATTAAGGGATTTGGTACAAGTGTATGTAACCCAAAATTAGTCGTCACATTTTGATGAAACTTTCCAGTTAGCTCAAGCATGACCCAAAGAACATAAAACCGTCAAAAAATTAGGGGGTCTATATGCTAACTTACGAGCTATATTCAAACACAAGAAAATATAATTTTAGCGATTTTCTCAGTATTTTGGTACAACGATTGCTTGAAAACTGGTCGTCATATTTTAATAAAACTTTCCAGTTAGGTCGAGCATGACTAGAAGAACATAAAACTGTCAAAAAATAGAGGGGTCTATATGCTAAATTTCGAGATATCCCCGAACACAAGGAAATTCCATTTTCTTTTTGTTTTGTTATAGCTCGAAGTTAGCTCATAAAACCACCCAATTTTTTGACGTTTTTATGTTAGTTGGGCCATAGTCGACCTAATTGGAATTTCTCATAAAATGTGACGACCAGTTTTCGAGTAATCGATGTACCAAAATACCGTAAAATCGCTAAAATAACATTTCCATGTGTTGATTATATCTCGAAAGTTAGCACATAGACCTACCAATTTTTTGACGTTTCTATATTCTTTGGGTCAAGCTTGTCTTAACTGAAAAGTTTCTTTAAAATCTGACTAGTAGTTTTCGTAAAATTGTTGTACCAAAACACCTTACTTTCTTCAGTATTCTTGGTACACTTTCGATTTATGTCCTACTGCGGTCGCAGAGTAGATGTTCTAGCAGAATTGTCATGGAATCGTCATGATCTACATGGGGGTTCCTCTTCATTTTTGTCATGGATTTCCCAGTAATCTGTGAATTAAAGTATCCTCTTTGTCTCCTAGTGGCTTACATCATGTCTGCTTGATATCACATCCTAAGTTTTAGGACGTAATTATCACAGAGGGAAGTGGGTAATAGATCATGCCGAGTCGCCTGCTTGATTGGATGAAACCTTACCCGTATCATGATCTCATTTGCAGATATTCTTTGAAAATAGTTGGAGCTTTTTTGCGTTTCCTACGGCACGCGCGGCATGCTTTGTCGAGGATCAATAGGTAAATCCAGATGTAGAATCATGACAATTTTGGGCTAGAACATCTACTGCGGTCGCAATTTTCATAAGTCTACAACCGCACGCGCAGAATCATTCCTGTTATTGATGTCGCGTCGCACGCGAGTACATATGGAGAATTTATAGATTTCAGGAGAGCGGTGCTGGAAATTCTTGCTGTTTCAGGAAGAAACCTTGGTGGTCATGGTCAATACCAAGATATTAATGTAAGTAACGAATATTCTTAGCATGACTGAAGCCAACTTGCCGAAGAAGCGAAACAGGAACTTGCTGAAGCAGTTCTATGGGATAAAGAAGGAAGAGAACGTGGACAGAAACACGGATATCAACAGTGACCAGTTCCACTCTGATATCTACATGAAGGTATTCATTGCCAGACGTTGCTATAGCGACTTAGGGTTTCTACAGCAACTCTGAGTTGCTCTAGCAACCCTGAGTTGCTCTAACAACAGTGACCAGTTCCATGCCGATATAGACATGACGCTAAACTTCACGGATATCTGGTTTTGCCCTCATTCACTACCCTGTTATTATACCTCTAATTTTCATGGTTTGGGGGAATGCCTCACTTTAATTTCATGTCAGGACATGTTGGGGAAGAAGCACCTTGATGAGCTGCTAGGTCACCAGACTGTCTTACTCAAGGAGATACGGACATTGGACAGTGAAATGCAGGTATAGTTTAGTTATCATTAGGATAATGTAGCTTGTCAAGTGACGAAAGTCAAACCAGAGGTTTCTAAATGATTGAGTCATTGACTGAGTTTGGTTGGAACAATTAGGGTTGTTATAGCAACTGTAAGTTGCAATAGCAACCCTATGTTGCTAAAGCAACCCTAAGTTGCTAAAGCAACCCTATGTTCTACAGCAACCCACTCCCCGTTTCAGACGCTGGTGTACGAGAACTACAACAAGTTTATCAGTGCTACTGACACCATCAGACGGATGAAGGATGACTTCAAACTTATGGAGGAACAGATGGAGGTTAGCGAAAGAAGGAAAGTCAGGGGAGTGTTATATGCCCTCGCACGGGTCAGGGAGGGTTATATGTCCTCGCACGGGTCAGGGGAGGGTTATATGTCCTCGCACGGGTCAGGGAGGGTTATATGCCCTCGCACGGGTCAGGGGAGGGTTATATGCCCCCGCACGGGTCAGGGGAGGGTTATATGCCCTCGCACGGGTCAGGGGAGGGTTATATGCCCTCGCACGGGTCAGGGGAGGGTTATATGCCCTCGCACGGGTCAGGGGAGGGTTATATGTCCTCGCACGGGTCAGGGGAGGGTTATATGTCCTGACACGGGTCAGGGGAGGGTTATATGCCCTCGCACGGGTCAGGGGAGGGTTATATGTCCTCGCACGGGTCAGGGGAGGGTTATATGTCCTTGCACGGGTCAGGGGAGGGTTATATGCCCTCACACGGGTCAGAAGGTTATAGGCTCGCAGGGCCAGGGAGGTTATATGCCCTCGCACGGGTCAGGGGAGGGTTATATAACCTCGCACGGGTCAGGGAGGGTTATATGCCTCACGGGTCAGGGGAGGTTATATGCCCTCGCACGGGTCAGGGTAGGGTTATATGCCCTCGCACGGGTCAGGGGAGGGTTATATGCCCTCGCGCAGGTCAGGGGAGGGTCATATTCCCTCGCACGGTTCATGGGAAGGTTATATGCCTCGCAGGGGCCAGGGGAGGGTTATATGCCCTCGCACGGGTCAGGGGAGGGTTATATGCCCTCGCACGGGTCAGGGGAGGGTTATATGCCCTCGCACGGGTCAGGGGAGGGTTATATGCCCTCACGCACAGGGGAGGGGGTTATATGCCCCTCGCGCAGGTCAGGGGAGGGTTATATTCCCTCGCACGGTTCATGGGAAGGTTATATGCCCTCGCACGGGCCAGGGGAGGGTTATATGCCCTCGCACGGGTCAGGGGAGGGTTATATGCCCTCGCACGGGTCAGGGGAGGGTTATATATGCCCTCGCACGGGTTAGGGGAGGGTTATATGCCCTTGCACGGGTCAGGGGAGGGTTATATGCCCTCGCATGGGTCAGGGAAGGGTTATATGCCCTTTGCACGGGTCAGGGGAGGGTTATATGCCCTCGCACGGGTCAGGGAAGGGTTATATGCCCTTGCACGGGTCAGGGGAGGGTTATATGCCCTCGCACAGGTCAGGGGAGGGTTATATGCCCTCGCACGGGCCAGGGAGAGGGTTATATGCCTCAGGGAGGGTTATATGCCCTCGCACGGGTCAGGGGAGGGTTATATGCCCTCGCACGGGTCAGGGGAGGGTTATATGCCCTCGCACGGGTCAAGGGAGGGTTATATGCCCTCGCACGGGTTAGGGGAGGGTAATATGCCCTCGCACGGGTCAGGGGAGGGTTATATGCCCTCGCATGGGTCAGGGGAGGGTTATATGCCTTCGCACGTATGCCCTGCACGGGTCAGGGGAGGGTTATATGCCCTCGCACGGGTCAGGGGAGGGTTATGCCCCAGACGGGCTTTATATGCCCCGCACGGGGTTAGTGGAGGGTTATGCACGGGACACCCTCGCACGGATCAGGCGTTGACTTCCTTATTTCCAGGCAGTGATGAGTAACATGGACTCAGTGTCCTCATTCAGCAATGATATCAGTGTCAACCTTAGCGACAGCAGGCAGAAGATCACCAAGTTGTCTTCCGTGCACAGCCTCCTCACAAAACTACAGACTCTTTTCGAACTGCCTACCCTGCTGAGGAAGGCGATTCAAATGGAGGCTTACCCACAGGTAAGGGCATTCTGATATCGAACAATATCAGTTACGCTGACACCAGTTGATGCTGACTTCAGTCAACCCTGACACCAGTTCACCCCGACACCAGGCTACCCTGACAACTTTACACTGACACCACTCTGCACTGACACTAGTCTATCCTGACACCACTTTACGCGGACACCAGTTCAGCCTGACGCCAGTTCAGCCTGACACCAGTCTACGCTAACACCAGTCTACACTGACACCACCCCTCACAGGCTGTGAAGTACTACTGTCAAGCAGCGGCGATCCTGTGTCAATACGAACATGTCAACTCCTTTGACGGAATCAGAGCAGACTGTGAGAACACGGTCAAGCTATTGAAGGAAGCGCTCAGGAGTAACCTGGCTAAACCTGACATTAAACCTAACGAGGTGAGATGATGGAACACTCAACCATGGTTTTTTCCTGGATCATCAGTGATGTGTTCCAATGATCAGCTCATAAAACACCTGCGTCCTGCTGTAAAATTGTGATGTAGTCCCTCCTTTGCAAAGTTATCATGTACGGGAATTCACTCCTTCGCAAAGTTATCATGTTCTCACTGCAGGTTGTGGAGACTACAGACATGTTGTTGGAGTTGAAGGAGTGCCCACGTGTCATTATCCAGCTCTATCTGGACACTGCCCATGTGACTCTGCAGGCTGACATTGAGAAAGGTATTTCTGTGCAGAGGCCACGATGAATTAAATGTTTTATGGAATTGGTAGGATCGATTATTCATCCATTGTCCCCACTTTTCACCCAACCATTACTCCAATAGACCTGTTCACACTCTTCTCCTTGCAGTTGCTAACCCGTCTCCTGAGCAAGACATTCTGGAGTTCCTGGACACGACAGGTTACGACTTCCTTGGCTCAGTGTCGCTAGCCATCTCAACCTACAAGTCCTCCTTCTGTGATAACAGCAACGTGACTCTGCCAGCTAATGAGTTGGATGAGACATTGTCAGAGTTCGTGTACCAGCACTTCTCTGAGTACTTCCAGCACATGCAAACCAGGTGAGAGAACAACCAATCAGAGAGAGGTATTGTCATAGAGACAACCAATCACAGGCAGGTACTGCCATGACAATCAATCACAGACGGGTATTTCCATGGATACAACCAATCAATGACCCCCAATGCAGGTTTACCGAGGAGACGAAGGCGCCTGAGAACGCGTTGTTGGTTCGTGGTTTGGACAGGTTCTACAGGAGGATACAGCCAGTTCACACGCTGCTGCCTGCTGCATCCCTGGAGAGAATTGCCATGGAGATAGTCACTAACACCATCAGATGCAGGATCCAGTACTTCACTGTGAGTAGGAAATACCCCCGGCCTCATATATCTCTCCATCGCCCATATTACCACATTCTATTGCAGCCCTCTTTGAATGATCCTTCAACTGACTATTCCATATCTTAGATACCTTAACCCCCTCCATCTCTCATCACCCCATCTCTCTCCCAGGACACTCTGAACACCCACTACCTGGAAACTGTGAACGATGTGAAACAGACCCTCCTTGTCTCCAGACCCCCTCAGTTTGAGGGACAGGAGTCGCTCCAAGACATCATGAGCACTATGAAGGCTAGCCTGGTGGGGAAACTGAAGCTGGTGCTCGTCAATGTCAAGGAGTTCATCAATACTGACATCACTTTCAGTACCAAGCCTTACTTCAGGTAGGTGATGTGAAACTAGGGACAATATCAATCCCTAGAATCCATAACATGGCATGGAAGGTGAGAAGTATTGCAATAACTGAATCACCTTTCCCCACATCCTCATTTCCCACACCTCGTTCCCAGGGGTCCGTTCTGTCTGCACGATGTGAAGCAGGGTCTGGTGATGAGGTACTTGGAGCACATCCTGAGCAGTGTGGCTGAGTTATCAGACAGTGTTCCGCCTAATTTACTCCTGGTCATGGCAAGACTCTGTCTCGACATGGAGACTTCTACCATCAGCTATTGTCATGGCTAGACTCTGTCTCGACATGAGACTTCTACCATAAGGCACAAGATATATTATGACAACCCCTGGTTACCATGACAACCCTTAGTTACCATGACAACCCCTTGTTACCATGACAACCCTTATTACTATGACAACTCCTGGTTACAATGTCTATCAAGTTAAAAGAGGACCCTATCACTAACAGGGGACACTATCAAGTTAACAGAGGACCCTATCACTAACAGGGGACACTATCAAGTTAACAGAGGACCCTATCACTAACAGGGGACACTATCAAGTTAACAGAGGACCCTATCACTAACAGGGGACACTATCAAGTTAACAGAGGACCCTATCACTAACAGGGGACACTAACAAGTTAACAGAGGACCCTATCACTAACAGGGGACACTATCAAGTTAACAGAGGACCCTATCACTAACAGGGACACTAGTTAACAGAGGACCCTATCACTAACAGGGGACACTATCAAGTTAACAGAGACCCTATCACTAACAGGGGACACTATCAAGTTAACAGAGGACCCTATCAAACAGAGGACACTATCACTAACAGAGGACCTATCACTAACAGGGGACACTATCAAGTTAACAGAGGACCTATCACTAACAGGGGACACTATCAAGTTAACAGAGGACCCTATCACTAACAGGGGACACTATCAAGTTAACAGAGGACCCTATCACTAACAGGGACACTATCAAGTTAACAGAGGACCCTATCACTAACAGGGGACACTATCAAGTTAACAGAGGACCCTATCACTAACAGGGGACACTATCAAGTTAACAGAGGACCCTATCACAACAGGGGACACTATCAAGTTAACAGAGGACCCTATCACTAACAGGGGACACTATCAAGTTAACAGAGGACCCTATCACTAACAGGGGACACTATCAAGTTAACAGAGGACCCTATCACTAACAGGGGACACTATCAAGTTAACAGAGGACCCTAACAGGGGACACTATCAACAGAGGACCCTATCACTAACAGGGGACACTATCAAGGACAAGTTAACAGAGGACCCCTATCACTAACAGGGGACACTATCAAGTTAACAGAGGACCCTATCACTAACAGGGGACACTATCAAGTTAACAGAGGACCCTATCACTAACAGGGGACACTATCAAGTTAACAGAGGACCCTATCACTAACAGGGGACACTATCAAGTTAACAGAGGACCCTATCACTAACAGGGACACTATCAAGTTAACAGAGGACCCCTATCACTAACAGGGACACTATCAAGTTAACAGAGGACCCTATCACTAACAGGGACACTATCAAGTTAACAGAGGACCCTATCACTAACAGGGACACTATCAAGTTAACAGAGGACCCTATCACTAACAGGGGACACTATCAAGTTAACAGAGGACCCTATCACTAACAGGGGACACTATCAAGTTAACAGAGGACCCTATCACTAACAGGGGACACTATCAAGTTAACAGAGGACCCTATCACTAACAGGGGACACTATCAAGTTTACAGAGGACCCTGTCACTAACAGGGGACACTATCAAGTTAACAGAGGACCCTATCACTAACAGGGGACACTATCAAGTTAACAGAGGACCCTATCACTAACAGGGGACACTATCAAGTTAACAGAGGACCCTATCACTAACAGGGGACACTATCAAGTTAACAGAGGACCCTATCACTAACTTGGGATAGTGTCCCCTGTTAACATAGGTCCCTATCACTAACTTGGACAGTATCCCCCTGTTAGTGATAACAGGGTCTCTGTTACTTTGATAGTGTCCCCTGTTAGTGATAGGGTCCTCTCAAGTTAACAGAGATAGTGTCCCTAACAGTGATAGGGTCCTCAAGTTAACAGTTAGGACCCCTCATAACTTGGATAGTGTCCCCTGTTAGTGATAGGTCCTCTGTTAACTTGATAGTGTCCTGTTAGTGATAGGGTCCTCTGTTAACAGGGGACACTATCAGTTGATAGGTCCTCCCATTAGTGTCCCTGTTAGGGTCCTCTGTTAACTTGATAGTGTCCCCTGTTAGTGATAGGGTCCTCTGTTAACTTGATAGTGTCCCCTGTTAGTGATAGGGTCCTCTGTTAACTTGATAGTGTCCCCTGTTAGTGATAGGGTCCTCTGTTAACTTGATAGTGTCCCCTGTTAGTGATAGGGTCCTCTGTTAACTTGATAGTGTCCCCTGTTAGTGATAGGGTCCTCTGTTAACTTGATAGTGTCCCCTGTTAGTGATAGGTCCTCTGTTAACTTGATAGTGTCCCCTGTTAGTGATAGGGTCCTCTGTTAACTTGATAGTGTCCCCTGTTAGTGATAGGGTCCTCTGTTAACTTGATAGTGTCCCCTGTTAGTGATAGGGTCCTCTGTTAACTTGATAGTGTCCCCTGTTAGTGATAGGGTCCTCTGTTAACTTGATAGTGTCCCCTGTTAGTGATAGGGTCCTCTGTTAACTTGATAGTGTCCCCTGTTAGTGATAGGGTCCTCTGTTAACTTGATAGTGTCCCTGTTAGTGATAGGGTCCTCTGTTAACTTGATAGTGTCCCCTGTTAGTGATAGGGTCCTCTGTTAACTTGATAGTGTCCCCTGTTAGTGATAGGGTCCTCTGTTAACTTGATAGTGTCCCTGTTAGTGATAGGGGTCCTCTGTTAACTTGATAGTGTCCCCTGTTAGTGATAGGGTCCTCTGTTAACTTGATAGTGTCCCCTTTAGCTTCTATTGAATAGTTTCTTCTCTGACGGTTGTCTTGTTTCAGTCCCTGACGGTAATGTCTTGTTTCAGTCCCTGACGAGGTTTGTGCAAGTGAAAGGGCTCTCCATCAGTCAGATGATCCACACCAGTGTAAAGACACGGGATTGGCTGGGAGCTCTGGAACCTAGGAACGTTAGGGCAGGTTTGTTAGTCACTTTCACAGAAACTTGGAAACCCCTTCGCTATCTCCTCTTTGATTCTAAACCCGGTTTCCATGGTTACCATGAAACCCCATTCATTGGTCACCATAACCACTCACCCTCTCATTAGCATGACTTCCCCTGCAGCAATGAAGCGAGTAGTGGAGGAAGTGACAGATCTTGACACTCAGATCGGGACGCTGTTTGAGGAGGGGACAGTTAGGACTGCTAACTCAGACTCCAGCGCAAGGAGACCCCACTCCGTGGCCGGTTCCAGAATCAACTCCTCTTCAAAGTACAAGTACAATCACAGCGACGCGGAGAGCAGCCTTCTTAACAAGGTATGTGAGGTGGCCCTTTTTCAAAGAGTATCTCCAATCTCCTTGACTCATTGAGTTTTCGGGTCCTTTGCTTTTTTGCTCTGAAAGGTACAAGATGAAGATGAAACGACAATAAATAGAACATGAATTACTGTCATGAGAAATGTTCTAATGTATCCTCTTCCCTCACCCTCCTTCCTTGCAGTTATTTAACGACAAAGTGGAGATATTCGGAGTGATCCAGTTCACGAAGCTGTCCATCCTGA
Source organism: Beroe forskalii (assembly GCA_011033025.1). Taxonomy (NCBI): domain Eukaryota; kingdom Metazoa; phylum Ctenophora; class Nuda; order Beroida; family Beroidae; genus Beroe; species Beroe forskalii. The sequence goes on from WFMF01000132.1 coordinate 246,245, forward strand.
CGGGGGTTATAAAGATAGGTCTCAAGGCCTTCCTGGAGAGCGTCAGATTGCGGACATTCGGGAAGTTCGGGCTGCAGCAAGTCCAGGTATCAAGGGGCGCGCCAAAATGTCTTCTAAAACATGCATAACAATTCATGATCCTCTTATTCATGTATTGCTAACGTAGCAGATGTGCTTCATCATTGGCATATAAAGTGTACATTTGTGCGCTGTCGCGTGCCGCAAAAAGCACTCGAGCGCACGTACAATACGCCCCGCACGTGCAAGACGCCGCGCACGTACAAATACCTCTTTCTCTTCAGGTGGACGTGTACTACTTGAGAGAGTACCTGTGGAGGTTTGTGGAGGAGGAGAGACTACTCTACTTCCTGTTAGAAGAGGTGGTGAACAGCGCTGTGGATAGGTGCATAGACCCAGTGATGATGGAACCTTCTGTTGTAATGCTGCTCTGCGAACCTACTTAAAAAAGAAGTGGAACTGGGTAGTTTGACTGAGGTGGCTTACAGCCAAAGAACTAATTATGTCAGAAGGGCATGTCGAATGTTATGGACAATGCGCAATTTGGAAGCGCTTACATTCGTGGTTTTGAAATTGAATTTGAATTTACGATTACGCTGGACGTTGTAAGATGTGTTTTATTTTTGTTAATTTTTCCTGATTGAGTATTAGTAACATATTTACAAACAATATTATCAAACAATCAAGGTGGCTTAGGCTATTTTGATTTGCTCGCATTTTATTGAAATTTCGGAGATATGATTATAGCTGTTAAGAACAGAAACTTCAGTTTAGTTTGTGTGTCAATTTGAAATTTAAAAGTTGATAAATTAGTTAGCAATTGATTTGGTCAATAATTTAAAAGTATGGTTATTTTATAGAGCTATAGCTATAGTATGCATTATTACGAATTATAATTTGTTCTTTGCTTTAACTTCCAGTTTCTATGTGTTTCTCACTCATTTATCTGCCTGGGATGTATTGAAGGGAATTGAACTTGAAGAGGGCCGGGATGGGAGATGATAATGAAGCCCAAAAACCTAAAAAAAGTTTGCAACGTTCAGCTTAACTCGTTCTGACAGCCGGAAAACAGGTGGGGGGTATAGGAGAAAGTCCACTGGTCCAGGTTGCTCTAAGTCTAACCAGATCCCTGGTTCTACGGTCCGGGCTCCAGTGTTAGGTTGAGCAGAGGTTTAGTAGTACTAGTAGGTTTAGTAGTAGGGAGCCCACCCGATGTACATTTGGGAGAGGTTTCCAATGTCTGTACTGTCTCGGATAACTTTGTGCACCTGAAAACATATTGGTTACCATGGCGATGAAAACCAAAATTGACAATAATATCATGTGATTAATTTGGTTTCCAAAACACTAGCATCAAATCCGTCCAAACTCCTTTATAGTTCTGAAGTGTCATCTCTGACTTTGTTTAAAGTTCTGAAGTCATATCTGATTCTGAAACTCCTGACTATAAGTCAAGAATTTCAGAACTTCATAGTTCATCGAGTCAGAGACTTGATTCTGAAGTCCTCACCTGTCCCTCTGTGGAGAGGGGTAGCTTGGCAGCAGCATGTTTCCCCACTTGACCGTTCAGCTTCTTCTCTATCATCTTCATGATCTCCTGAGCCTTGTCTTTCATGATCGAGGTCACGTCAGTGCGCAGGTTCTGCCGGCCCCGGTCAACTCCCAGCTGGTGGACGGAGAACTTTACCAGGGGTTGTCATGGTAACAAAAGGTGACCATGACAACCCCTAGTTACCATGAAAACCCCTGGTTACCATGAAAACCCCTGGTTACCATGACAACCCCTGGTATCTCGAAGTTGACCCCGATCTACTCCTACCTTGCGGGAAGAAGAACTTCAGCTTTATTGCCGTAGGTTGTATGGCCCGCTGACGCCAGCCGCGAAGCGGCTGAATCAGCGCCGCGCGCGCGGCGCTGATTCTCGAGAGGGTCTGCCAACGTCAGACAACAGCTTTAGAGAACATAACGATTTACGCATATGTATGAAGACCGCTGGTGGTAGCCCTCTACACTGTAACCATGGCAACCACAGTAACCCTAGCAGCGAGTTACCTGGTGGTAGCCCTCTACACTGTAACCTTGGCAACTACAGTAACCCTGACAACTTGTTACCTGGTGGTAGCCCCTCTTGTCCTGCTTGGCCCACTCGATGAGGGGGTCGTGTACAAAGGTCCTCAGCACAGAGAGGAGAGAATCCCGCTCATTCCTCATCACCCGCATCGTGTCCACACAAGAAATCCTGAGATTTAGCTGGTCATGTGATGTCGTCAGGCGGAGAGTAGAGAAGGACCCATCCACTCACGTGAACCCGCCCACGTGAACCCGCCCACGTGAACCCGCCCACGTGAGAGTAGAGAAGGAACCCGCCCACGTGAACCCGCCCACGTGAGAGTAGAGAAGGACCCATCCACTCACGTGAACCCGCCCACGTGAACCCGCCCACGTGAACCCGCCCACGTGAACCCGCACACCTGAACCCGCCACCCAACTGAACCCGCACACCTGAACCCACCCACCTGAACCCGCCCGCCCAACTGAACCTAACCACCTGAACCCACCCGCTGAACCCTCCCAGCTAAATCCTCTCCCAGGACCCACCTGAAGGTTCCCTCAACACCGGTCACTCCGAAGGCGTCCACCATGTTGTGGGTGAGTCGGAAGGGAACCTTCTCCGGCCAGTCAAAGGACTCCCCCTTCTCGAAGAGACAGTCGAAGTCCACGTGCACTGTTTCCCCCGTAGTCTGGTCGAACATGATGTTCTCAGCGTGTCTGTCTCCTAGTCCTGTAATTAAACTAATTACACTCTGGTCAACTTCTAGTTAACTCCTAGGACCTAGACCTGTAATTAATGCTTCCGGTTAACCATGCCTGTCTCCTAGTCATGAAATTAATGGTTCACACTTAGCTGCCACCCTTCACTCTCAAACAGGTGCACTAATCTAGTTGCATCTCCTTCACTTCTCAAACAGGACACTCCTAGCTGCCACTCTTCACTCTCAAACAGGTACCACTCCGCTGCCACTCCCTTCACTCTCAAACAGGTACCACTCTAGCTGCCACTCCCTTCACTCTCAAACAGGTACCATTCCTGCTACCACTCCTTCACTCTCAAACAGGTACCACTCTTAGCTGCCACCTCTTCACTCAAACAGGTACCACTCCTAGCTGCCACTCCTTCACTCAAACAGGTACCACTCCTAGCTGCCACTCCCTTCACTCTCAAACAGGTACCACTCCTAGCTGCCACTCCCTTCACTCAAACAGGTACCACTCCTAGCTGCCACTCCCTTCACTCAAACAGTACCACTCTAGCTGCCACTCCCTTCACTCTCAAACAGGTACCACCCCTAGCTGCCACTCCCTTCACTCTCAAACACTCTGCCACCTCAGACAAACAGGTACCACCTCAGGCCACTCCTTCACTCTCAAACAGGTACCACTCTAGCTAGCCACTCCTTCTCTCAAACAGGTACCACTCTGGCCTGCCACTCCCTTCACTCTCAAACAGGTACCACTCCTAACTGCCACTCCTTCACTCTCAAACAGGTACCACTCCTAGCTGCCACTCCCTTCACTCTCAAACAGGTACCACTCCTAGCTGCCACTCCCTTCACTCTCAAACAGGTACCACTCCTAGCTGCCACTCCCTTCACTCTCAAACATGTACCACTCCTAGCCGCCACTCCCTTCACTCTCAAACAGGTACCACTCCTAGCTGCCACTCCCTTCACTCTCAAACAGGTACCACTCCTAGCCGCCACTCCCTTCACTCTCAAACAGGTACCACTCCTAGCCGCCACTCCCTTCACTCTCAAACAGGTACCACTCTAACTGCCACTCCTTCACTCTCAAAACCACTCTAGCTGCCACTCCCTTCACTCTCAAACAGGTACCACTCCTAGCTGCCACTCCCTTCACTCTCAAACAGGTACCACTCCTAGCTGCCACTCCCTTCACTCTCAAACAGGTACCACTCCTAGCTGCCACTCCCTTCACTCTCAAACAGGTACCACTCCTAGCTGCCACTCCCTTCACTCTCAAACAGGTACCACTCCTAGCTACCACTCCCTTCACTCTCAAACAGGTACCACAAATAGCTGCCACTCCCTTCACTCTCAAACAGGTACCACTCCTAGCTGCCACTCCCTTCACTCTCAAACAGGTACCACTCCTAGCTGCCACTCCCTTCACTCTCAAACAGGTACCACTCCTAGCTGCCACTCCCTTCACTCTCAAACAGGTACCACTCCTAGCCGCCACTCCCTTCACTCTCAAACAGGTACCACTCCTAGCTGCCACTCCCTTCACTCTCAAACAGGTACCACTCCTAGCTGTCACTCCCTTCACTCTCAAACAGGTACCACTCCTAGCTGCCACTCCCTTCACTCTCAAACAGGTACCACTCCTAGCTGCCACTCCCTTCACTCTCAAACAGGTACCACTCCTAGCTGCCACTCCCTTCACTTTCAAACAGGTACCACTCCTAGCTGCCACTCCCTTCACGCTCAAAAAGGTAGCGCAGTGGTTAAGTCATCGTAAGATCGTACTTTCAATCGTGAGGTTGGTGGTTCGATTCCAGACCATAGTCCGCAACTATCAGCCTATCATGCTAAGGGTGAAAACTCTCACCGAAGCAGCCGAACGGCTCATTCAGCCGAGCGTATAGGAAACTGTGTGGGAGGGTTAAATGAGGAGCTGCCCATTGCAGCGAATCTCGGGCGAATAAAGTTTGGGTTACATTTTCTTAACCGACACTGGCTTGATTACTTGGATCCTTCGATTACTGTCATTATTTTGCCGTACAGCTGTTAGAATAAAATTAAAACCTTCAAAATAAACATAAAAACAATCTAGGGACTTAAGACCTTGATTCTTATCTCGATTGATTACATCCAGGGTTATTAAATACGTGATTACGTGCAAAAAATCGTCAAAAACACGTAAATTTCCCAAACTTGCCCCTCCCAGGATAGCCAGATCATGGAGCTGCACACGGGTAAGCGGGCTGCTACCATCAGTGACAACGTGGTTAGGAACCTCAAGTACTTCCTCCTCCGGTTCATATCTCTCTTCCTGGGACTGCCGGTGGTTTCAGCCTCATCACTCTACCTCTTAGCAAGTCCTGGGACCTCCTTCATTCCTCGGGGACCTGTGGTTTTACTTGCAGTTTCATTGTTAAGAAGCTCAAATAGGACCCTTTAATATCACGATTGATACCTTATCATGGTCATTTTAATTGGCCTTTTCAACTGATCTTTTGAGGAAAAAACTTAAAAGAAGTATTTGTCCTTTTTAGGGCCGGTTAAAACCCCCCTTTGCAATGAACTTCACCAACACTTATCACATAGGTACCTATTATTGAAATCTAAATCTTATCTGTATAATCACATACGTCAAAGTTAGGTTTTGACGACGTTTAAACTCTCATCAGAAGTTAGGAGCTGCGACCTGTAGAATTAACATATCTATGTTGGTTGTAACAATGAAAAGTTTGATGAATTTAGCGAATTTACGGCCAAAAGCAATCATTGTGCCTACAATATTCACCTCATAATTTAAGTTCAGTAGGTCATCATTTTGATGCATATTATACATTGCATGTGACCAGTGCTTTACTTCTTAAGGTTGAAAATGCATGAATACCTTCTAAAAATCCAGTACAGGGCTTATCAGCACATTGATATTGCATCTCAGTTCTTTAGTTCTAATAAAGGTGTAAATATCTATGATTACTTTCTAAGGTTCAACAAAGGTTTAAATATCTATAAAAGTATGAATACAGTATCTATGAAAACCTTCTAAAAATCCAGAACAAGGCTTATCCAGACAGTAGCCCCACCATCCCGCACAACACCATTCCACCGCACCCTGCGCACAATCGTCATGACTAAGGTCACAGCATCTCTCACCACCAAAAAACACATAGGGGTAATCTCGCGAGCAACTCCCTGAGGTTCAGAAGTTCAGAGATTTGAAAAACTAATTTAATACAATTTGACTTAATTTAATACAATTTGACTTAATTGGTCAAAAGTAAATTTCAAACTGATGCTAGTATCAAAAAGAAAAGACCATCATTCTGCTTCATACCTTGTTGCGTTTGTTGTACGAATGTCAAAACTAGCACCATCAAAAGGAGAGCAACTGGGTCATATCGATCAGTGACCACACCATGCACCATGATAATATTAAAGTCAATTTTCAAATTGGCTGAAGAAGAATATTTCTCACAACGCGTACCAAAGATTTGGTGGATTAACTCTAAAACGGGAAGATATTTCATGTTAAACAGTGGGTGAGCCAGAGCTAGCGACAGCATTTATTAAACTACAGCTAAAATCTGCATAATGGCCTCACTAGCCTGTGGAGCTTATTTAGGAAATTAGGAGGACGTACTTAATCAGGTTCTAAAATTCAAGTGCCTTTTGTTCACAGTATCCCTCACCCGACTGGTGGCCTCTGCTCCATTGTAATAGGGGTACCCATTTCAATAGCACTTAGGCAGGGGAAATGATGCTACTATCATGGGTGAGAATTAGCAGATAACGACACCGAACAGTAGGTTTTCGTATGTACATGAAACTGAATATGCTCTGATATTTTAGGGCCTTATTAACATCTATTTTATTCTAGTATGCAGTTGATGCACAATGGCACCGGCAGTATTATCTACGAATAATAGGGCCTTGTTGCGCTCTGGATTGTGAATAATTGTGCTTTACAGCATTTGATAGAAGCACACTGATTGTGAGGTACATGGGCAGATTCTACAAAGCCCCTTGGAAATATAACGTCAAGTTAGCATCTCGCCATGACTCGCGAGGTCCCATTTAGACATGGTGCCAACTAGGTCAGATGCCAACTTGACGAGGCGCCAACTTGACGAGGCGCCAACTTGGCGAGGTGCCAAATACTCAAATAGAGGGGGTGCCGACTTTGCACCTCGCCAGTCACCTAGTTGGCACCTCTTAGTGCCTGGTTGGCCTAGTTGGGCAGTTGGTACCTCTCCTTACCACTCGCTTTTTACCACTCGTTACCAACCACTCGCTTTTTCCCACTCGTCATCTACCACTCGCGACCTCAGTATCTATTTTCAGGGGACCTGGGAGCGAGTGGTTTGCCGAGGAATCCATATCCGTGGTTCAGCTGTACAACTGTCTGCTGGTCGTCTGTATTCTGTCCGGACACTCTCTTTCCTTCGCTGCCCGGACTAAACCCATAAACATTGCCTACTGTCTGCATTCTGCCACCAAGTGGACCCTCCTCATACCGCTTTCCTGGTATGTCAATATAATTCGAATTCCATTTACCCATCTGTGTGCACACTGCACATGCATCGATCCATGAAGGGATTGATAAATTTACTTTTGACAAAATTTCTGTCAATAGTACAGTTAGCAACTTTGATGCAATGAACGACATGTTGAGAGAGATAGACTGGTATCACCTGAAGATGCTGTGTGATGGTGAGGAAGATTCAGATGGCACCCTCTTCAAGCGCCTCATAGTACTGACTGTCCTACAGGTGACCTTACTGATGGCTCCTCCTAAAAAGGTTGGCGGGAAAACAAGCAGTAGTAAATCTTCAATGCCAAGCATTAACTCGCTGAAAATGAAGAGAAGAAAGCTCAACAGGAAGATTGATGACTTGAATGCGAACAATCCCTCTTCCATGCTCATCCCTGGACTTGAGAAAGAAGTAAGTCTGATATCTTACGCAATCAGGATGAAATTCTTGCCCACCTAAACCAGCGGGAGTCCTATGCAGTCAGCACTATCAAGAGCAACCCCAAGTACTTTTCAGCTACGCAAAAAGTATGCTTAATACAAGTCAAGTGTTGCACCGCTAAGGAAGGCATGTGGATCCTCAGCACAGATCCAGTGGAGAAAGCAGAGATCCTCCAATCTCAATATACCAGTGTGTTCAGTGACCCAGCTAATGTGGTCCCCAAGCATGTGTAGCAGCACTAGGTGACCCGTCAACTGCAACTCTGTGTGACATTGAGTTCTCAGTCGAGGACATACATGCAGCCATAGGAGAGCTAGACCCTTACTCTGCAGCACCAGATGACGATATCCCAGCTAAGATTCTATGCAGCTGTAAAGACACCCTCTCTCCACTCTGGCTGCTATGGAACAGCTCACTGGCAAATGGCCAGATACCGGCAGAGCTCAAGTTGCAGTACATCACGCCGATCTTTAAGAAAGGCAACAAGACTGATCCTGCAAATTACCGCCCTGTCTCCATTACATCCCACTTAGTCAAGGTCTTTGAAAGGGTCATCCGCAATGCGCTAGTGGACCATCTTGAAACTAATGGCATTCTCCCGGACAGCCAACACGGTTTCAGAAAAACTAGGAGCTGCTTGACTCAACTACTGGAACATGTGGACTACGTGCTCAAGAGCCTCAACGAGGGTAAAAGAGGTTGATGTCATCTATCTGGATTACAGCAAAGCTTTTGACAAGGTAGACCATCGTATACTTCTAGCCAAACTGGAGCATTACGGCATCAAAGGCAAGCTCTTAAAGTGGATAGAAGACTTCCTTTTCCTCGAATAGACGTCAAGCCGTGGTGGTTGATGGAAATAAATCACAGTTCGCTAACGTGGAAAGTGGCGTCCCTCAGGGCACTGTGCTGGGGCCAATATTTTTCATTCTCTACGTGGTGGAAATGATCATCAAAATGGCTTCATCAAAACCACTCGCTTTTGCTGATGACACCAAGCTCCTGCACCAGATTATAACCATGTTATGCAAGGTTTTGCTCCAAAATGATCTGGATCAAGTCGTCAGTTGGTCATTGAACAACAATATGGTGCTCCACCAGGACAAGTTTGAGGTCATGAATTTCTGCCTCAATAACTCATACCTCCTGAGAAACCTACCCTTCACTGCAGAGCTGAGACAGTACACAACACCTGATGGTAACATCCTCCAACCAACATCATCTGTTAGAGATCTTGGGGTCTTAATATCAGACGATTGTGGCTGGACTCTGCAGATTAACAATGTTGTCACAGACTCCCGTAAAATGGCATCGTGGGTCCTAGGGACTTTCCGGGATAGATCGGAACTGACAATGCTGACTCTCTATAAGTCCTTAGTGAGGAGTAGACTGGAGTATTGTTGCCCTGTCTGGGATCCTCATCTGATCAAGGACATCCAAGCAGTGGAATCAATCCAGCGATACTTTACCAAACGCATTGCTGGGACAAAGGATATGGACTACTGGGACCGTCTGAAAAAGCTGAAGCTGATGTCTCTCCAACGCAGAAGAGAACGGTACACCATAATTCATACATGGAAGATTCTGCAGGAAAAGGCTCCGAACAGCACAAGTTTGGAATTTTACAACAGTGAACGTCTTGGTGTCCGAGCGAAAATTCTTCCATTTAACTACAAGGCACAGCGCTCGGTGTCCACTGCTTACGACAATTCATTTGGGGTTAAATCAGCTCGTCTCTGGAACTTGCTTCCTAAGCAAGTCAACTCAGTTAAGGAGCTAGAGGCATTCAAGATAGCCCTTGGAGACTTCCTCACCCAATACCCGGATAAGCCACCGGTTACGGGTTACACACCGCCAAACAGCAACTCCTTACTCGACTGGAGCTGTGAACGAGGAGATGGAGTACGTGGACATCACTGATCCCAGTTGCGATCCCTGCTAAACCCTTCAAAAATCAAAATGTATCAAAATGTATGTATTTTACGCTTTTACGCGTTTTTTTATCGATTGATCCATGTGCACACATATGGGTGATTCCACTTAATTAATGTGGCCAGGGTGTGCTGCTCAAGCGAATTTTCCCTTTACTCCCAACGAATCTGCCAAAATGATTCCCCTGACGAAGAAAATCACATAATTTTCTAAAGCTTCAGACTACAATTCTCTCGTATCAGTTATATCGTTTAAACTTCAATCTCTTGCGATGTTCTTCTTGTTCCTTGTTGAAAGGGGCCCTATTTAAGGTCCTCTATTATACTATTATACCTGATAGAAAGTTGTAACTTATTTCATATTTGTCATATACCCATACACCTTTATGGATAAGACTTTGGATTTCCAAGTTCCTGTAAAAGTCGCATCATAAAATGCTGCCTATTTCAGCGTCTTGGTATCAGTGTGTATCGTGCTGGTTACCACTGCCCTGACAGACTGGCCCAGCCCTCCCTACCCTCTCATCTGTGCCATATGTCTCCTGCCACCTCTGCAATTCGCCCTCTCCCAACTTACCAAGATGCACGACCGGAGGCTATTTACCAGGGACCAACGCAGGCAAAAACTCAAGTTCGGGACCAAACTGGGGATGAATTCTCCCTTCTGAGATCAAATTCTGTAGGGTTGAATATATTTATTTTTATACAGCGAGATGGGTTGTTTTTTGTACCAATTTGTAAATTTATACCATCAGCTCATCAGTAATGCTAATGAAGAGATACAGTACCTGCGCCAATTTGTAATACTTCCTGAGGGCCCAGTCCGAGGGATGTATTCGGTTTAGACCCGCAGCCCGAAGGGCTAGGGTCTCGATCAACACCTTTACTACATGGGACCGATGATTTTTAATAAAAACTTATGATGATAGTCTATTCATAGAAACAGATGAAAGCGTCAGAGGCTTCTATCGGTATCACACATCACACATCAGCTTATGAACTAAAAACTCGTGCTGTTCTTTCCATTGTTGTTTTAAATGTTTTAGATGCCATTTGTCAATGTAACTTATTACTAATGTTGACAGAATGATAATTTTTCTTGATCTTATGTATGTTTGTATGGTGGCTGAGAGCGGCAATCTGAAAAAAATGTTGTTAAGTCATTGTTACAGAAGGAAGAAAAATTACAGGACTGAACTTTTGGCATCTTCGGTACATTTCTTGGTTCGCTGCGATAGCACGGCTAGGCATATTTCAATGTTAAGTATACATTAATTGCACTGAAATTTCTAGTAGTTCAGCACTGTTATAATTCATTCGATTAAAATAAAACTGATTAAATGAAAACCTTCCTTTGATTGATCAGCTGCATAATGTTTAACAGCCAACAGGTAAAAACTCGAACGAAAAAAGTGTTGAGTGATGCTTGCAAGCACCATTGACACTTTTTTGTTCAATGGGACGCTATCTGCTATCGCCACACGACAATTTACTGTTGAATGTTGCGCGCACGCACACTTTCGCGCGCGCGTTTGTTGCTCTGTATATATATCATATCGATATGGTCAGGCCAAGTGAGCGCGTTGTGCATGCGGCGAACAAATTGTTTGTGTCTAGGTTTTAAATTTTGTTTGCTAAACCATAAACACGTATACCTCTGTTTGCGTTGCGCGGCGCGCTTCCTCGGACACACCTATGCGGGCTTAGGAAAATTGTTTCAAGAATAGTATCTATTGTTCCCTATCTCAAAAAAGTAAATCAGGAAACAATGACACTCTCCATTCTCCAAATGTGTAAGCTTTTACAAGAGGGGGAATGGGAAATTATGGGGTTTAGAAGACAGGAAGACGATGTGTACAAAGTGGAACAACATGAGTGCCTCATATTCAGTCACAGTGCTTTTGCAGTGGGGAGTCAAAACAGTTTATCATCTTACCCTCCTACAATCACACCATTGCCAATACTCCCCTCCAAAATTACTAATTTTGAAAGGGTAGTATTGGCAATGGTTAGCTAATTTTAAATTAACTAATTAAGAACTTCACATCCGGGTTTAATTAGGTCAATCAATCTGTCAGAAACTTATGCGCGCCCGCCGAAGGCGAAGGGGTCAGACAACGTCTGACAACATAAGGGAACGTATACATTATACAGTCACTATTCAAAAAGAAAAGTGATTTTGATTTTTTGGCTCTTTTCACCGCAGTAAATTTCAACTTTGAGTGATCACTGTGTGGAACTGAAAAATAGCAGCACCTTAGTTGTTTTTGATATCATTAGACTGATCATTGCTCTGTGTAACTTAAGGTGGGTACTTGAAATTTCCAGGTTGAGTTGCTCAAAATGCGATATCTTCTACAATTTTCAATATCTTTTGATAATTCAAACTGCATTTGGAAGCTATAAGTCTATAAGATGGGCTAAAAAATGGGTGGACTTAACTCCATGGCGGACCTGGGCCATGACCTGTGGACCCGCCAAGTGGTCCGCCGCTGACTCCACCAAAGTCCACCAGAAAAATTTTTGGTGGACTTTGGTGGACCAAGAAGGATTTTTCGAAACCCGCCAAGGAGTGGTGGGTCCGCTATGGTCCGCTCGGGCTCGTCAGCGCACTGGTGGACAGTCCACCGAAAAAAGTCCACCAAAAAAGTCCACCGTGGACTAAAATAATTGTGGAGGTAAGTCCGTCAAGGAGTCAGTGGACTCCACCGGCGGAGTCCACTGGCGGAGTCGATTCCACTGGCGGACTCCACCAGTGGAGTCCACTGGTGGATTCGACTCCGCCAGTGGACTCGACTCCGCCAGTGGACTCCGCCGGTAAGTGCCCCATATAACTCTGGCTGAGTTACGTCATAGTCACGTGACTTGTCATCCAAAATAAAATAAGTATTATATGCTTCAGAATCAGTGTGCACGTCGCCGGACTAGGTCGTCAGTTCCTCAGTTAAACGTAAAGATCAAGGGACACAAGTACATCGGATCGAGAACACTGGAACATGGGACAGGCACATCGGATCACTAGATCAAGAACACAGGAATATCAGTACAATAGATCAAGGGACACAAGTTCATCGGATCGAGAACACTGGAACATGGGACAGGCACATCAGATCACTAGATCAAGAACACAGGAACATCAGTACAATAGATCAAGGGACACAGGTACGTCGGATCATTGGATCGAGATCACTGGAACATCGGATCATTAGAATTTAGATCATGGAACACAGGTACGTCGGATCATTGGATCGAGATCACTGGAACATCGGATCATGGGACACAGGTACGTCGGATCATTGGATCGAGAACACTGGAACATCAGATCATGGAACACAGGTACATCGGATCATTGGATCTAATGATCCGATGTTCCAGTGTTCTCGATCCAATGATCCGACGTACCTGTGTTCCATGATCCAATGATCCGACGTACCTGTGTTCCATGATCTAATGATCCGATGTTCCAGTGTTCTCGATCTAATGATCCGACGTACCTGTGTTCCATGATCTAATGATCCGACGTACCTGTGTTCCATGATCTAATGATCCGATCTTCCTGTGTTCTCGATCCAATGATCCGACGTACCTGTGTCCTTGATCTATTGTACTGATGTTCCTGTGTTCTTGATCTAGTGATCCGATGTGCCTGTCCCATGTTCCAGTGTTCTCGATCCAATGTACTTGTGTCCCTTGATCCATTGTACTGATGTTCCTGTGTTCTTGATCTAGTGATCCGATGTGCCTGTCCCATGTTCCAGTGTTCTTGATCCGATGTACTTGTGTCCCATGATCTTTACCTTTAACTGAGGAACTGACGACCTAGTCCGGCGACGTGCACACTGATTCTGAAGCATATAATACTTATTTTATTTTGGATGAAAAGTCACGTGACTATGACGTATCTCAGCCAGAGTTATATGGGACACTTACCTGGACTCCGCTGGTGGAGTTTTTGTCCACCGGTGGACTCCGCTGGTGGACTCCGCTGGTGGACTCCACCTGTGGACTCCGCTGGTGGACCAAAGTCCGCTGGTGGAGTCCACCTGCGGAGTCCACAGGTGGACAAAAACTCCGCGCTGGACTCCAATCCGCGGCGGACTTTTTTCCCTGGTGGACTTTTTTGGTGGACTTTTTCGGTGGACTGTCCACCAGTGCGCGGCGGAGCCCAAGCGGACCCGCAGCGGACCCACCACTCCGCGGCGGAGTTTCGAAAAGTCCGCTGCGGGTCCACCAAAGTCCACCAAAAAAATTTTCTGGTGGACTTTAGTGGAGTCCGCGGCGGACCCGCAGCGGGTCCACCGGGTCCGCAGCGGGTCCGCTGCGGAGTTGAGTCCACCCATTTTTTAGCCATAAGATGTGGCTTGATGCTGCCACAATCTCATGGGAATTGCTTGAGAAATGAAAAAGTTGCAGTTCTGCAACTTCAGAAATTTTTCAGAAAATTTTGAGAAAAATGGAATTAACTGTAAAATGCCTTACTCATATTTGAATTAAAAAGAATACTTTCTTCAAGACATCAATCTGCAAGACTTTTCTCCAACTCAGTACTTGAACTCCAACATGATCCCTTAAGGTAATGCAATGTAGAGAGCAGCAGGATCCAAATGAGTCACACCAAGATGAGTGGTGTGCAGGCTTCTTCAGTCGAATACCTACCTCAGCTTTTGGGGTGTTTAAATTGAGAGAGCTTTTTATGAGGTAGGCCCCCCAGCAGTCACCCCCTGGTACCAGGGTATAGCACCGTCAAGTGCAGTGACCACCAGCCTTAATTAAACTGAAACTTGCTCTTTGGTCTTTGTATGTACTCCAAGTATCAAGAAATTAAGTAACACACTTAGTGAAGAGAAGTAGTGGACCGGTGGATGCCTTACTCCTTCATAAATCTTGCATTTCAAAAACACTTACCCAACTTTGACTCTTGACTACTTTTTATGTTTTTTGACTGGTTTGAAATAATCCATATCACATGAAAATTCAGACTTTCTCGGTTCTAATGCTTTTTGAGTTTTTGGAATCGGCCAATCTTATCAAAAGTTATGGGCATTTGAACGATTGCAATTTTACAGTAGTTTCAGCTGAAATTCGCAAAATCACTTTTCTTTTTGAACGTTGTCTGTTGTTATACCTGCACTTCTAAAGTAAATATTATGCCCACTGTGCACACAATTCTGTCAATTGAGCAAACTGCACACCTACATGTCACAGTAGAACTTAGAAGAAGTGTGCAGTAAATTTTCTTGGCACTAAGAAATTGACCATTTCTAGCCTCTTTCAATGCCTTTCATATTTATTTCCTATTCATTTGTAATCTGTGGGCCTATGTATGATATGCTTTGTCATTTGCTATGCAAGAAAACTTTTGAATGAATTGTTTTAAGAATCAAAAGATTAAAATTTATTAAATACAATCATATTGAATTCAATTTGAGGCATGATTATGAACCTTACTGAGCTCTATCAACTTGAAAGAAATGGCTGATTGTGCCTTATAATTCAGTTTATTGGGTTTCTGAGTTGCTCAATGTTGATAAGAAGTTGTTAAATTGCTATTGGAGCTTATAAAGATTGTTTATATTTGTGGACAAAAAGATAACTAAACTTTCTGTAATGGTATTTCTGGTGTTCATAATTGGATTATTGCCATATTTTGCAAGTTTTGGCATTATCAACGCTTCATCAGATGGGTTTCCTTCAATTCCTGAATGTTTCAAAACCAGAATATCAGGCAAAATGAAGAAAAAAGAAATCACATCATTTTTTATTGATCAATATTACTGTAACTCCTCAAAAAAGATAATTGGAAGAACTGTGTTCAGTTCAGACACAGAACTGGCAGGTTATATTTATGATGAAGTAAGAAATCATTCATTAAGATTCAATAGTACTCATTGCTCAATGAGTCCAATTGAAAAAGGGCACTATGAGCCATTTGAATTCAACTCAAATGCTGACAGCTTTGTACCTTTGATAGATGTGCTACTTGCATTTCAGGTTAGAAATCTAATTAAATTGTTTCAACTTTAATTTACTTCAGTTACAATCCTCTTATTAGATCTAATATCCATGTAACCACATTATAAATACTAATATCACCTCTCTTTTCAGAACAAGTCAATGATTTCAAGTTCCACATTGATCACTGAAGATGGTGTGGAGAAGACAGTGTTTGTTCATGATGCTGATCCTTCATCTCCCTATCCTTATGCCATTGCTGCTTCTGTTGACAATGATTGTAAGTGTACTTCCCGACACTGTTTGCCTAAAGAAGATTAGAATGCACTGAGTAAATCAAATCTTAAGCTATACGAAAATATCAATCAGTGCAGAGAGAATTACAGTGGCGTGTTGAACTCCTACAACCTTACATGCGCAGCTTTTCCATACGTGGCATAATCGTATGTGCTGCTCACTGCCTGTAATTACCAGGCAGTTAGCCATGCACGATTACGCTGGGCATGGAAAGGCCACACACATGCCCCTGTTAATTTCACAACCATATCAAGGAAGTTCCAAACTAAGTCCCACTTCTAAGTCAGGAATTAAATCAAATTTAACAATTTTGTGTCACACTTCATGGAGTTCCTGACGAAGAGATATTTTTTCAAAATTGAAATTCCATAGTAATGACACATCTTTATTATTCTTATCCCCATTTCTTAACAAGGTCAAAATCAGAGTGTATGGTAGCTTACGAAATTATTATCAAGGTTCTGTTGCTCATTCATGAACATCAAGACAAGTATAACTATGTATTATGGAAACGTAATTAAACGTCAATAATTTCTTAATAACAAAGTATCAAAACAACAGATTAATTAAGTAATGTTTCAATACATTCTACATACCATGTTCACACATGAACTAAACACATTTTACATTTCAGTGGGTCAGATAGATCATGTGATAATAACAGAAGTGGGTGCCCCCGGAATAGGGAATGACACAATTCGGGTTATCATGAGGTACGATGACATCATTCCCATAACAGACCCTGACAGCATTGTCACACCACCTCACGATGTCCTGTGCAAGGCTGACCACAAGGTGAGTTGATTGTTTCTTGTGAACCATTGTCCATTACGATTTATTGATACATGCGTTCTATGTCTAAAGTCTATAATCAGAATATCACTCCAAGATTGTCACCATGGTTTCTTATTAAGCTGTGGGCATGACCAGCTTCTAAGACTTTCCAATCATGTTTGTCAATCAAATCGAAAACGTGCACTGCAATTGTTCACCAGTTCATCTGGACTGTAGCTAGTAACAATCCTTGTTGCAGGTTGATATGCCCCAACTTGGGGCCTTCTACTCTCTGGAAGTCAGGTTTCTCAGTGAATACTACAAGAAGCAGGAGTCCCTCGGCCTGGTCAAGGTTAGGAAACGACTGGTTAACCGAACCAAAACCGGTTAACCGGTCGTTCGCTAGTAGAGGTTTGTATGTTGCCAAAATTCAGGAATTTCGCCGTTTTATTACTATTCAATATCTAGCTTAATAGTTATCATTGTGATGGAGTTATATAGCAATGATAGTCACATCTTTGTTTTTTAATCCCAGAGGTTCCTTGGTTTGACGTTCTCTCCTTCAGTTAGCTGAGTACGTATACGATAAAGAGGTCAGTATCACGTTCCATGCCAACACAGACCAGCACGTCCATAGGACGAGCATAGTACATGACTACAGGAGTGGGTCTGGGGTCCTGATTAACAGGGACATGGATATCTGTCATCACTACGACATCAACACGGGGGCCGACCTGCCGGGCAAGGTATAACAATCAACTGCTTAAGTCTTATCTATACAACAAATAACAATAACCTTTAAAAGCTGATGAGCTAAGTAGGGTCTGATGATGGACCACTGAGGAGCCTAGTTATGAGGAAAAGGCCATTTTAGTTAGTAAAATTATATAATGTGACCTAGCATTATAAGATGATACAAACAAGTCTGGAAGGGATAAGGTACCATATGTATGTAGGGCGAAAAAGGCCGATTTTGATGAGCTCAAATTACAAAGGATGGCGAAAATAGATCGTGTTATATTTTCGAAAATCTCCGGTATGGATATATTGATATGCATCCATTTTTCAAGTGTTCAGAAAGCAGAAAACCCATATGAAATGTTAACTTTCAGATGGAACAGTTCAAGTCGGAGATTCTCAATGAAATGCATTTCTTCGAGAAGAAATACTTCGTTCACTTTTGGCAGGTTTGTAGCTTCTCTTGATCCCTTGTTAATTTTGATCAAATGTCTGATATCGTATTATTAAATTTATTAATTGAGTAGGTATGTCTAAGGCTGTCAAGAATCCAGAACTTAAATCTGTCTTTCGTATTCTAGAATATCGTAGAAGATATATTGATGATCAAAAACAACAAAATTTAGAGGAAAAGCGCGAAATAAAGTGCCACACACTATGTTTGCCACATTCTCGAGTGTCGAGTGGGGCAGTCGCAAATAATTTGTGATTTCGCGTGGGGCGCGAATATCTGAAAGTGATGCTTGCGGCGCGCGATAAATTTAATAAAATTAATCAAAAACAAAATTATTGAAAACAGACAGAATGAAAACAGACAGAACGCGATCGATCTACCCTTCAGTCAGGATTGTCCTTCATAATCCATATTCCATGGGTTTTGTATGATAATGAGCTTCATGTATGATACCTTCAGGTGTTAGAAATGATGAAGAACACTTCGATAGCATGGGAGTACCAAGGAAAACAGATCATCGACTCCACTACCTGCAACGTTTGGGCTTACCCCTTACTCAACACTTGGATTGCCAATGTGGCCTTTTCTGAGTAAGTTTGTTTTTATTTACACTCTTCCCATGTCCTTATTTTGGTAGCATCATGCCAATTCACCAATCTCTACATCCATACAAAAGCGTTTGACCTGCGTGATTTAGCCTCACTGAATTTGAGGTAGTGTAGAAATAGAAATAGAAATAGAAATAGAAATATTACAATGTCAAATTACAATATCGTAATGTCAGACATAAAATCATAGAAATAATAATAGATAAACATTTCCTGGTCAGGAAATTTTGTCGCTCAATGCTCTGTCAACATCACAAGCTTCAAAATGCTAGAAATGCTTGGCTGCAAAATGTTTTCAAGATTTCGCGCCACCAGCTTGATTAAACAATTTACTGTTATTGTTTTTCGCTTTTGAAGATGGCAATGAGTTGAAATATTGCGCGAGTACCCCAGGTGCAGGTGCCAGTGCAGGCGCCGGTGCAGGTGCTGTCTGTGTGCGGGTTGTGGGTAGGTCACTACACCAGACACTGCCTCTGGAAATGTAGAAGTGTTTCTCGGGTGTGGCGTTCTTCTTTGCTTTCATCAGCTCTACCAGCTTCTTCCGCTCCATTCTCTCCTCGAGGGTCAAGTCGGGTGCTATGAACACGTTAGTGTATACATGACAAAATTCCAGGTAGACGGTAGTGTAGCTTCAAGCTATGTTCAATGGACCAAATTAATTCCTTAATGAACGTATTATGACATTCTGTCATTCAAACTTTACGCCATAATTAGAGAATATAATCCTAACTATTCACATTCCCTGCCCCACCCGTCTGACGCCTTCACTGTCTAATGATGCGGAGCAGCGTTGAAATTTGAGCGGATCAAATGACCTGCCTACATCATAGATTTGGATAAATGACACTCAATGTTCATGACTGAGTTGATTCACCCAATCAGACAACAATCTCATCTAGTTTTCATGCTCTTATTAGGTTCTAATCACATCAATTTAGCCTCATCACAGCTGATGGCTAATTTGAGAACAGGCAATTTAATCCTATTACCGATAACAATGCAAGACGGTGGACGGCTTCCAGATCCTATATATACCTGCCACTTCAGTGCTCATTATGCTTTAATTAGCAAAACTGCCTCTTTACGTTATTTCCACCAATTGTTTTAGTTTCGATACATAAAAAAGGTATTTGGAAGCCTGGGTGCTGGCCACTAGATGATCGCAGCACCAGCTAGTTTTGAAATATCCGTTTTTTGTGCAACTTTCAATTAATATTCTAAACACTAATTTAAGAGTTCATCCTTGATCATAGATTAAGTTGACTAAGATTCCCTAAGATTTTGACCGTCCTAACATTGGAGATCCTACCTTAAAACAACAGATGTAATTTTGAGCTTTGTTTTCTGTGAACAAAGTGCTGTCCTCAGAGTTTTTTTTTGGGAAAATTCATTTTTCCATTCTTCTTAACTTTGTTTTGTGATTGTGGCTGGGTCTTCATAACCAATGCTACCGGAATGAGCGTGTCATTTATTAGTATTTATTATTCTAGCAAGAAAATGTTTATTTCACCGTTGCTGCCTGAACTCAAAAGAGTTTTGAGGCATTTTTCCCGTTTGCTACCAAGCTCAACGTCTACAACCCGAGCAATACGATGAAGATGGTTGTTTGCTAGCACTTGCGTCATTTTGTTGTGCTGTGAATAACCGATTCGTTGATACAGAACAGTGGTTACAGGAAGGCTTCGTCCATAATGTTATTTCTGTGTTGGAACAATAGCCTATCTGTTTCCCTGAATCAGTGTTCAGGGATAGACTGGACCGACCAGAAATCTCGTACTCAGTAGAGATATGCACTGAGGACGAGATAACTGCGTACCGGAAGTCGGTGGCGGCGTCCGAGTTCGAGAAGGCTTCTTCGTATCCTCGTGGATATGAAGAAGCCTGTCCAGTATCCCGAGCCGGACATTGTGAATGACGTGATTAGCAGTGATAGTAGCAGCAGTAGTGGTGATAGTGATTTTGATATACCGTTGAGAAAACGGGTATGTTTTTCTTTGGGGAGTGTAACCAACGCACGAAGCGGCCGCAAGGCAAAAACTGAATCCAGTGCACACTCTATTACCATACGGAATTCATACGAGAAAAAATCGCGATCGCGAACTACCATGAATAAAAGTCGTAATTCCAAGTCTTCCAATCATGACATCCCCTTAGAAAATAGATTTTCAGTTCTCAGTGCACTGCCCGGAGGAGATAATGTAGGTTCTGGCATGAAAAAACAAAATTCACGTAGTAGTAAGTGTAAAGCCAAAGGCAACGAGTGTAAAGGTACGGTTTTGCCGGACGTTAGCATTCCTGATGTAGATTCCCGGGAGCTATCGGACGGCGAACTAGGTCTAGGTATGTCACAGGGTGAAATAGGTACAGGCAAGTCTCAGAGTAAAGACAAGCCGTGTAAAGGTACGGTTTTGCCGGACGTTAGCATAGATTCCCGGGGCTATCGGATCTGAAATTTAGGCACCTGGTATACCCAAATGTTGATCACCATTTAGCGATAGTAGTTATATAAGAAAAGGATCCAAAAAAGCGATGCTGCCAAGCATTACAAGTCATTGAAGGAACTTGATATGTCGACTTATTTTTTTAAATGTGGATATTTTCCAGTAATGTTAGTATTCGATGCTATACGTGTGATCTCAAGTCTGGTGATATATTTTCTACGATAAACTTTGATGATTTGTACCATGATGATGCATGTTTGGTTGATGTCCGTTTGCGGGTGAAGATCTTTCTGTCCACACGCTTAAGACATCCGGAGTTAAGCCTCACCGTGTCTCCTTATGTGAGCAAGTGTAATAAGTCTCTCAATGCACCATTCTCAAGTTGAACATTGCTTCACTTTGAGAAGGACATAACAGACAGTTTGATTTTCACCGAATTTTTAAACAGGTGGAAGTTATCAGATAGACGTCTTAAAGTATTAAACTTTTTATGTCTTAAATTTCGCTTTACTCGTCCTTTAAAATAACAGATGTACTTTTGAGCTTTGTTTTCTGTGAACGAAAATGCATTTTTTCGTTCTTCTCAACTTTGTGTTTTTGGTTGTGGCTGGGTCTTCATAAACAATGCTACTGTAATACAGAGGCATTATAACTTAATTTCGGTAGAGGGTGGCAAACCCCTCTACATGGTGATTGGTGCGTTCTAATACGCCACGTCAGGAGTGTTCACCTAGATGCGTGACAGCACTCACGCGATGCTATTGTTTTACCTAAGTTTCTTATTCACTACTCAGTTCTACTTTCATCCACCAAGTTACTAGTCTCTTATTCGGTACTCGGGGTAGTACAACACGTAGTGGCCTCGGTGGGAAACGAACTCACGCCCTTTCGAACTCTCTTCACACCATCTATTCTAAGGAAGCTCTACGACTATTCCTACTTGATCTGTGGAGGGAAGTACCAGACCCTATCCACTTCAAGAACATTACCAACTGCAGACAGATCCACCTGGATAACTCCCGAGGGCTTCGAGATACGACAGAGGGTATGCTTCTACCGAGACGAATTCCTACTTGCATTAGAGATTAGTGGTTCTGAGGAGGCTGTAACCTGTGCTTGTGAGAAGTTTTCGCGACAGCTGGACCGGTGGGTAGCGGAACTCTCGTCACATGCTCATACCGTCTTCTTGCACATACCGTTGTGGGCAAGAAGACGAAGGTATAGGTAAGTCTAAGGTTAAGATAAGAGGTTGTAAAGGCAAGGACTATACAGCTACGGTTTTGCCGGATGATAGTACGGTTAAAGGTAGTACGGTTAAAAGTAAAGGTGAGGAACTTGTTTCACTTGATGATAGCAATCATGATGCAGTTACCCGGTCAAGTTCTCATTACGTGGCACCAACCAATACTTGCCGGTTATATTATAATGTCAAGGAGTGCAGATGATGGCGAGGGCTACGAGTTTAAATTCTTGCGAAGAATGCCTGTGAAAACCCCTTCAGATACCAAGATCCTTTTCTACTATCCTGACGAAGATGACATCACACCATCAATGAAGCACAAATTGTACTTACTTTTCCTCTCCCTGAGATAACAGAGGCCAGAAAGCGGCAATAAAGCATCATCTCACTTGAACACAGTAGACTAAATGACTTTCAGCCGATTTACCTGATGTAAATTCCCGGGGGCTATCAGAAGATAGGCAAGGTTCAGGTAAGTCACAGGGAGCATCAGGGGTCAGGTGTAAAGGTAAAAGCCTTGTCTTGTCAGACGGTAGCAGTCCTGATGTAAATTCCCGGGGGCTATCAGAAGATAAGCAAGGTTTGTAAAGTCACAGGGTGCATCAGGGGTCAGGAGTAAAGGTAAAAGCCTTGTCTTGTCAGATGATAGCAGTCCTGATGTAAATTTCCGGGGGCTATCGGAAGATAAGCAAGGTTCAGGTAAGTCACAGGGTAAAATAGGTACAGGTAAGTCTCAGGGTAAAATTGATGAGTGTAAAGGGAAGGACTGTAAAGGTACGGTTTTGCCGGATGATAGCAATCCTGCTGCCACTGCTGCCCCTGTTCGCGACACTGAAGAAACCAGGTGATCAGCCCCTTCCTCGTTGGGTCTTCACGGCAGAGGAAGTCCTCCTTGCAGCAGGAAACTGCTGCAGTCAGCGTCCTGTGGTGTATATCCCCCAGTGTATTTCATATTTTATGATGTGGAATAAAGAGTCACATTATGAATGAATTTCAATAGTGTATGTGATAATGTGACAGTTTGTTATCTTTTGCGATAAGGATAATTGAGTGCCTATTGAATGTAATATTTTATTCTCATTTACCGTTTAGCATCGTGGGGTTTGCGAGCCCTTTGCCCCCCTTTGACTTTTTCACTATAACCTGATGTCTCACTTGTCCTGATGTTTCCTATGTCCTTAATCCGCTTCCTTGGTCCTATTACCCTTCCTGAGTCCTACTTTACCTTCCTACAAACCCCACACCACGCCCTCCTCAACTTTTTCACTACTTTAATCCCATTTCCTGGAGGAAGTCAACTGTTTGCTGCGCTGTTTGCTACCCTGAGGAAACCAGACGTTCAGCCTCTTACTCGACGGGTGTTCACGGCGGAGGAAGTACTGCTTGCAGCAGGACACTGCTGGAGCCAGCGCCCCGAAGCTCATTTCCTGGAGGAGGTCAACCTCTCGAAACTGAACGACGCCGATTTGTCAATCTGGTCCTCTCCGGTAGGTCAGGAGCTCCTTGCCCGTATTGAAGTCCCCAGGATGTCCTTCATGAAGCACCTGAAGGCTTGCAGTGGTCCCGACGAAGTACGTCTTGTAGTGCTTACCTTCCAGGCGGCACTTGACTTCAAGTGGTAGAACTGGACAAGTACATCCGATCCAGTCTCACAGGCAAAGCTAAATCGGGAACTTTGCTGCACTACAAGCATCGCTTGGCCGGACAGAGTATCAGGCAGTGGTTGGAAGACCTGTCCTCCAACACCACCCGAACTACCCTGCTGGAGATCCGACCTGGGATGTCACAGTTGTGGGAGGTCAATTTATTAACTGCCAGGTCGTTTGTGATGCCAATGAAAAGTTCCTGGATGCAGTGGTCAAGTGGCCTGGAAGCACCCATGATTCCACAATCTGGCAATTTAGTGGAATAAAGACTCTCTTGGAGAACCATGTTCAGAACAAAGGTCCTCACTACAAAGGGTTGCTTTTGTGGGACTTTGGTTACCCACAGAGAGAAATAATTATGGTGCCATTGCTGGAGGGTGAGCTGACAGCGAAAGAGAAGCTCTACAATGAGAGACACAAGAAATGCCGCTGCACTGTGGAGAGAGCAATTGGTGTCTTGAAATCAAGATTTCGATGCTTGTGCTTTGAGTATGGAGGCTTTCCAGCGGTTTTGAGAGCCATTGATGGGACTGCCATCAACATAAAGTCTCCCAGTGCCAATGAAGAGGCCTACGTGGGGCGGAAAGGAGGCCATTCCATAAATTGCCAGATATTCTCTGATTTGATTGATTGATTGAAAACCCACGGCGGGGTACCACTAAGGGCTTTGAAATAAATAAATTAGTACAATAAAAATAATAAAATCCCTTCAAGGGCACTCAACACACTGAATGAAAAGAAAAGTGACACGACACCACTCTAAGACATAAAGTATCGAATCAGAGGTCCGTGTTGCGAGGTCAATTAAGACCTGTATGCGCGACAAACGCCTGATTAGTCTAAAAGTAAACTTCTCGACGCATCACCCCTGCTTATCACCCCTTCACTGATTACTACTCCTCACCCATCAAAACGTTACACCGTCACGTTCTCTCTCTACTGGTTACAGTCCCATTCCGTATAAAATGCCTCTTGTTAGGCTCCTCAGTTTTCTTCCTCTTGAGATCCTCAACAAGAGTCCTGTGTTCTGTCCTCTGCTCGTACGATCTGTCTGGAGATAGAAACACTGACTTAAACCGTTCATGACAACTTAGCCTACGAGACTTTGACATAATCTGGGTAACGATCAGGGAACTGGACAGGGTAACCTTGACAGGGCGTGGTCTGTCATCCCTAGCCTTACCGAGTCTGCACACGTCCATTTTCGGTTTTTCTCCTATGGCTATCATGATTTCTCCGACCTTCTCACTGATCTGTTCGTTTTCTTCTTCGGGAAGTCCAAACACCATCACGTTGCGACTCCGATCCTCTTCCTCCACGACCTTCTTAACAACGGAGACGATGTTAGCTGGTGTAACAGTAGACTGCTCCTGTAGTCCTGACTTCACCACTGAGCTGTAGCTCTTGAATTCCTCCTGCACAGTTTCCTGGACAGACAACTTTACACTTGACGTAACCGCACGCAACTGTTCGTCCTTGCATTCAAGAAGCTGCTTCTGGAGCTCCACCACAGTCTCCTGAGAATCCAAGAGTTTCTTCTGTAACACAAAGGTCTCCTCACTAGCTTGACTGAGATGAACTGAAGATTCCAAAGATTCGTCAAGTTTCTCCTGCAACTCAGCTGACTCCTCACTTAATCGGTCGACGTGCTCAATCAACGTGGAGAGGTATGACAACGCTCCAACCAGTGACGAGGCAAGTTCCTCCTTGACCGGTGCCTTACACTTGCTGACAGATAGATCCTTCATACTGGAACATCCCAACATCTTCAGTTTCGAATCGAGCCATCTTTTCGGTTGTTTTGTAATTGTACAATCCATCACAAAGCAGTGTATTGCTACAAGCTGCTATTAAATGCACTATCAGTTGTAGAGATAACAGACGAGCAACGTATGATAAGTACAAATGAGACTACCTGAGTACTGATGTGAGGCAGTCTTTGAAGTGTCCGACCGCATCATTCTCCTACCCCGTGACGCCGTCTACGCCTCCCTTCTCACTTACAATGATAGCCTGGTGAGGGAGATCACCTTGAGGGAGATCAAAGAGGAGGCGAGGAGGTTCGCGGCTAACCTGGACCAGTGGCTGGACGACCTGGAGCAGTTTCCCTTCACACAGACGGAGAATGCACGTGATATCACTCACCTACCAATCAGACTTATTAATTAGCGCCAGCTGCCCATGTCGAGGGTCACATGACGGCGGAACATTGCTTAATTGACTTGCTAGATATAGACAATGCTTAATTGACTGGCCAGACGACGTGGGTAATCATTCTCAAACATATAAATACTAGGGTCGGCAGGTATTGCTCATCCAGTTCTCTATCCTCTTCTACCTTTCTACATCAACAACCTACAACCTCATCAATCAACATGATCTGCGACATCTGCTACTGTCAGATTACCAGCCCCTGCCACATCTACGACCGTCGGGAGTGCTGCCATCAGTTCTGCTTCCAGTGCATCCTGACGCACTCCACTTGCCCAGTCTGCAGAGAGGAGCTGACTCACGCCCTGAGGTGGAAGGTGGGAGAGTGGGATGCTCACGAGTTTGCTGTACCCACGCTGCAGAATAGGCAGACAACGCCCAACAGAGACGAGTGTCCTCCTACCCTGTCAAGACGAAATCTGAAGAGACACCCTCCAGGCCAAGGGAGGACGTGGATAACTCAAGAAGACACCGGGAGCCCCTGGCCAACCTCTTCAATCCAACCAGAAGGAGGCTCTTCAGCAAGGAGGTGAGATTTCATTCGCTATTTCAATGAGGTTCTTTTAGTGACTCAGATTTAAAAAAAGTAAAACCGGATCAATATTATCATATAGATGTTGAATAAGAATTATAAAAATAAGAAACAGATCAATTTTATGATATCAATTTTCAATTAATCCATCTAATTTTACTATCAGGAAGCAGAGCAGCTACAGACATCCGCACCCCCGCTATCCCCTGGAGCCCCAGTGGTGGAGCTTTGCCCTCCAGATCATTGGATGTAGACTGTTGGACAGTGAATTTGAAAGGACAAAATAAAACGCAATTTATTTTTGAGTAATTAATATCTACTTCTACATCAACAACCTACAACCTCAACAATCAACATGATCTGCGACATCTGCTACTGTCAGATTACCAGCCCCTGCCACATCTACGATCGTCGGGAGTGCTGGGGAAAAATCTGGTCCATTAAACCAATTTCTGTTACTCCCGTGCGACAAACCCGCGCAAAACGTGAAAAAAATCGTTTTTCAAAACATTTAATCACCCCAAAACCCCAAAACTTTTTTTTGGGGGTTTGACGGAACTAAAAAATAAAAATTTATTTTAAAAGTTTCTTTATTAATAGAAAATATTGCGACCCAAATTTTTTAAATGTTAAAAATTATACAAACAAAAAATCCTTTAAAAAATGTTTAAAAGGAGTTAAAAGGGTTTGGGGTATTTTTGCATGCTGTGCTAAAACCCATTTTTTTTTATGCGTCCCCCCTTTTAAGTAAATTTTTTTCCCTATCGCAAACCCAAAATTTTTTTAGAAAAATTATTCTTAGTAATGGGGGGCTTTACAAATTTTTTTTGGGCAGAAAACGATAAACCATAAAAGTTTTGTTTAAAGGTTGGATTTTCAAGAAAACCCCCCTTTTTTTTGACTAAAGGCATTCCCAAATTAAATTTGGACTAAGCCTTGCCAAGTCTTTTCAAGTTTTGATTCTAAAACATGGTTGGCATGCGGGTATCAAATAGTGAGTTTTGGGACGAGAAACACGATGCAACCATCAGTTTTGCTCTAAACTGGTCCTGTAGAAGAGTTTCGGTGACAACGCCCTCTTTACTAAGTGCGATGGCTAAATTTTACAAGTTTTTGATTAAAACATAAAAACATAGTTTGGCATGTAGGGTATCAAATTTTTTGAGATGAGAAACACGATACAACCACCAGTTTTGCTCAAAACGGGTCCTGTTACTCTGTTAAGAGTTTCGGGCGATCACCCCCCAATTTAGGCTTAAGTGGCATGACCAAATTGACAGGTTTTCGATTCTAAAACATGGTTGAATTGGAGTATCAGTTTCTGGTCCTGTAAAGGGTTTTTGGTGACCACACCCCTTTTTGGTCTAAGAAAGATGACCAATAAATGCACAAAATTTCGATTCTGACATGATAATCTCCGTGTAGTCACTTACGCCTTCTGGTAATGTCAGAAACTTCATGCAGTAAGTGCACCCACACGGACATTGACCATGCAATATCCCACCATTTTTCCCTGTCATCGCGGTAAAATTTTTGGAAATTTCGCTGTAAACTTTGTTAGACGACTCTACAATACGTTTATGTATTTGCATTTTTCCACCAGTCGTTTCGATACCCATTTTCTTAGCAATTTGGACCAGTTCTTTATACGCTGACTTAGAATTTAAAATTTGAAGCAAACGTTCCGGAGTCAACTCTACCTCATCCCCCCGCTCAACTTCACCTGTTTTACCAAACTGCCTCGTTGAGGATGGTCTGTTGTGGGACTTATTACACTTGCTCACATAAGGCGACAGTGAAAAGTGAGGCTGAACTCCGAAAAGCTTCAGTGTGTGTGCAGAAACATCTCTGCCCACGAAACCTCTCAAGACATCAACCAAACATGCATCGTGGTACAAATCATCGAAGTTCTTATAAACATTCTCCTTATCGTACAAAATATCACCAGACTTGAGATCACACGCAATGTTTCGTATTGCATCGAATACTAACATTGCAGGGTAATATCCACACTTCAAGCAATGACTCGACATATCAAGTTCCTTCAATGACAAATAATGCTTTGCAGCATTCCCGACTAAATGGCGATCAAGATTGTACTCAACAGATTCAGGTATGATTGGTTGAAGAATATTCAAGAGACTCTCCAACGACACTCCTTCCAGCCACGAATTCAGCACAGTCTCCATGAACTTAATGCTGAAGAAAGAAGAGTTGTTATAATTATGAAAACCCTCTGAATATTCCTGATATCTATACTCAAAGCAACCTTTAGGGCAAATTTTATTTTCAACAGTTATTCCATTGTACTTTTTATCAAGCGTGAAAATATAACCGTTTTTTGTGACCACCTTTACATCAAGAGCTGATCCACATAAATGGCACTCAGTTTCAGCTGGAGTAAACTTCGATTTAGGAGATTCCACCATCAATTCTTCGCTCACCGAAAAGGGAACTTTTTTGAATTTTAAAGCATACTTTGCTCTCTCAAGCCGAGTTTTAACATAATCAGGAACAACCACTGACTCTGTTTTTGATGGCTGTGCAGGTTTATGAAGGATATTACACCCAAATCTATGATTTATTACCAGCATGACCACAAGACAATGTTTGCATCTATCTAAACCACATTCACATACCACTTTCTTTTCCCTCTTGTTGTAAGTTACTAGTATTCTGTTGAAACACACTTTCCGACAAACTCCCTTCCTCCCACTTAATGAGCAACCAAACAATACACTAAAATACTGATTCACAGACTCACTTCCGCCATCACAATCCTTGGCTGAGAGTAGCTTCGGAGTGAACTCACGAACGATAGGGGAAGTGGTCTGAAACTTCTCTCGCAATAAAGTGCTGATGTGTTCACGATCACCATCACTTATATCAGGATCACCACTCATGTAGTTCGCTACAAAGAGATCTTCTGAATCTAAGTTAGGGTCTGCCTCCTTGTAATTAATGACTGACTTTATGTGCCTACAAATGAAGTTCTTCTCCGACGTGTGACTTGATGCCAACTCTCTACCTTGAACACAAGTCTCGAATGTACACTCCACATTATTAGACATTAACTGGACATGAACAGGCTTTCCAGGGCCAGATGGAGCACTTCTTACCATGAAAATAGATTTTTCAGCATCAACAATTGTACACTGCAAATTTGCATCTTTATCTCCCCCCATTTTAGATGGCAATACACGACTGCTGCATTTTTTTGCGTGTGCTATCACTCTTAGCTTGTTTATCGCATTATAGGACAAGCAAGTTCTACAGTGAAAATGGAGCGTCGCTTTTTTGGACCCTTTTCTTATGGACTTCTTACATTCATCCCTACTATCTCTACACTTTATCAGAAGCGAGTCATCAACATTCGACTCAGGCCCCCGCCCAGGTACCAAAGAGATGGCCGAATTTTTACCTGAATCACCATCCGATAGCCCCCGGGAATGTTCATCAGGAATGCTATCGTCCAGCAAAACCGCACCTTTACAGTCCTTGCCTTTACCCTGAGTCTTGCCTGTACCTGTTTCACCCTGTGACTTACCTAGACCTAGTTCGCCTTCCGATAGCCCCCGGGAATGTACATCAGGAATGCTATCGTCCAGCAAAACCGCACCTTTACAGTCCTTGCCTTTACCCTGAGTCTTGCCTGTACCTGTTTCGATAGCCCCCTGTGACTTACCTAGACCTAGTTCGCCTTCCGATAGCCCCCGGGAATGTACATCAGGAATGCTATCGTCCAGCAAAACCGCACCTTTACAGTCCTTGCCTTTACCCTGAGTCTTGCCTGTACCTGTTTCACCCTGTGACTTACCTAGACCTAGTTCGCCTTCCGATAGCCCCCGGGAATGTTCATCAGGAATGCTATCGTCCAGCAAAAACCAGTCCTTGCACCCCTTTACAGTCCTTGCCTTCCGATAGCCCCGGGAATGTACACAGGAATGCTATCGTCCAGCAAAACCGCACCTTTACAGTCCTTGCCTTTCATACACTTAGAACCTATTTTTGTTTTTTATCTCCTCCGGGCAGCGCACTGAGAACTGAAAATCTATTTTCTAAGGGTATGTCATGATTGGAAGAATTGGAATTATGACTTTTATTCGTGGTAGTTCGCGATCGCGATTTTTTCTCGTACGAATTCCGTATGGTAATAGAGTGTGCACTGGATTCAGTTTTTGCCTTGCGGCCTTTTCGTGCGTTGGTTACACTCCCCAAAGAAAAACATATCCGTTTTCTCAAAGGTATATCAAAATCACTTTCACCACTACTACTGCTACTATCACTGCTTATAACGTCGTTTACGATGTCCGGCTCGGGATACTGGACAGGCTTCTTCATATCCACGAGGAGACGAAGAAGCCGTGCACCCTGCTCGGACTTGGAAGCAGCCAATGACTTCCGGTACGCAGTAATCTCGTCCTCAGTGCATATTTCCACTGAGTACGAGATTTCTGGTCGGTCCAGTCTATCCCTGAGCACTGATTCAGGGAAACAGATAGGCTTTTGTTCCAAAACAGAAACAACATTATGGACAAAGCCTTCCTGTGACCACTGCTCTGTATCAATGAATCGGTTATTCACAGCACACCAAAATGAAGCAAGTGCTAGCAAACAACCATCTTCATCGTACCTTGAAGTATTGCTTGGGTTATAGACGTTGAGTTTAGTAGCAAACGGAAAAAAATGCCTCAAAACTCTTTTGAGTTCAGGCTGCAATGGTGAACTAAACATTTTCTTGCTGGAACAATAAATACTAACAGGAGAAGATACGCTCAACCCAGTAGCATTTGTTATGAAGAACCAGCCACATTTTAATTCGCAAAAAACAAAGTTCAAAAGAACGTCAGTAATTTTGGGATATGAATGAGTAGGACCTTCAATGTACGGACGGCAGAAATAAAGATCTGGGCCTTCTTGAGCCATACTGAAGATAGAATGGGCATGTTTTTTCAATGACTCAAAATCCATTTGGTAGACTGATGAGAATATGATAAAAAGCTGAGTACTATATGAGCAAGTTCAAACGAAAAATCAGTTGTTTAGTGTAGGATATATGACAGTATAACTAATTCAAAAAGCAACAATGAGATATCTAAAACAAAATAAGAATATAGGCAGGTATTCAGAAAAGTATTTGAAAAGTTGAAATAAGTAAATAAGTCTGATCAGAATAGGTTAATAACCTGACTTTATAATGACCTTATGTAAAGGTAAATTCTGTTGATAACAGTATAGTTATTTATCCCCAAAGTGAAATTTGGTCATCCATTTTTGAATTTTTTTTCTGGAACAAAAAATATATTGATTTTTAAGCTTTAAAACTCAATGATATTCAGGAAATTTTGATCGAAGATTTTAGACAAATAGATTATGTTATACCTTAGGAGGTCTATTTATGTGGGTTGAAATTGTGGTGTTTGAAATTTTGGTAGGTTGAAAATATGGGGATTTTTTTTAAAAATCCCCAAATTTCACCCACCAAATAAAATTGGGTGATTTTTCTAACTTTTTGCTGACAAATGAAAGATTTTTTGCGGAAAACAATGGAAAAATAGATTAATTCTAATGTTACAAATTGAATTCTTGATCGTCTTCCTGAGCCTCTGCTTCATTAATTACTGTTCTAAATTTTTGAATTTCAATTGTTTTAACCTTTGACTTTGACTAACTATCTGTAACTATCTGAAAACTCATCTCTGATACGAAATTGTACTGTTCTAGTACAGACAGTTCAAGGAATTTCGAAAGCGGGTTGAATTAAATCGGGGAGTAAAATTGTGGCGGGCAAAATTTTGGTAGGTTGAAAATATGGGGATTTTTTCGAAAAATCCCCAAATTACAACCTTTATAAATAGACCTCCTAAGGTAATCAACAATCATTCATTATGTTAGTTTCTACAGGGTTGGCTGACATGGGCATAGGTCATAGGTAATAAATTAAAATCAGGGGGCTGGCAAGCCCCCCGCGGCGGTTTGCGAGCCCGAGGGCCCGAAGGGCCCGAGGGCGAGCTTTGGACGGCGAACCTAACAGTGCGAGGGCCGAAGGCCCGAGCTGCGAGCCCGAGGACCCGAAGGGTCCGAGGGCGAGCATTGGACGGCGATTCTAACAAGAGAAATCTCATGTATTTCCCCACATTTCACGAAGAAATTTGGGCAATTTCCCGATATTGGATTATCACCAAAATCGATACGTCGCTTCTTTGAGGGTCAAAGGCGCAACTGTCAAAATTTCAGATCAATTGGATAAAAAATGACCAAGTTATAACAACTTATTCACACCGGAATCGTACACGCGATGCGTACGCATCGCTGCGCTTGCCAGCCCCCAACTATATGTTTTCATGGATTCGATTTCGCCGAATTTCAAAAAAATTTACGGTACGTTCCCGACGATCAAATCAATTGAAAATTGAGTTTCCGCGCCTTCGCTGTGCGCTCGGAGTTTAAAATTTGAGATCAATTCATTCAGAAATGGCTGAGTTATAACTACTTGAAATCGCCAAAATTGAGGGTGTTCTTGTTAAAAAGGGTTACGACGCTGATACATATACGAGAGATGACGCTTTTTAGTGCAAGAAGTATACCCTATTTAAACGGCCATATCTCGGGAACGGTAAAAGATACAGAGCTCATCGACCCAGCGTTGGAAAGTAGAAGGATAGAACTTGCAAAAAATGCCCTTAAAAACTATTTTACGTCACGATTATGACGTCATAATGACGTCACAAAACTAAGAATTTCACATGTCGATTTTCCCAAAAATAGGCTTTTTCAACGCAATTTTTCGGTATGAAGCTTTCGAGATAGGAAAAAATGCTCCTCCTAGCGTAGAAAGGAAATTTAATGTACTTTTCAAAAATGTGGTTGAAAAGTTCTCAGCTCCCCAGCATCATTGAGGTATATGCGATTGTTTGAAACACTTTGACACGAAAAAAATTCCAAAAAATGGCAAAACTTGTGAAGCTAGTGGAGAGAGAACGGGACAACCCCAGAACTTCATCTTTGGATATGTTGTCGGTCATAGTCCCAATTGTGTTAATGAATGGGTCTCAGATAGCTTATCTGATTTTATGACGTAATTGTGACGTCATCAGTAATGCTAGGTATCGCGAATTTTTACGCACGATTTGACGCCAAATTTCAATATCTGGGCACAGAAAAAGGGTGATATTTTTTCCCAAAACCAAAAAGGATTTGGTTGTGATGGTCCGCGGCGGTTTTAAGGCGTTCTTTAGTGTAAAACCCATGATATGAGAAAAGAACGCGACGGTTAAAACTGCCGCAACGGCACTTTCTTGATGCATTAAAGTTACGTGAATGCTGTATAATATTGTGACGTTGCAGCAGTTTTAACCGTCGCGTTCTTTCTCATATCATGGGTTTTACACTAAAGAACGCCTTAAAACCGCCGCGGACCATCACAACCAAATCCTTTTTGGTTTTGGGAAAAAATGTATTATACCTACCTGTGGGCGAACTTCGACATGTTAGAACAAAAGAGCTAGTATCAAAACAACACTGTGAAGTTTTTCGTGGTTCATGTGCTTGATAAATTTATTCGCATTCTATAGGTACAATTGAGAACATTCCAATTCCCTCATATCAGCGTATCTATCCGGTCCCAGCCAAGTAAGATCTTATTATCACTCAATTATACCCCACACGCGAAAAATAGGCGGTTATTTTCAACAATTTGACAGTGCATACAAAGTTGATGGCGTCATTGCGGCTGCCTATTTATTCTGAGCATATATTATGTGATATCATGATGCCTCTGCGCTCAAGAGCTCAAGGATGACCAAAATCATAGAGATACATTATGATCAAATCTAATTAGCTTGCCAACGTTAATATATGATTTTCTGGCTTTACGGAGGTGAGAATCGCAAATCTCACCTCCAGAACCCCAAAAAAGTATCACTTACATAGATCAAAGTATAAAATATATAGCGTTTGGTAATCACATTCCTGGTCATCCAGCAGAGCTTTGTATCCGTAATAGTATCTGCTGCAGCTTTAATAAATTGATAGCTGTTCTGTTTAACCTTTTACCGTCACTAATTCAATACATTGGAACACTATAATGATGTAAAACTCATCCGCTTACTGTTCGTACTTACCTATATATCTTTCATTATAATAGCTGAGAGCAATGCTTCTATGTTTTCAACGTATTTCGAAAGTGCGATATAAGAATTGTATGGGTATTTCGCTGTCCTATTTACTCATTGAAAATTAAGAAAACCAAGCAGCAAACTTTTAATTAAGTAATTAAGTTATGACGTTTTGGTCATCCCCATATGGTCATCCGTTCTCAATGATATTGATCAGGGGTGAAAGCACAAGCAAAATATGCTTTTATACTTGTCTAGGAATACAGCTGTGAGCTGCCTGTCTAGACATGCCGTTGTTTTTGAGCGTTTTCTTACTCTCCATAAATCTCGTTTGGATAAAATTTCTCGTGCCCATACCTTCTAATTGGACTTTGGAGGCTAATAAGTTGCTGGCTGAAGCAAATTTAAGCCTTCATTGACATGTTTACATAAAACAGATGGATAAATACCCTGATTGGCCGGTGATTGGTGTTAGGTCATGAGCACAGTCATGCCCAATTACAATATCTGCTAATTAGCTCCTATCCAATTGCCACCATTGCACCAGGAAAGATGGCAATCAGGTAACATAATCACTGAAGAGAGAAAGAATATCTCAAAACACAAAAGCATGGGATCTTGAGGGTTGATGACTCACAATCTTGAGGGTTGTGAGTCATCAATTAATGATTGTACAATGTACATTGCACTTATTGATACTGAAACATGCACTTATTGATACTGAAACATACATTCCCGGTTGCAATTTAAACTTTTAAAGCGAATAATATTCTATCTCGATCCGAACAATTGAAATAGATGACCTGGATCGGACCGTATATGTATGGATGATAGAGTATTTCTGTTTGCAATTTGTTCGAAAACTCTGGAACGCGCGCAAAACGCCGCGCGAAATTTGTTACAATTCTGCTCGGAAACATGTTCTGGATTCATTGCTATAATTTGACTGCTCGTAGGATGTTACCCTACCCTCGCGCGCGCGGCGCAACGTTCCACATTTGGACGTCACTTTGCGCCTTCCAACAACAAGTCAGAAGAAAGGGACGGACATCGCCCGTCGATTTGACTGCATAATCACTTGATGAGAAGATATGCCATTAAATGCAAAATTCTTGGCGGTTGTTTGAATGGACTTAATGCCATGATTACCTATGGAATATGATAAGAAGTGGATGGTGGCGTGAGTTTCGGTGGGATGAAGTTTACGGCTCCAAAGGAAGTTGCGATGAGATTCTATGGAGGACACTGGACAGTCAGTGCCAACGAGATATTGAACAAGGCAAGTGTGTTGAGGTTCCACAGAGGATGGGGTGCCTGCTTGTCCGATTGTATCAAGTCTCAATGAAGCACCAGTGGGTGTGGCCTGGTTTCGATCCTGCGTCTCTAGAGTACTGCCAGAGTTGATGCACAAGGTAGTGGATTTTTTGAAAAAAAAAGATTTTAAGGGGGGGAAAAAGGAAAAAATTAAAATAGTTAAAATTTTCCTTTAAAAAATAAAAAAATGGGGGACCTTTTATGGTTCCCCCAATCACGTGATGTATCTACTGGAGATACACTCGGACGTACCTCTTTTGTTGGCATATTTTTTTGTTTTATTTTAGGTTTTGAAGTTTTGAATGATATGTTATTATACAGTAAAATAAAATAGATTATAATAAAGAATACATATTTCATAAGGTGGAGGTGATAAAATATGATGATTGATATCAAAACATACATGTATAGTAATGGTATATAAATAAATTAAGTTATTGTAATACGTGATAAAGGTAGAATGATGACATGTGATAAAATCATGAAATATATTGTCTGTATATCATTATTATAATCAAGAGTAATCATTGAAATGGAATGATGGTGTGACTGTTGATGAATGATGATGATCATCAATTTTGATGAGGAGAATTCTCCTCTAATGGTTTTATAGATGCTGATTTACAATCAATATCGCAAGCCTATTAACCATAATCAGCTTGGTGATAGTACACCGAAACACCATGACGGCTGCATGTATTTACCTACCACCTATAGTTGGCGCAAAAAGTAATGAGCAGAGTTTGTACGCGCTCTGTGATTGGTCGGGATCACCCGACCAATCAGCGCTCCCTAGTGGGTGTCACGTGCTCTAGTTCACGGCACGTGACGCCATGGTAATCAAATAAATGATACTTCACACGGCCATCGAACGCGCGTTTCTTTTTCCGCGCTGTATCTCATGTTCAACCCCTCGTATACGAGATAATGCAAAATGCAAGGCATCAACGATATAATAGTGCATCAAATTAAATTCAGTGGTTCGTATTATAATTATCTTCACGCTTCATTTTTCATTGCAGTACAAAATCTACAACATAATTTCAATCATCCTAAGTAAAATTCTCGGACTTGTATTCAAAATCGACTATCAGTATCATTCATTTTACTTTTTAGCTCACAAAACAAAGCGCGTTCAGCCAGCCAAATGCCCTCTTCTATACTGACAACTTTTGTTTTGATTGATGAGTACATGCCTCTGACTGCAGAACTGAGAATTCCAAGTAATCTGATGACTTATCCAGGTAATCAGATCACAGTGTGGGAAAAGAAGCAGTAACTCAATTGTTTGTTTAAGAGCAATTCTATTTCTATACACAACCCACAAGAGATACATCCTTGACAGGTAATTTGAAACTCTTGCTGGGGAGCTGGAAACAGTACAGGAAAGTTGGAAACGTCTAAGATCAATATCATGCTCCTTTATACACTCTTACACACCCGTTGGTACATGTTGCTGCGTGTCCAAATTCCTCAATACCAATGTGACATGGCCTATACATGTGTTGAGCTGCAGCAGCCGGCAGTGTGGTTCCGTTTTCAAACTGTCAGATCCCGGGGTATTGGAGCATCTGTTGTGCGTGGAATGTCACTCGATCGAGGTAGAACCAGTCGTAAACAGTGAGCCATGGCAGATCTATTTGCACGTCAACCATCCTGCCATATTATTGCATGTCTACCATCCTGAAATACAAGTATTGTCGTGCAGTCATGCAGGCTTGCAGGTAAAAGAGTTCGGCTGGATTTGATGGATCAATGTAACCATTGTTGATGATCAATGGCCATGACCAATGGAGCAATGGATCCGATGGGCACAATCGACAAACTCATTCTGGAGTAGAACATCATTTTGGTATCTTTGTGCATTTTGCAATGGATCCATTTAAACCATGGGACGATGATATTGGTGTCGATTGGACATATATTTCCAATGAATCGATTTGGGTTATTGACTCAAAATTGAAAATAATAAGGCGAAAACTATCCCCTCTCATCTCACTCCACATCGCACCCACTCTATACATCGCACCCACTCTTCTCACCCACATCGCAATCTTACTCATCTCACTCCACATCGCACCCACTCTTCTCCACTCCACATCGCACCCTCATCTCCTCCACATCGCACCCACTCATCTCACTCCACATCGCACCCACTCTTCTCACTCCATCGCACCCACCTATCTCACTCCACATCGCACCCACTCATCTCACTCCACATCGCAGCCCTCATCTCACTCCACATCGCAGCCACTCTTCTCCTCCCACATCGCACCCACTCATCTCACTCGCACCCACTCATCTCACCACATCGCACCCACTTCTCACTCCACATCGCACCCACTCTTCTCCTCCCACATCGCACCCACTCTTCTCACTCCACATCGCACCCACTCATCTCCTCCCATCACCCCACCATCTCCTCCCACATCGCACCCACTCTTCTCACCCACATCGCACCCTCATCTCACTCATCGCACCAACTCATCTCACTCCACATCGCAACCCTCATCTCCTCCCACATCACACCTCTTCTCCTCCCATCACTTTTAAACACCCCTCATCTCCACATCGCATCCACTCATCTCACCCACAATCCATATTGTAACCACTCACCTCACCCCATCGCACCTCTTCTCACTCTACAGTCTACATTGTACTGTCCCATCAGCCATTCTATGACTCATCAACTCATCTCTACATCGCACTGCCCCATCAGCAGCCATTCTATGACTCGCCCACTCATCTCACTCTACATTGCACTGTCCCATCAGCCATCCATGACTCGCCCACTCATCTCCTCCCCATCGCACTGTCCCATCAGCCATTCTTTGACTCATCAACTCTTCTCCTCTACATCAGCCATTGACCCTCCACCCCTTTCACTCCAACATCTGACATGATTATCACCACAACAGCTTAAGTCAAATTTGAAAGCTGCCAACCAAATAACCTCAAGTGAATAGAATTCGCAATGCAATAAAGGAAGGTATCTGGCGAAAACATTGATGGACCAAGAACTGAGCGGGAAATTGGGCAGCTCAGTACTGTCAGTGTCAAAACAAACACGAAACATTACCCTGTCTGCACATAAGATCATAGCTATTATTAGCTTTCTCTTCCTTGCAGCTTTGTAAATGAGCTCTTAAGCCAGTGAAGAGGTATGTTATCCAGTAGGATTTCTCCACTTCTCCAGGAACGGAGATATTTTCTCCGCGCATTCGCAACTCAATTCGCAGAGCCGCGCACAACGCAAGGGTCACGCAAAATAACAACGCCCGCAGTCGTTAGTCGTAATCTATACTTTAATGAATTTACTTGTGATGGAACGCGCGAAAATTGACACTTCGCGATTTTAGGCTGCTCATTACTTTTTGCGCCTACTATAAATTATAAATAAACATTGATAATTTATCATCATACTATAACAGTTTTGTTCAATTAGGTAAGGCATTTATGGGAAAATGATTTTAATATAATTCAAGGTGATATCACATGTAAATCAAATATTTAGACGTATTTATGATTTATATTTATAGAAAATGATAAAATTGGTAATAATAAGAATTAAGAGAATAATCAATTTATATTGTAAACTATATTGGGTATGTCTCCCATATAAACGGCTCTGAGTGACGTCACAGACCTAAACGTCAATTTTTCTGTATCCTAAACCTATCCATAGCCCTAACCAAAACCCTAACCTTAATCCTAACCCTAACCCTAACAAATCCTGACCCTAATCGTGACCCTAACCCTAGTCCTTAAAGCGCTAGGTGCGCTTAATTATATTTTTCTGAGTGACGTCATTGTCATAGATAATGAAGGCTCCCGTTTATATGGGAGACTCACCCTATATTGACTGTTCTACCTATGTTCTCAGCTACATTAGAGTACTGATGGGGAGTATTATCTATCTGAACATAGATACTACCAAATCGTTTAGCCCTTGAAAATGACACATAAAGTTGACCATAATTAGCAATGATCGCGCGCGCGATCAATCATGCACGTGCAACTACATACTTACATAGCAACCATAGTTACGCGCGCATTAGCTGTGTATTGCGTGAAAATTAGCAACTTAACCCAAACTGCATCGTAAGAAATGACGTTTCTGCGCTTCAAAAATTGCACGTGCACTTTTACCTCTTTTCTTGCGTTACCATGGGGCGTGACGTACGGAAAAACAGAAAATGCAACTTTATATAAGAGATTATATTATATTTATCAAGGTGGAAGCGCATTTTATTACGTTCAGCCCACATTTGAAGAGAACTGATATCTCTTTGCAAGATTGCACGATCGTTCTCATTGTTAATTTGCCTAAAGATTTTCATATCATCAGCATAAAGAAGGATTTTGGTTGAAATGTCGATAACTATGGCGGCCGAGAG
The DNA here is from genome assembly GCA_011033025.1 of Beroe forskalii. Classification (NCBI taxonomy): domain Eukaryota; kingdom Metazoa; phylum Ctenophora; class Nuda; order Beroida; family Beroidae; genus Beroe; species Beroe forskalii. The sequence goes on from WFMF01000132.1 coordinate 286,644, forward strand.
TGGCCATCGGAAAAATTTTGTGATATAAAAATTCAAGAGAAAAAAATTCTTATGCGAAAAAAAAAATAAAAAAAATCGTCCGAAAAAAAAACTCAAACGAATTTTTTTTTTTCACATTGCTTGGCCGAGATTGGCCATCTACAGGGCGACAAATGCGCGCGCAAAAATGTGCGTGCGCGCAATTTTGCATAGTAAATTGTCATGTGGCGACAGCGCCCAGTCACTCCAGAACATGTTTCCGAGCAGAATTGTGACAAATTTAGCGCGGCGTGTTGCGCGCTACGAATATTGTTGAAGATAAAATTCTCGTGGATCAAGGCGGAATGTTTTGGTTTGTAGAGCCCATAGTTAGGATCAAATGTTTTCTGAATATTTTTGTTAATTACAATCAACAATGCTTTTGTGATACTTTACCCCAGAAGTGATTTAATTGCCATTACTTCCTGGCACAATTATGGTAATAAGAGAGGGGTAAATTAACAGCAGTACAATTTATGACATCTCATTAGACAAGGCTGGGCTCATCAGCCAATCTACCAACTCGGGGTCCCTTACGTAGCTCCTCATTGTGTCTTCTGAAGTCCAATAAGAAGCCACGAGAAAGTTCATCTAAACGAGATAAAGGATTAAACGGGAAGTAGGTCATAGGTAATAAAAACAAGAAGAACACCACGTCTAGACAAGCTATTTTCCTGGGCTCCTGGGCAAACATATACAGAACATGTTTCCGAGCAGAATTGTAACAAATTTCGCGCGGCGTTTTGCGCGCGTTCCAGAGTTTTCGAACAAATTGCAAACAGAAATACTCCATCATCCATACATATACGGTCCAGATGTTCGGATCGAGATAGAATATTATTCGCTTTAAAAGTTTAAATTGCAACCGGGAATGTATGTTTCAGTATCAATAAGTGCAATGTACATTGTACAATCATTAATTGATGACTCACAACCATCAAGATTGTGAGTCATCAACCCTCAAGATCCCATGCTTTTGTGTTTTGAGATATTCTTTCTCTCTTCAGTGATTATGTTACCTGATTGCCATCTTTCCTGATGCAATGGTGGCAATTGGATAGGAGCTAATTAGCAGATATTGTAATTGGGCATGACTGTGCCCATGACCCAACACCAATCACCGGCCAATCAGGGTATTTATCCATCTGTTTTATGTAAACATGTCAATGAAGGTTTAAATTTGCTTCAGCCAGCAACTTATTAGCCTCCAAAGTCCAATTAGAAGGTATAGGCACGAGAAATTTTATCCAAACGAGATTTATGGAGAGTAAGAAAACGCTCAAAAACAACGGCATGTCTAGACAGGCAGCTCACAGCAGTATTCCTAGACAAGTATAAAAGCATATTTTGCTTGTGCTTTCACCCTTTCGATTGTTTGCAATTGCTCAATATTGTACTAGCAAATAACTATACTGTTATCAACAGAATTTACCTTTACATAAGGTCATTATAAAGTCAGGTTATTAACCTATTCTGATCAGACTTATTTACTTATTTCAACTTTTCAAATACTATTCTGAATACCTGCCTATATTCTTATTTTGTTTTAGGTATCTCATTGTTGCTTTTTGAATAAGTTATACTGTCATATCTCCCCCGCTCAACATGGAAGGACTCAGACAAGTCATCAAGGTGTTAACTAGGAAATTGAAGGAGAGGAGTGGCGTGAAGCGCTGGAGATAGACTTTTACTTTAGTACTCTTTAGATTGAACCAAGAACCTGGTGAATTTACTATTTCATACAGAATTTTGGGATGATTTTGGGAATATTACGCATGTCATTTTGAAATTTTGTGGGGAACGAAAATGTGGGGATTTTTTCGAAAAATCCTCAAATTACGTGCCTTATAGATTTATCTCGCAAGGTATTTCTAAATATACTATGCTTTTGATTGTCAGAATAGCTTTTGAGGTTGTTCCTATATTAGAACTATGCAAGTTCACATGCATTTCTTGTGAATATAGCAATGATTGTCATAATGACTTAGTTATGTGCACATATAATAGGTGATGTAAACAGAATTATTTTATTTGACGGTAATACATATTAATCATTGTGATTGTGTTTTACAGGATTGAATACATATGGTTTCGTATATAAATTTTTATTCTTCAGATTTTCGACCCCAAACTTCTACAAAATCATGTTCAAGACATATTACGGTCACAGTGATGTTTATTTCAAAATTGTAACAAATTTTGGGAGGTTTATTCTAAAATTGTAACAAATTTGGACTCGCAATATTTTCTATGTCCAATACCAGTACGTCTTAAAGGTAAATTTTATTCTTCAGAATTTCGCTCCCAAACTTCTAAAAACATGTTTTGGGCTATTTGGGGTCGATTGAGACGTGTTTTGAAAATTTCGATTTTTTGCACGTTATGCGTTTTGTCGCACGTGCAGTAACAGAAATTGCGTTTTAATGCACCAGATACTCCTGCAAGTGATTACCCTACAACTATAAGTCGAAATAGCATTGTTTCAAGACATATTACGGTCACAGTGATGTTTATTTCAAAATTGTAACAAATTTTGGAGGTTTATTCTAAAATTGTAACAAATTTGGACTCGCAATATTTTCTATGTCCAATACCAGTACGTCTTAAAGGTAAATTTTTATTCTTGTTAGTTCCGCTCCCAAACTTCTACAAAACAAGTTTTGGGCTCTTTGGGGTCGATTGAGACGTGTTTTGAAAATTTCGATTTTTGCACGTTATGCGCGTTTGTCGCACGTGCAGTAACAAAAATGGCGTATTGATGCCTCATATGGTGCTGGAGACAAGTATCCTACAACTTCAAATCGAAATGACATCGTTTTACGGTATATTTTGACCATTGTAACAGATTTCAAAATTTGTTACATTTTTGTTACAATTTTGCCGGAAACATGGACTCAACATATAATGTTATTCTGCAAGTTCGATTTCCTCCCTTGTCCAATTGTCCAATATTGTATTCACTAACAATTACTGTTTACAACAATTATTGACATGATTGAACTATAATAATTAGAGACTTGATCCTATAAGGAGAGTTCATTCTATTCTCAGCAGTATATTTCAAATGCTTTTCTAACTTTCTAATAATACTTGAGTACTTAAATATCGACCAGTGCCTATTCGCTTTGTAGTATAGCTGTATAGGAGTATAGGTACAATAATATCTAACGTAGAACAAATAATTTTCGCGTAGAATTGGTCACAAAGAAGTCAGTCGAGTACCGTTCTAAACATTCCCATAGCACAGTGGTTATTTGCTAATCTGTGTTTGTGGTACTTCATGTAGCGTATAAAACGTAAAAACAACTGATTTTGCGCAAACCTGGTCACATAGATTCTACTTCAATTAGGTACCGTTCTCAATAGCTTCAATAGCTCAATTTTTATTTGTTTCGTTTATCATTTTAAACATCTAATCCTATTTAGCCTTCTAAATACCATATACCAATGGATTTCGAGTCCTTGAATAATATGCAAATTCTATTGCAAGAATGGCTTATGAAGGCCCATATTATCTTTCTTTTTGCCGTCAAAACATCGAGGTTTATTTCAAAATTGTGACAAATTTTGAACCTGCAATAATTTCTATGTTCAGAATCACTTCAGGCTAAGAGCGAAATTTTATTTTCCGATTATTGTTCCCAGACTTTTACAGAATACGTTTTGGACATTTTGGAAGTGATTTAGACGATTTTTAGAATTTTCAATTTTTGCACGTGACGCGCATTTTTCGCACGTGCAGTATCAGAAATGGCGCAACTAGGCATTAGATGTCATCGCATATCGATATCTCACACATATGGACCGAAATCAGATCATTATCAGGTATATTATTGCTATGGTGAGGTTTATTTCAAAATTGTGACAAATTTTGAACCTGCAATAATTTCTATGTTGAGAATCACTTCAGGCTAAGAGCGAAATTTTATTTTTCCAATTTTTGTTCCCAGACTTTTACAGAATACGTTTTGGACATTTTGGAAGTGATTTAGACGATTTTTAGAATTTTCAATTTTTGCACGTGACGCGCATTTTTCGCACGTGCAGTATTAGAAATGGCGCAACTAGGCATTAGATGTCATCGCATATCGATATCTCACACCTATGGACAGAAATCAGATCATTATCAGGTATATTATGGCCATGGTGAGGTTTATTTCAAAATTGTGACAAATTTTGAACCTGCAATAATTTCTATGTTCAGAATCACTTCGGGCTAAGAGCGAAATTTTATTTTTCCGATTTTTGTTCCCAGACTTATATAGAATACGTTTTGGACATTTTGGAAGTGATTTAGACGACTTTTAGAATTTTCAATTTTTGCACGTGACGCGCATTTTTCGCACGTGCAGTATCAGAAATGGCGCAATTAGGCATTAGATGTCATCGCATATCGATATCTCACACCTATGGACAGAAATCAGATCATTATCAGGTATATTATGGCCATGGTGAGGTTTAAGATTTCACAAATTTTGAACCTGCAAATTTCTAACCTGCAATAAAATTTTATTTTTCTTTTTGTTCCCATTATATAGAATCATTTTGGAAGTGATTTAGACGCGAAATTTTATTTTTCAATTTTTGATGTCCCATCGATATCTTATGGACCGAAATCATAGAATACGTTTTTGGACATTTTGGAAGTGATTTAGACGATTTAAATTAGAATTTTCAATTTTTGCACGTGACGCGCATTTTCGCACGTGCAGTATCAGAAATGGCGCAATTAGGCATTAGATGTCATTGCATATCGATATCTCACACTTATGGACCGAAATCAGATCATTATCAGGTATATTATGGCTATGGTGAGGTTTATTTCAAAATTGTGACAAATTTTGAACCTGAAATAATTTCTATGTTCAGGATCACTCCAGGCTAAGAGCGAAATTTTATTTTTCCGATTTTTGTTCTCAGACTTTTACAGAATACGTTTTGGACATGTTGGAAGTGATTTAGACGATTTTTAGAATTTTCAATTTTTGCACGTGACGCGCATTTTCGCACGTGCAGTATCAGAAATGGCGCAATTAGGCATTAGATGTCATTGCATATCGATATCTCACACTTATGGACCGAAATCAGATCATTATCAGGTATATTATGGCTATGGTGAGGTTCATTTCAAAATTGTGACAAATTTTGAACCTGAAATAATTTCTATGTTCAGGATCACTCCAGGCTAAGAGCGAAATTTTATTTTTCCGATTTTTGTTCCCAGACTTTTACAGAATACGTTTTGGACATTTTGGAAGTGATTTAGACGATTTTTAGAATTTTCAATTTTTGCACGTGACGCGCATTTTCGCACGTGCAGTATCAGAAATGGCGCAATTAGGCATTAGATGTCATTGCATATCGATATCTCACACTTATGGACCGAAATCAGATCATTATCAAGTATATTATGGCCATGGTGAGGTTTATTTCAAAATTGTGACAAATTTTGAAATTCGTCACATTTTTGTCACAATTTTACCGGAAACATGGACTCATTCACTCTCCTTATAGGTCACGCTTTACTTTTTTCGTTTGAGCTTTTTTGCAGATTCATTCGGCTGTTCAGTCAAATTTTAATGAAGGGAAAGAAGGCCTCTCAGCTCATTACTGAGGAATAGTTATAATCGCGATGAATATGGAACGAAAATCACTTTAAACTCCAAGACAAAATAAAACGCAGTCATTTTCGGGATATTTCGACAAATGCTTCATACTTTCATAACTTTATCAACCTGAATTTGTATGATTTATTATACAATGCTTTCAAGCAAATATATGATATCTATTGCCTAAAAGCACACTGATGATCATCTCTCAACTTCTCAAATGGTAATTTAAACTTGACGACGTCACACACTGATACCCATAAAATATGTTACATAACAACTAGAAATTCCCAGTGACAGAACACAGTCAGCACCTCGCCGATCCCAAATTTCAGGAGTACCAAATCACGTCTTCCATCACCGGCATAGTTTTTCCCGAAATTATACCTTATCAATTTTGTATCGTCTCACAGCATGAATCTACTTAGCGAGTGTGTTTCGTTCATTGATTTTTTATGGCGATATACACATTTCTGTGCGCTGGGTATGAAATACATGCCACATAATCAAAAGCCGAGGTAATTGTGGTGACTGCCTTGCTGATCAGATATCAGACAAGACTTATAGACACTCTGTTACGGCACTTACCATGGTACAAGATGATAATTTGAAATTTGCACTTATAAACATTTTCCTTGTGTTTGAAAAATGAGTGTAATCAAGCAAAGAGTTGTGAACCAATGACATCAAAACACCGTCAAAATACCGTCCATCGCAACGAAAAGTCCCGCAGCCATCAGACAATGTCTTCACACTCAGATCAGTGTTTTTCCACTTTCAAAGCCGAGACGTGATTTCAGATCACGTCTGCACGCTCAGATCAGCATTTTGCCACGCTCAGCGCGGAGACGTGATTTTCAAACCACGTCTCCGCTCTAAAAGTGGCAAAACACTGATCTGAGTGTGAAGGCACCATCTGACAGCTGCAAAACTTTTCGTTGCGATGGACTATGATATTTTGACGGCATTTTGATGTCATTAGTTCAAAACTCTTTCCTCAATTACGCTCATTATTCAAACACAAGGAAAATGCTGAGAGTGGTAAAAAGCTGATCTGAGAGTGCAGACGTGATCTGAAATCACGTCTTCATTCTCATAAGTCATTGCGGGAGCTATAACGACATTTTCTGACCAATATCGATTCCAAGGCCGTGCCTACGTTATTAAGCTATGTTAACGTGCCGTCCGAAATGGTGTATTCATGCAACGACGAAATTTGGTGAAATTGCCAATGTCATGAATGTTGAATCGCTCTTTGCGTCCAAAGCTATTATATACAGTAGTGATTATGATTATCGTTAACTTTTCGCCAAAATCACGTCTGGAGAGGGCCGACTTGTCGCCACGCTGAGCGTGGCAGATCAGCAGTGTTCTGTCACTGGGTAGAAATTAATGTATTATTAACCAAATGTAATTACTGATTGCATTGTACTTACTAGATAAAGTATGAGAAACCGATACAAATCAAAGCAATTTATACAGTTAGGAGTGAATGGGTCAAAATGAACGAAACTGTACCATAACGTAGACACCAGGAGATAATTAGGCACGGTTCAATCACGGGTCTCTACACAGGCAGGTCCGCCATTCCTTCCACTCTACCCAGCTAGCACTAAAATAGTCCGCTATCTTAACTACCCCTCTGTCAGAGGCATGAATATACCAAGCCATTCGCCCGTTGTAACCTGGAAGATGGAGGAGGTGACGCCGATCTCAGCTCCCATGTTGCAGATAGCTGAGATTCCCGTGCAGGAGAGGATGTGAACACCAGGTCTGAAGTACTGTAAAATAGTTTTCACAGCATATGTGTCCTCCTTGTACGGAGAATAACGTATTGAGGCGTCGTCCTCACACCATTCTCTCCTGTAGAATAAAGGAATGATAGACAAAATCAAATGGGGGTTTACGTTAATCAAGATATTATTTGGGACCTGATTACCATCTACCACAAAATGTGGGTCACACCTCGCAGCTGGAATGTATGCTCCTGATCAGCCCTATCTTGACTTCAATTATACATTTGGACGCCTCTAATCATGAATCAAGTCTCGGAGACCGTGGGGATAAATCAGGGAGTATTCTGGTAGGCCAAGGGAGAATACGACAAAACGTATTTTATAATTAAGGGGCCAGTGTCTCGTATAAACAACACATCTCAATAAATTCATTGTACCCCTTTCTTTCCACTCTACCCAGCTAGCACTAAAATAGTCCGCTAACTACCCCTCTGTCAGAGGCATGAATATACCAAGCAATTCGCCCGTTGTAACCTGGAAGAGGTTACCGTCCGGAATACCCAGAGGCGGTAATACCCACAGCCTGGAATACCCATAGCCGGGAATAACCACACTGAAAGGGCGTGGTCCTGGGTAATCCAGTCTCTGGGTATAGACGTCATATAGGCCTGGAATACCCACCTCCGGTTATTTTATGATCATCATCAGAGATAGCATTCAATCTAAGCGAACTGAACTTCATTAATTTAGGCAAGTTCCGTTTCAATACAATTCTACGTTCATGTGATTATGTAACAGCTAAAAGCGTCATAATTTAATTTGAGAATGAATCTATATTCATTTATCGGGTTGGTGAATAATTGCACGAGAATTAATGCTGTTGAAAAACAAGCCATAAGGTCATGTTGAAAGCTGTCTTGACATATTTTATAGTCCATAAAATGCTTGGTTGAGGGGCTCCACCAGTATTTATCATTTTGAGTCATGTGGAGACTTCTGCCCGAGGAAATTTTACATCTATTTTTAAAGAACGAAATTAAAAGCTTGATTGGTTCCAAAGATATAGCCTAATATATGATATGTGGAGCTACGTGTGGAGCAAGGCCTCAACCAGCTCCAGATGGACATTTTTGATCGAAATTTCAGTAGCTAATGGGTTACATCATTTCACAACTTTTTATTAAGGTTTCTGACATTTATTCCTCAACCAATGTGGAGAAAGATTGAAAATAAATATTAAAATTCCCTCAACCAGGGGTTTTATGTCCAATTTGGAGTCAGAATTTTCAATTTTAGCTGAAGTCATCTTCTGGCCAAATGTTTGAGGCCATAAAAGTTCTCTAGTGACCTCAACCAGTGTGGAGAACTATTTCAAATACTCTCACCCCTTCAATTCTAAAATGTGGAAAATGAGAAATTGTAGGTAACCATCAAATTTATATCAATTATGAAGCCACACGTTGGTTATACAGGCTCATTTAGTATTTTGTTGCTCCATAAGGGTTTACTGACATGATTGTTAGCTAATTGGATGATATAGCCCTCAACCATGTGGAGCTGTACCCATATCTATAATTTAGATCAGTCTCCACATCTGGTTGAATATTCAAATCAATGTAATGTTCATTCAAAGTTATCCAGTATCTATTTACGAGCAAAAAAGGATGCTATCTTGAATAATATCTCAACCATGTGGAGACACTCTTCCAGTTTGTATTGGCAACTCCTATTAGATCTTCAGCTAATTCTTGCTTTGGTTGAGGAAATCTGTAATTTTTAACTGATGATCATGCTTGGATAGTGGAGGATAGTGTTCAAACAACAAAATAATAAACAATCAAGGTGAATGAGACTCTCAACCATGTGGAGCTGTTGTTAACACAGACGCAAACAAGTCACACATAAAAAACTCATGCAACAAAATAACAGAAACAGTACCTAATTGATTTTGCAGCAGGTAATTAGATATAGTTATTTAGATATTTTAGAGACTGCTCCACTTGGTTGAGTTTTTATGATATGCCACAGACAAAACAAAACGACAAGATTTTGTGATTACGTCAACGAATCACATCATCACTAAATCACCCAAAAACTCTTACATATCACGTTAGCCCAGTAGGTTACAAATCATGTCCCAGACTTGCATGACGGCAAGCTCCACACTGGTTGAGTTTATGCCATTCAACTCACATGTTTTCAAACAGCAGTACAAAACATCTCTGGATCATTCCTGTTGTTCTAAATACAGTAGTAGTAAAAATTGTATATTGAAGCTGGATTATAGATGATCAATTCGCGCCGCAATTGTCTCCACATGGTTGAGTAAGGACACATCAGAGCTGGTCTAATGTAAAGTATCAATGAATCATATTTTATGTTTGATTTAAAACCTTTAACAGACACACCTCTTCTTAGAAAGAGACGATAGGTTTGTACATCTTCACTTGTGAATAAAAGGCTCCACATTGGTTGAGGATACCTATAAGGAGTCACATGACTTACTTTCTATCTATGTCTGGACTGCCATAGTGATCAAAGACCCTCTCTGGTTGAAAAATGCAACTTAAATTGAACTTGAAGCACTTTCCATTAGCATTCTGTTTATTAGAATGCAGCTCCACGCTGGTTGAGGACTGTTACACATTTCAATCATTCAAAATTGTAATCATACATATTTGTTTTAGTTTTTAACAAAGGTTTGACATCTCTATTCACTTAACTTTTGATTCTGTGGACATTTAAAAATCGCCTTTCATTCATAAGGATGCTCCACATCAGTTGAGTAACCAAAGTTACTCAACCAGGGTGAAGTATGTTCTCAATGCATTTCCAGAGGTGAATCAATTTGAAAAATTATGTTTAACCTAATGCTGCTCTCTGGAATCCCGTGAACAAAAACCTGGTTAATTCTAGTCACTGGCTCCACAGTGGTTGAGATACAGACCTAAAATTGGTATCATAAGACATTTTAACCACAGTGTAATAGTGTCATGAAGTATCATCTCAAAATTATGAGTATAAGTACAAATAAAACGTAATTAACATTTTGAGGTGAAAAATGGGTAAAAATCGGTCCTCAAATGTGTCAAGACAGCTTTCAACATGACCATAACTATTCATGATTTACTAACAAATTTGACCGACACTGACGTAAGATATGAATTGAGACTTATGAGACCTGTAAGTGCATGTTTTCCAAATCACACGGTACAGTGAACTCATTAAGTTGTACGACCGACACCTTATTAATCAGCATTCCTATTTCCTTAGTCATCACCTGCTTGATAGGAATGCTGAGTAGGTGCATTTCTTCCAAATCATAAGTTGTACAAGTGGCATCTCATCACCGCAAATCAGCATTCCTTATCAAGGGATTCCCGACGTGAATCCCTGGAAGATGGAGGAGGTGACGCCGATCTCAGCTCCCATGTTGCAGATAGCTGAGATTCCCGTGCAGGAGAGAATGTGAACACCAGGTCCGAAGTACTGTACAATAGTTTTCACAGCATACAGTATGTGTCCTCCTTGTACGGAGAATAACGTATTGAGGCGTCGTCCTCACACCATTCTCTCCTGTAGAATACAGGAATGATAGACAAAATCAAATGGGGGCTTACGTTAATCAAGATATTATTTGGGACCTGATTACCATCTACCACAAAATGTGGGTCACACCTCGCAGCTGGAATGTATGCTCCTGATTAGCCCTATCTTGACTTCAATTATACATTTGGACGCTTTTAATCATGAATCAAGTCTCGGACACCGTGGGGATAAATCAGGGAGTATTCTGGTAGGCCAGGGGAGAATACGACAAAACGTATTTTATACGGTAGATACTAGGGTTTCCAACCGATAATATCGCCGATAAATTTATCGGCGATAATTGGACCAAAATCAGTTATCGGTTATCGGCGATAATTTTGTGCCGATAAACCGATAAAATTTAATATTCTTGAAACCATATTATTTAACTCAAATAAAGTAAAAACCAGTTAATTTCACGGTTTTTACTAATTCAAAAGCAACGGGCCAGTTTGAATAACAATATGTAGCATTTTTCACGGTCTTGTGTCTCATGATTATCAAAACAAAATACACCCAAGCTTAGTTTAATTCTTAGATTTTTCTGAACTCTTTTAAACGTTTGACCTTAGACTCACGTTCTACTCCGAGTCTCCGTTCATTGATACTTCAATTTGTATTCAACATATAAAGCCACAACATATCATGACAGTTCTCTACAAAAGATGGGGAGGAAGTGGTCTGCAAGCAGTGTACGAAGTCTTAATCTGGCGCACCTTCGAAGAGCAGTTATTCTAGTTTGTGGTATCATCTCAAAGCAAAGCACAGTATTGATCGTCCACAGGCCGAGATGGAAGAGTGTAAAGCAAAGAGGCCAAAAACTCAGCAAAAGTTAATCGTATATCATAATAATATACTGAGAAAAAATGCCAAGAATAAATGTGTGCTGCCCTTGCAGCTGTTGACGAATTATCTTTCAACCAGATAGCAACGATCAGTTTCATAATTCATTAAGGGTGCTATGAGGGAAATGAAGTTCCTAGAGCACAGCTCGCCGACCATCATACGTAGCAAAGTGGCTGAACTAATGTTTGCGAATTCATAAATTGAGAAAAATTGAAATAAATTTACGTATAAATCTGAAGTAAATTTATCGCCGTTAATTATCGGTATCGCCGATAATTCACTAAAAGTTATCGATTATCGCCGTTAAAAAATTGCTACCGATAATGGAAACCCTAGTATTAACATAATTGGGTGTGTAATTACCACATTAATTCCACGAGCTTGCGAGTGGAATTCATGCAATAAATGCACGAGCTTGCGAGTGCATTTATTGGAGTAATTGCACGAGCTTGCGAGTGCAATTACGATGGTAATTTACACACCCAAGTGTGTATTTACTGTATTATTACTAGGGTGTAACAGAATTTCCCAACTTTGGCAACTCAATATATGCCTGGGGTAATTTCATACAGCCTGGGGTATAAGAATACGAAAAATCAAAAGATTTTTGGAAAAAAATATTTTTTGGGGCTTGCCAGATGGCAAAAACTTTTTTGCCTGTTAATTATAAAGGCAAATTGCCCAGGTGCTATAACTCAGAAACTACTTGTTTATGTAACTTCTCGTTGTGTTCATCGTTTTCTACAGGTGAGAAAATGGGGGTATAGGTCAAAGAATTATGCTTCTATCTCATTCAGGGGCTGAGATATGGCCGATTTTCGTATGCCCATATATGGTCAATGACCATATATGGTCATAACTTTAACGCCTAATAACTTCTTAACGGAATGAGATAGCAACGAAATTTTTGCACTTTTGTATACTAAGTCATACAGTACCCAAAGAACATGCCCTGGTGATCAGAATTGCTTGAAAATCATCAGAAGTGGCCGAATGGCAATATATGGCAATTGTGACGTCATCAAAATCGCCATATATTGCCAATCGGCCACTTCTGATGACTTTAAGGAAATTCTGATCACCAGAGCGTGTTCTTTGGGTATGACTTACATACATACATTTTGATACATTTTGAAGGGTTTAGCAGGGATCGCAGTTGGGATCAGTGATGTCCACGTACTCCATCTCCTCGTTCACAGCTCCAGTCAAGTAAGGAGTTGCTGTTTGGAGGTGTGTAACCCGTAACCGGTGGCTTATCCGGGTATTGTGCGAGGAAGTCTCCAAGGGCTACTTTGAATGCCTCTAGGGCTGTTGCGGAGTTGACTGATTTAGGGAGTAAGTTCCAGAGACGAGCTGACTTTACCCCGAATGAGTTGTCATAGGCAGTTGAGACTGAACGTTGTGCCTTGTAGTTGAATGGCAGGATCTTAGCCCGTATTCCGAGACGTTCATACCTGTAGAACTCTAAACCAGTGCTATTTGGGGCCTTGTTCTGCAGGATCTTCCAAGTATGAATTATCGTGTATCGTTCACGTCTGCGCTGGAGAGACATCAATCGCAGCTTCTTTAGCCGATCCCAATAGTCCATATCTTTGGTGCCAACTATGCGTTTAGTGAAATAACGCTGGATAGACTCCACTGCCTGGATATCCTTGATATAGTGGGGATCCCACACTGGACAACAGTATTCCAGTCTGCTCCGTATCAAGGACTTGAAGAGGGTCAGCATTGTCACCTCAGACCTATCCCGGAAAGTCCCAAGGACCCATGATGCGATCTTGCGTGAGTCTCTAACAACATTATTCACTTGAAGGGTCCAGCTACAGTCGTCAGTGATGTAAACACCGAGGTCTCTGACGGATGAGGTTGGCTGAAGGATATTTCCGTCGGGTGTTGTGTACTGCCTCAGCTCCGCGGTGAAAGGGAGGTTTCTTAGGAGGTACGAGTTGTTGAGACAGAAGTTCATTACCTCGAACTTATCCTGGTGGAGCACCATGTTATTGTTCAACGACCAACTAACAACTTGATCGAGGTCTGTCTGTAACAGGGCCTTGCATAACATGGTGATGATCTGACGCATGAGCTTAGTGTCATCAGCAAATGCCAGTGATTTTGAAGAGGCAATTTTGATGATCATGTCTATCACGTAAAGAATGAAGAATATGGGACCCAGAACAGTTCCCTGGGGAACACCACTATCAACATTCACGAATTCAGACTTTTTGCCATCGACAACCACGGCCTGACGTCTGTTGGAGAGGAATTCCTCTATCCATCTGAGCAGTTTGCCTTTGATACCATAGTGTTCTAGCTTTGCAAGCAGGATTCTATGATCTACTTTGTCGAAGGCTTTGCTATAATCCAGATAGATTATATCCACCTCGTTGCCATCCTTAAGGCCCTTGAGAATGTAGTCAAAGTGCTCCAAGAGTTGAGTTAGGCAACTTCTTGTCTTCCTGAAACCATGCTGATTGTCAGGAAGTATACCGTTAGTATACAAAAGTGCAAAAATTTCGTTGCTAACTCATTCCGTTAAAAAGTTATTAGGCGTTAAAGTTATGCCCATATATGGTCATTGACCATATATGGGCATACGAAAATCGGCCATATCTCAGCCCTTGAATGAGATAGAAGCATAATTCTTTGACTTATACCCCCATTTTCTCACCTGTAGAAAACGATGAACACAACAAGAAGTTACATAAACAAGTAGGGCAATTTGCCTTTATAATTAACAGGCAAAAAAGTTTTTGCCATCTGGCGAGCCCCAAAAAATATTTTTTTCCAAAATTTTTTTGATTTTTGGTTTTCTTATACCCCAGGCTGTATGAAATTACCCCAGGCATATTGAGTTGCCAAAGTCGGGAAATTCTGTTACACCCTAATTATTACCCTGCCATATACGCATCAATCAAAGGAGACGGTTTGAAACTTAGATACATTTTATTATGAATGAACGTAAATTACGTATTCGGACCCAATGTCTTATGGAGAATAGGTACACTATTTCATAATCGAAACAGGCTAAAATTTTGGACAAATTTGCCAGTGATGAAGTTGCAAAAATTCAACTACACATCATCATCGTGTCGGGGTCAATTCAGCGAATAAGTTCAAAAGTCCAAATGAATAATGATAGAACCAGCCCACAGCATTGATGCATACTGTAAAGTGTATGACGTAGTGTATGAATATCTACTTAATAAAAATTTTTATGATCTTATAATGCCATAAAAAACATGTATCATGAAAGCTAAGTACTCAATCGAAAACAAAACAATTCACACCACAACCATTAACAACTGACTCGAGAGCTACAATCATATGCGGAACTTGTATAGAAAAACACGATCACATGTGAATGAAGTCAGCTAAATATTTAGAATGTATCAAAGTGTATGTATGTAAGTATTGCTCCATAATTATCTTCATCCCGATCTAAAATAAGAAACAAACACTGACAGATAGAAATGACGGCACACAGAAATAATGCAAATGAAATTGATAAAACGGAGCAATACACCATATATATGGCGCCACAAGTCTGCGTTATATCTCTATCACTAGATAAATAAACATTGAAACACGGATGGAGTAATCAAGCGCGTCTGGGTGGCGCCATTTAGGTATATACGATAGTGTTCCTTTTATCTATTTTATCTTTTATCTTGTGTTGCCCTATAATACCGTTTAGATATATCGTATTTTATAAATTGTACTCTTTATTTACTTTATCTTGCGCTACCGAATGTACCATTTAGAATATAACATATATCGTACCGAACATATTGTGCTCCTTACCTATCACTATTTTATCTTGTTTTACAGTGTATATACGGTTAAGAATAAATTATATCGAATCGTTTTGTATACTGTATGAAAAGTGCGATAACAGATATCATGGGAGCTTATTATTCTGCTATTTACATTCTCACAAAGATAAGAAGATAGTACCTAAATAAGTTAGAATCTTGCGTATGGCCAATTCAGAAAATTTGTAGTAATTCAACAGTAGTAATTCAACAGTTGAGGTATAGTAATTACACACTTGACAGTAATTCAACTGCTGGGTACGATGATATTACATGATTAATTTTGCTCAAAAATTCTAAAAGTAATTACACTGCAGGGTAATTCCCGCCCTGGCCAGGGCGGTGACCTCCTGCATAAGAAAAAATAAAAATTTGAGAGACGTTTCTGGCCAGGGTATATAAGAGAGAATTTGGTGTCACAGGGTGTATAATAATAATAATAATAATATATAAGAGCTGATAATTCGGGACCCAACTTACAAAGCCGAGATCTCAAGAACGGGAAATGGTAGAGCCATGATCGAGGTCAGGTTTTGTTGATCTAAGATAGGAAAGTGTTATAGGCTATAAGAGAAGTTCTGGTGACGTCATTATCACGTCACTATGACGTCATCAATTTAGCGAAATTTTATTGCTTTTTTAGCGAAAATAGGCCATTTTCGAGCGCATTTTCACCAAGAAGGAAAGGAGATAGCTCCTTGATTTTTTTGGATAGGAGTTAGCAAATTTAAAGAGCTTTCAGAAAATCATATGGATCATTGGGCTATCTCGATTTTTCATCGAGATATACTCGATTTTCTAAGGTACGGTGAAAAATCGATTTCCAAATTATAGGACAAAATTTAAACGAGTGAGATGTCAAGAACTGCGACTTATCTTGAGCTGAGACCGGTCAAAATATGTTGTACTAAGGTGGAATTGTGTGATAGGCTATATGGAAAGTTGGTTTGAGCCTATTTGGGTGCTGTGATGACGTCATCAAAATCGCGTAAAACCACTAAAATAGCGTATTTTGCGATATAACGCTATTTTGCGCTACTTTGGACATCTCCAACTCAAAGACTTTTAATCGGATAATGTTTTACTTTGATATGCTGCTTTTATACCTTGAGATTTAGTTATAAAACGAATTTCATGGTAATCGGCCGAAAATGTTGTCATGAGAGGCCTTTTGGATATGGAGCTGCAAAATGCTCGAAATTACGTTTAAAACGAAAATTTGTTATGTATTCCTATTCTGTGATACGATGGACAGCTGATAGTGGTTTCTCCATGTCCCATAGTGAATAGGCATGGGAAATATACGATGGACTAGTGAAGCACGTGAGTTCACGCGGACGTTTTGTAGAAATTAGGGATTCGAAGAAATTGATATTTATACGGGATTTTCGACTTGATTACGTTGAAATGAGTTCAAATACGACTAATGTGCATGAAATTAGATCCAGTTGCTATATTTCAGCACGTAAGTTCACGTGGACGATTTGTAGAAATTAGGGGATTTAAAGGGATTTATATTTATACGCGATTTTCGACTTGATTACATTGAAACAAGTTCGATTACGATCAATGCATGTGAAATTGAAGCCGGATGCTGTATTTCGGCACGTGAGTTCGCGTCGATAAGGTGTAGAAATAAAGAAATACGTCAATTTTATTAATTCCAAGTTAGAATAACGTTGTATCGGACTGCGTGAAGTTTAGTTACGTTGGTTTCAACTGACAAAATGGATTGACCTCACCCAACTAGCAGGAGGTCACTACGACAACCGTCCAACGGTTTTGGAGGTCCTACTATAATTAAGGGGCCAGTGTCTCGTACAAACACATCTCAATAAATTCATTGTACCCCTTTCTTTCCACTCTACCCAGCTAGCACTAAAATAGTCCGCTATCTTAACTACCCCTCTGTCAGAGGCATGAATATACCGCCATTCGACCGTTGTAACCTGGAAGATGGAGGAGGTGACGCCGATCTCAGCCCCATGTTGCAGATAGCTGAGATTCCCGTGCAGGAGAGGATGTGAACACCAGGTCTGAAGTACTGTAAAATAGTTTTCACAGCATATGTAGTGTCCTCCTTGTACGGAGAATAACGTATTGAGGCGTCGTCCTCACACCATTCTCTCCTGTAGAATAAAGTAATGATAGACAAAATCAAATGGGGGTTTACGTTAATCAAGATATTATTTGGGACCTGATTACCATCTACCACAAAAGTGGGTCACACCTCGCATCTGGAAGTTATGCCCTGATCAGCCCCATCTTGACTTCAATTATACATTTGACGCCTCTAATCATGAATCAAGTCTGACACCGTGGGATAAAATCAGGGGTATTCTGGTAGGCCAGGAGACATGACAAAACGTATTTTATAATTAAGGGGCCAGTGTCTCGTATAAACAAATACATCTCAATAAATTCATTGTACCCCTTTCTTTCCACTTCCACCAGCTAGCACTAAAAATAGTCCGCTAACTACCCTGTCAGAGGCATGAATATACCAAGCCATTCGCCCGTTGTAACCTGGAAGATGGAGGAGGTGACGCCGATCTCAGCCCCATGTTGCAGATAGCTGAGATTCCCGTGCAGGAGAGGATGTGAACACCAGGTCTGAAGTACTGTACAATAGTTTTCACAGCATATGTGTCCTCCTTTGTACGGAGAATAACGTATTGAGGCGTCGTCCTCACACCATTCTCTCCAGAATAATAGAATGATAGACAAAATCAAATGGGGGTTTACGTTAATCAAGATATTATTTGGGACCTGATTACCATCTACCACAAAAAGTGGGTCACACCTCGCAGCTGGAATGTATGCTCCTGATCAGCCTTATCTTGACTTCAATTATTCATTTGGACGCCTTTAATCATGAATCAAGTCTCGGACACCGTGGGGATAAATCAGGGAGTATTCTGGTAGGCCAGGGGAGAATGTGACAAAACGTATTTTACTATTTTATATTTAAGGGGCCAGTGTCTCGTATAGGTAAACAACACATCTCAATAAATTCATTGTATCCATTTCTTTCCACTCTACCCAGCTAGCACTATAATAATATGATAATAGTCCGCTATCTTAACTACCCTCTGTCAGAGGCATGAATATACTGCCATTCACCGTTGTAACCTGGAAGATGGAGGGAGGTGACGCCCATCTCAGCCCCTATGTTGCAGATAGCTGAGATTCCTGTGCAGGAGAGGATGTGAACACCAGGTCAGAAGTACTGTACAATAGTTTTCACAGCATATGTGTCCTCCTTGTACGAGAATAACGTATTGAGGCGTCGTCCTCACACCATTCTCTCTCCTGTAGAATACAGGAATGATAGACAAAATCAATGGGGCTTACGTTAATCAAGATATTATTTGGGAATCTGATTACCATCTACCACAAAAAGTGGGTCACACTCGCAGCTGGAATGTATGCTCCTGATTAGCCCTATCTTGACTTCAGTTCAATTATACATTTGGACGCCTTAATCATGAATCAAGTCTCGACACCGGGGATAAACTGGGGTATTTTGGTAGCTAGGGAGAATACGACAAAACGTATTTTATAATTAAGGGGCCAGTGTCTCGTATAGGTAAACAACACATCTCAATAAATTCATTGTATCCATTTCTTTCCACTCTACCCAGCTAGCACTATAATAATATGATAATAGTCCGCTATCTTAACTACCCCTCTGTCAGAGGCATGAATATACCAAGCCATTCGACCGTTGTAACCTGGAAGATGGAGGAGGTGACGCCCATCTCAGCTCCCATGTTGCAGATAGCTGAGATTCCCGTGCAGGAGAGGATGTGAACACCAGGTCAGAAGTACTGTACAATAGTTTTCACAGCATATGTGTCCTCCTTGTACGGAGAATAACGTATTGAGGCGTCGTCCTCACACCATTCTCTCCTGTAGAATACAGGAATGATAGACAAAATCAAATGGGGGTTTACGTTAATCAAGATATTATTTGGGACCTGATTACCATCTACCACAAAAAGTGGGTCACACCTCGCAGCTGGAATGTATGCTCCTGATTAGCCCTATCTTGACTTCAATAGTTCAATTATACATTTGGACGCCTTTAATCATGAATCAAGTCTCGGACACCGTGGGGATAAATCCGGGGGTATTTTGGTAGGCCAGGGGAGAATACGACAAAACGTATTTTATAATTAAGGGGCCAGTGTCTCGTATAGGTAAACAACACATCTCAATAAATTCATTGTATCCATTTCTTTCCACTCTACCCAGCTAGCACTATAATAATATGATAATAGTCCGCCTATCTTAACTACCCTCTGTCAGAGGCATGAATATACCAAGCCATCTTTACCGTTGTAACCTGGAAGATGGAGAGGTGACGCGATCTCAGCTCCCATGTTGCAGATAGCTGAGATTCCCTGTGCAGGAGGATGTGAACAACAGGTCCAAGTACTGTACCTAACAATAGTTTTCACAGCATATGTGTCCTCCATGTACGGAGAATAATGTATTGAGGTGTCGTTCCTACCCATTCTCTCTGTAGAATGGTGTCAGTGGTGTACCTTCATTTTTAACAACGGTACCTTATTTACAACGGTACCAATTAAAAAAACAATTTAAGCAAGACAAGTAAGAAAGCAATTTATACAAGAAAATGTGAAAGAAATAATGACGAGAACCACAATACAAGTCCATATACGCCGCTGACACCAC
Source organism: Beroe forskalii (assembly GCA_011033025.1). Taxonomy (NCBI): domain Eukaryota; kingdom Metazoa; phylum Ctenophora; class Nuda; order Beroida; family Beroidae; genus Beroe; species Beroe forskalii. The sequence goes on from WFMF01000132.1 coordinate 306,954, forward strand.
TTTGTCATCGATGACGAACAGCGACGTATGCTCATTCCACATACCAACTCTATGACGTTGACACCACTCAGCACCCAATCAAGCATGACGAAAAATGTTACGTGCACATACCAACTCTATGACGTTGACACCACTTTGCAACCAATCAGACATGACGAATAGCTTATACAATCTCATGCGGATCTCGTATAAGATTAAAGAAAAAACACGATCACATGTGAATGTAGTCAGCTAAATCTTTAGAATGTATCAAAATGTATGTATGTACTCCTCAGTTAAACATTAAGTATTGCACCATAATCATTATCTTCATCCCGATCTTAAGTAAGAAACGAACACTGGCAGACAGAAATAATGCAAATGAAATTGATAAAACGGAGCAATACACCATACATACGGCGCCACAAGTCTGCGTTATATCTCTTACACTAGATAAATAAACATTGAAACTTGGATGGAGTTATCAAGCGCGTCTGGGTGGCGCCATGTAGGTATATACGATAGTGTTCCTCTTATCTATTTTATCTTTAATCTTGTGTTGCTCTGTAATATCGTTCAGATATATCGTATTTTATATATTGTGCTCCTCATTTACTTTATCTTGTGCTACCGAATGTACCATTTATAATGTAACATATATCGTACCGAACATATTGTGCTCCTTATCGCTATTTTATCTTGTTTTACAGTAAATATTATACAGTACGGTTAAAAATAAATCGTTTTTGATATGAATACTGCGATAACAGATATCATGGTGGCTTATTATTCTCTAATATATAAGCATCCGCACAGAGATTGTAAATAGGTAGAAATCGTGCAAATGGCCGTTTCAGAAAATTTGTAGTAATTCAACAGTAGTAATTCAACAGTTTGGAATAGTAATTCAAAACTTGAATAGTAATTCAACAGCTGATGTATAGAAATTACACACTTTACAGTAATTCAACTGCTGGGTACGGTGATATTCAGATATTACATGATTAATATTGCTCAGACATTTGAAAATTAACTACACTGCAGGGTAATAATACAATAAGTTGTAAGACATCGTGTAGTAAAACCCATATTATGTACAGTGCACATGCATTGATCGATAACCAAGGGATCGATAAAGACGCGCATTTTAATTTTAAAGTGCACGCAATTTATTTTTCACATAATTTCGAAAACCTTTAAGTTTACTCGTTTTTATCGATCGATACTAACTAAGACACGCGCCTATTGGGTCCATTTTGAGATTCTTCCCGAAGGCGTAAGCCCCAGGGATGTATCCGGTTTTGAACTGCTACCCGAAGGGCGAGGGTCTAAACTAATATGAACTCGATAAGGCAAGTGGCTATGATTATAGACCCACATGAAAAAGTCAGAATGTGCTACTCCTTTAACAAGAATTGCGCCTGCCGGCGCATTTCTTGTGCCCTTTGTTCCGGTATGCAGGCGCTTAATTTCCTGTTCCCCGGGGCTGGTATAAAACATGCTGTCATTTGATCGTTGACCATTGTCCGTCTGACGTCTCATTTACTGACATGATGAGTTGACGATGAAACACTGCTATCAAGTGTCACACTGTCACATCATAATACCAAAGTACCAATATCATTGAATCAATTTTATAAATATTCGTTCATAAGTAAGTAAGTATAGACTGAAAACAATAATTGTGCTCATTTTCTCTAACATCGGCGAGCGCTTAAATTTCAGGAAAGTTCGTACGTGATCACAAATCGCACGTGCATTTTATTGCGCGCGCAACACCTGCCATGTTCTGTTTGCGCAACACCTGCCATGTTCTGTTTCCGTTTACGCGCGTACCCATTCATTCTTAGTTTGTTTCCTTTTGAGTTTTGTGTGATATCTCGTGCTCATATTTATCGTAAGCGTTTCCATTTATGACAATGATTATATCATACGAAATCGCATTATTTCTGTCCTTGCAAGTTTCTGCAGTTTGAGTTTATATTGCTCAGCTATCACAGTCAGAGCTCACTTTAAAATTAAAAAAAAACAAAAAAAAACTTGATCAAGGATTTCTCATGGTGACTATTGATATTCAACCAAATGCAATGTACCTTAGTACACCTAAGAACGGCATCACGTAATTGGCGCGCACTTTAAGATCGGCGCACTTTATTAGTGCGGTTTTTTTGACTTGAGATCGAAAACGATAATCGATATGGAATTGAGAACCGAAATATAAAATAATTCGAAAAACGCAAAATTCACGAAATTGTTCGCCAATTTCATGTGCACTTAATTACTGTACACTTAATTAGTGCGGTTTTTCCCAAACCGCACTAATTAAGTGACATATCGTTCTAAGTGTACTAGTACTTCTGGGCGTCGAAATGTGATTTTAAGATCAACCTTGCCAACTTGAAGATAAAGAGAAGGATTACTAACCAAGATCGAAGGGTCGGATATCGTAAATTAATCAGGTACCGGGACAAAATTTCATCTCTCTTTCCTCAGTACAATTGCTAAGGTCAATCATCATTGATCGAACTCAAATTGCTCATTGTCAATTGTCTCTTATTTAATAGAAAAATGTTAATTTGACTGAAACCCAATCAAATTTGATGGAGTTCCTAGAAAATCGTTAGACATTCGTGCACCTCTTGTCCTTGACAAATTTGGTAAAAATATGATGAATATTATGAATATTATGAAAAAGAATCAATTTCCAAATTTCTACATTAGGATGGACAGAGGATCGAACTGAACACCAGTAACTCAGTAAGCTAGCTCCAGTGCACACCGTACCGGATGCCACTACACCAAGCTATATTGGCGCGAGTGATATTATAAAGGAGCAGTTGAATGTATGAAAATGGAGCATACATACACACATACACATTACATACCAAATTCCGTCGCACCACCTATTTCAGATTTAACAGTACGCGTAAAGGTAGTATACACACAACCCCCACAAAACACGATCTCTGCTAACCTCTAATGCCTTTTGTAAAACAAAAACGCGATTGGGAACAGGAAAAAATGATAGACATAGAACGGTCTAGAAGGAACATAAGAAAGTAAGAATCCATATGCACACACACATACTATGGTCATTATTGCACTGGGCATAAATGATTTGTGCACGCGGAAAAATGGCCGAGCGCCGTTCACAGGACATGCCCTAGCAGACTGGGTGGAGCGGAGACTCGGTCGGGCCTGCAGGGACAACCCGGGGACCACTTTTGTGTTTAGCTCTGTGTTGCACACAACACACAGGTGGCTGAACGCGGAAGTGGACCGGTTTAACCGGGCAATGTATGAACTATCAGGCTATGTCAGGAACCTTGAGTTCCTTGACAACCACTCAGCACTCAGGCGAGATGAAATCTCACGGCATCTAGGCAGTGTGCTAGATTTATCGGACTCTCGGGGCACACATCTCACCTTGCGAGCTAAGAAACTCCTCACCAACACCCTTGTGTATGCGTGTGAATTCATTAGTGGTAGACGTTATGGGAAATATTCAGGCCGTAGGGTCGGTAGCTGGAGCTGGCCGTGCAGGTATGAATACGCAAGCAGTGATTCGCGGGGTATTTCATGAACGTGTTTTTGTCTGTGATGAGTGCAGTGAATCGTGAGCGAGACTTATAGCCCAGCCGTCCCAGCAATACATCAATACTCCAATACTCCATAACTTTCTTAGTTTCTTAGACATAGTCCAATTTATCATTTATCATCTTTCTAACTTACTGAAATCGAATGATTATGTAGAGTCGACGGGAAGAAAACAAAACAAAACGTACAAATTAACACCAAATAATCAATCGCACATCCGCCACATACAGAAATGCGGGCTTATCAGCACACAGGGGTTGCTAATTCACTGTCATTTGCCTCGCGATTAATACCAGTACCACAGGACGCGCGCAACCAACTCGCATGATTTCGAGCAGTAATAACCTTCAAAAATCCGCCTATTTATCACACGCAACCAGAAAATGTACAGTAAACTATCCCATTCTCTTGGCTTTAAACACTGAACATACCATATAGATTCTTCCGCAGACAGAACCCGGGCGATTTTTAGATATCAGGCAGGCTCGGTTGAGTGCAATGAGTACTGTTATAGTAGAAAGTCAGGGCTTCATCAGATTATCTAGATTTAACGGATATTTACAGTTTTATAAACACAGTATTTCTCTTCATTCTCTCATCCCACCCCCACCCAGATACGTAGTTAGATAGTAGCAAGAACCGGAACAGGCTGTCAGCCTCCTTCTTACACACGTGACTTGATTGTCGTCGCTAAGTAAGGAGGCGGATAGTTGTATTCTATTCCTTGCTTTTGTAATCTCCAATCACCGCTCACCACTTCACCCAATTCATCGCTTTTAAAGTTGTATATTTAGTATTTACTTACTGTATATTTATTCAGTTTTACGTATATTAATTTTCATTTTATAAAGGTAAATCTTAAGTACTCAGAAAACGCCAGACTTTTAAGCCTCTAAAAGTAAGTAGTATCTTAGTAGTATGACTTTAACTAGATTAAGATGTGATGAATGTAATGTAAAAATCCCAAAAAAACAATGCATTTTAAGATGTGACATCTGTGATAAGATAAAACATTCAAGGTGCCAAAACCTGACTAAGTCTGATGCAAGCTACATTGAGCACCTGAAACTTCAATGGACATGCACACAGTGCATTACAGATATCTTACCTGTAAATGCGGTAACGAGGCCGCGTTCTAAAAACAATGGCTCTGCTCCAAGGTTCAAAATACAATGCGCGGCATGTAATGGCTTCTGTTACTCAGAAAGAAATGTGAGAGTATGCACGTGGTGCGAGGGCCAGGTTCATGTTAAGTGCTGGAAGGAAGGTATCGGGTGTATCTCATGTTGTGAGCAAATGATCCCCGGGTACCATGCATATCACTATGAGCTATTTGATTCTCTAGAATGCAAGAATAACTACACTTACAACCCATACAGCTCCAAACACTTCACAATGCAAATCGGTAATGAGTTCGATACAGAGAGCAGTTCAAATGGCTATAAAATGGGTGGACTTAACTCCGCCGCGGACCCGCTGCGGACCCGGTGGACCCGCTGCGGGTCCGCCGCGGACTCCACTAAAGTCCACCATAAATTTTTTTTGGTGGACTTTGGTGGACCCGCAGCGAACTTTTCAAAACTCCGCCGCGGAGTGGTGGGTCCGCTGCGGGTCCGCTCGGGCTCCGCCGCGCACTGGTGGACAGTCCACCGAAAAAGTCCACCAAAAAAGTCCACCGTGGACTAAAATAATGGTGGAGGTAAGTCCGCCGCGGAGTCAGTGGACTCCACCGGTGGAGTCTACTGGCGGAGTCGAGTCCACTGGCGGACTCCACCAGTGGAGTCCACTGGTGGACTCGACTCCACCAGTGGACTCAACTCCGCCAGTGGACTCGACTCCGCCAGTGGACTCCACCGGTGTAGTCCACCAGTAAACTCCATTAGTGGAATCTGCCAGTGGACTCCGCCATTAGGGCTGTATGGTTTTTGGAAAGGAGTGCCATGTGCAGTACACATAGCTTGGCTAGTGTCCCATATAACTCTGAGCTCTTCATTATCGATGATAATGACGTCACTCAGAAAATACATTTAAGCGCACCTAGCGCTTTAAGGGTTAGTGTTAGGGTCAGGATTTGTTAGGGTTAGGGTAAGGATTAAGGTTAGGGTTTTGGTTAGGGCCATATTTAGGCTTAGGATACAGAAAAATTGACGTTTAGATCTGTGACGTCACTCAGCCAGAGTTATATGGGACACATACCCATAGCTTTCTCAGATTCGGTCGATATTTCAAAGGGACCATCCATAAAGGGCGTGAGAAGATCCTCTCAGATTTGATCGATATTTCAAAATCAATTTGGGGGCCATCCATAAAGGACGTCCGCAAAATTTTGGCCATTTCAGACCCCTACCTCTTCCTTGTCTGCAATCCAGAAACCCCTAATAGTAATTTCAATGCTTTTTCCAGCTGGAATTGGAAAAAGGGTGTGTCCGGTGCGAACGTGAAATTAAGGATTTGACCAAAGATAAACATGTCACACCTCTTTTTAAGACAAATGGGGGATAATTAGATTACCACCAAAAAGTTGATATTAGCCCAAATCTGAGAGGGTCCTGGGGGATTCTGGCCAATACGTCTACCATGTAAACGAGAGCCTTCATTTTCCATGACAATGACGTCACTCAAAAAAAGCGCATCTAGCGCTTTGAAGGTTATGGTCGGGATTAGGGTCAGGATTTGTTAGGTTTAGGGTTAGGATTAAGATAAGGGTTTTGGTAAGAGTCTCGGTAAGGTTTAGGATAGAGAAAAATTGACCTTCGGATCTGTGACGTCACTCAGCCCCGTTTACCTTATCGGACATAATTATCACGGAAATTAAATTCACGCTGAGCACCTCAGCGTGAATATTAATGTCCGTGAAAATTTTGTCCGTGATACTAATGTCCGTAATATTCAGGTCCGTGAAAATTAAGTCCGGCATTTCGTCCTAAAATTTATAGGGTAGAGACGCAAAATTTCTGACCTCCTCTCTTGAAATGCACAAATAATAGAATTTGTAAGGAAATTATGCTTCTTTTTAATGCTTAGTACCTGCAATATGGAAATTTATCATATTTATTAAAGAAAAATATTGAAAAAATCTTCAATTCAAGCATTCAAGTGGGGAAAATGGGAGAAATCGAGCCGATAATTTTGAAGATTTTTGAAATTTGAAGTGGCTGGATCGAGCGTGAATATTAATGACCGTGAAGTTTTATGTCCGTGAAACTAAAGTCCGTGATAATTATGTCCGATAAGGTATATCGGACATAATGCGGACGTCTGCAATTCATCATCATGGAAATTTTGAGCGATTTGACGGCTATTTCACCAGAAAATCATGGAATTTTGCGGCCAAAAATGTTATCCGCGAGAGGACTCCGCTGGTGGAGTTGGACTCCACCTGTGGACTCCACCTGTGGACTCCGCTGGTGGAATCCACCTGTGGACTTCGCCGGTGGACCAAAGTCCGCTGGTGGAGTCCACCTGGGGAGTCCACCGGTGGACAAAAACTCCGCGGTGGACTCCAATCCACGGCGGACTTTCTTCCCTGGTGGACTTTTTTGGTGGACTTTTTCGGTGGACTGTCCACCAGTGCGCGGCGGAGCCTGAGCGGACCCGCAGCGGACCCACCACTCCGCGGCGGAGTTTTGAAAAGTCCGCTGCGGGTCCACCAAAGTCCACCAAAAAATTTTTATGGTGGACTTTAGTGGAGTCCGCGGCGGACCCGCAGCGGGTCCACCGGGTCCGCAGCGGGTCCGCGGCGGAGTTAAGTCCACCCATTTTTTAGCCGTTCAAATAGTATGTGGAATGATATCTCAGAGTTACTTGTAAACTGTAAGTACAAACAACCTAAGTATGTAAAACCATCGAATGAGCAGGAACTCAGCATTCTTTCGTTGAATATACAAACTCTCCATAGTAAAATTGGCAACGTGCGGGATGACATAGGTTTTTACCAAAAATTTGACGTTTTACTGTTTCAAGAAACCAATACCATCCTGGACAAACTGCCAAATGGTATCTCCGATATTCTAATCGAAGGGTTTCACGAACCAATACTTCAGGATCCGATCCGATCGACAGGTAAAGGTGGTGGCTTAGCTATATACGTAAATGAGGCGATTTGTGATTTCGAGGACATCGTTACTAATATAAATCCAAATCCCGAACCAGAAAACACATGTGGAGAGTTCCAATTCATCAAAATTAAAAACTGTAAGTTTGACAATAAGACTTTTATATTAGGTAATGTATACCGCTCACCTTCTAGAATTCCTGATGCATTTAATTCCCTTTTTGATACCATACTACAAAAACTGCACCGACACACGAAAAATAACGTAATGTATATTGTGGGGGACTTTAATCAAGACCTTATAAAACATGACTATGATACCAATTGCCAGAATTTAGTCGATACCGCTGTCAGCCACGGATTTGTGCAACTTGTTTCGCGCCCAACACGTGTAACTGACAAATCTGCAACTTTAATAGATCATGTTTATACCAATAATGTCGATAGTACGCTGAGCTGTAACATTCTCACTGTAAGTCTGACAGATCACTTAGGAATACACACCAAAGTATCTCTAAAATCTAACAGTGAAAACTTGGCACGTAGAACGCGAAAAGAGGACAAAGAGAACCGCGAATACAGAGTATTTAATGATGCTAATGATGCTAAATTTAAACAACTTATCGAAAATGAGACTTGGGATATTTTTTCTAATGAAAAGGACGCACAGGCACAGTATGACGCATTCTATGACTTATACATCCGACATTATAACGAGGCATATCCTTTGAAATCGCAATGTTCACGTCGCAAAAATGAAAGAAGAAATCCTAAGCCTTGGATTCTCCCCTGGCTTGAGGTTGCCTGTGCTCGAAAAAACCTATTGTACCATGAGTTTGTTAAGGAACCCTCATTAGAAAAGAAAGGTAAGTATGATAAAATGAAGGAATTTTGCTTAAAGCACGTTAACCTTGCAAAAGCGCAGTATTACAAAAAATATCTTGAGAATTACAAGGATAACTCAAAAAAACAATGGCAATTAATCAATAATCTCCTCGGCAGGAAGTCCAAATCTAAAGGGATTAGAAAATTAATCGATGAGAAAGGTAATGTTACCAATACAGCCACTGATATTGCTGAAAAGTTCAATGACTATTTCTCCAACATCGCAGCAGAGCTTAAGGCCAAGATGGACCCTGAATTTCACGAGAAAAATGACGCACACAGAAAATTCTTAACCGATCGTGTGGAAAATAGTATTTTCATCTGTTCCGTCGCTCCAAGCGACATCCATAAAGTCATAAAAAATTTTAAAAACAAGGCCACGCAGGATTTGAGAATAAGCTCTCTTAAATTAGCTAACGAGTCCAGGTCTTTCACAGCGGCGCTTGCGAAGGTTATAAACAAATCATTTGACGAGGGTGTTTTCCCAGAGCAGCTGAAAACGGCAAGGGTGGTACCTATATTCAAAGAAGGATCGAAAACTAGTGTTGGAAACTACAGGCCTATTTCGCTTTTGGCGTCGTTCTCTAAAATATATGAAAAACTTATGCATAACAAAATCATGAATTTTCTCGAATCCAACGAGTCACTGTCTGATATGCAGTATGGCTTTCGGCCAGGGAGATCTTGCGAGCATGCCTTGTTGAAAGCCCAAGATTCACTTTTAAATTCATTAAATAAGCGCCAGATATCGCTCCTATTACTTATTGATTTTAGCAAGGCTTTTGATATGGTTGAACATAACATACTACTCGACAAGCTAGAGCACTATGGCATCAGAGGCGTTGCATTAAAATGGATGGCTTCTTATCTGAATAACCGAAAGCAATTTGTAACCATTAACGGCTCAGACTCATCCACAAGATCCATGAACTATGGCGTACCACAAGGTAGTATTCTAGGTCCTTTACTATTCATAGTATACATAAATGACATTCCAAATGTCTTGCCAACAGCAAAGTTCATTCTCTACGCTGATGACGCGAACATAATCATAACAGGATCGAACATTGACGAGGTCTGCTCTGAGCTAGGTGTGCTCACCAAGGTTTTACCACAATGGGTGGGCCACAATGGTCTAGCTCTGAACTTAAAAAAGACAAAATATATGTTATTCTCGAGGTCGCACAAGGAGCTGAGCTTCCCTCTTAAATTATGCAACAAAACTATTGACCGGGTTTCTGAAACAAGGTTTCTTGGTGTAATAGTCGACGAGAAATTGACCTGGTCCAAGCACATAGAGACTGTGAGAAGTAAAATGTCACGATACATAGGCATAATGTACAAGTTGAAAAATAAATTGCCATTGAAAGCAAGGTTGCAGATCTATCATAGTTTTATTCAATCGCATGTAAACTATTGTTCACTGGTTTGGGGATTCGCGTCAAAAACGTATTTAGATAGTATCTTCTCCAAACAAAAGAAAGGCATGCGAGCTATCGTCCCCGGTTTCATCAACTACAGATACAGAGACGGTGAAATCCCGGGACACACTAAGAAATACTTTCTTGAATACAGCATCTTAACCATACAGAGTATCATAGTTGCAAACGCCCTGACTTTCATACACAAGGTACGCTATTTCAACTCCTCCCTGCCTAAATCGGTCGCAGAAACCATCGCAAATGACTCACCCCAACTTGGAGCGGACCATGTGTCGTGCCAAGACTGGTTATCAAAATTTCATAATAACATCTATCTAAAATCAGTCTTTTACAAGGGACCTTTGCTTTCCTGTGAGCCGCGTTTCGCTGAATTAGTAACCCCTGAGAATATACTAAAAGTCAAACTATTCAAAAAAAGCGTTAAAGAAAAAATGGTAAAAATACAAGCAATAGGAGACAGTGACACGTGGACTTCAGATAATTTTCCCCTTTTTAATATAGCTGGGCTACGGAAATCCTCACGTATCAAAAATTTGGAATGCAAATGAATTTCCTATCAGAGAACTAAAAACATTAGCTTAGTAACTTAGTAGCTTAGTTAGTTCATATCTCTATCTATACAAAAAGTAGGTAAATGAGTATTGATTGATCGTTGATGTATATGCACACTTCACAAGGACGGCAACGAGCTGGGTTTGTAAGTTACTAAATAACAGTATATGATGCAAAGTTATAGCACTATGCGCATGCTGCAGTTTTATTTTTAAGTTCCCATAAGAATTATTTCTTATTAGGCGATTATTATCATATTAAATGCATTTATAGTAATATTATTATGACGATTGTGAAAGTAGATATATATTGAATTTAATGTTATTGTAATAAAGATTTCGGCACATTGCCAGCCCCACCGTGGGTTTCCAAACAAACAAACACTTAAACCCCCTGATCCGCAGAAGAAGCAACTGAGCGTATCGGCGGTGTCCTCCCCTACTCCCAAGTCTCGGCCCCTGTCTCCTGCCTTCTTCAGCACCCCCAACTCCCCCATTCCGGAAGACCTGATTCTCGACCTCATGCCTTCCCTTGAGGCCCTGGAGCGGCACGACCACGATCTCATGATGAGCGACCTCTTCAACAACCCGGGTATGTGGGCGCACACTTCGGAAATCATGAGATTATCAGTGCTGAAATATCCAATCGGTGCCATTGATACGGTTGTGGATGTACTGTTAAATTAGTAACACCCCTCCTCCCCCTTCCTCACCTCTTCCACCTCTCCTTCCCTCCCCTCCCTTTCTCACCTTCCCCTCCCTTCTTCAACCCCCCCCCCTTTCTTGACCTCCTCCCCTCCCTTTCTCACCCCTCCTCTTCTCACATTCTCACCCTCCCATACCTTACTCACCCTCCCTCTCTTCCTCCTCCTCCACTACCCCCTCCTCTCCCTTCCCCACCATTCCCTCCCCCTCCCCCCCCCTTCCTCACCTTTTCTACCTCCAGTCTCCTCCCCTCCCTCCTCACCCCCTCCCTCCCTTCTCTTTCCCTACCCTTCCTCTCTTCCCCACCATTCCTCAGCCCCTCCCCCTTCTTCACCTTTTCTACCTCTCCAGTCTCCTCCCTCCCTCCTCACCCCTCCCCTCCCTTCCTCTTCCTCCCCTACCCCTTCCTCTCTCTTCCCCACCATTCCTCACCCCCTCCCCCCCTTCTTCACCTTTTCTACCTCTCCAGTCTCCTCCCCTCCCCTCCTCACCCCCTCCCCTCCCTTCCTCTTCCTCCCCTACCCCTTCCTCTCTCTTCCCCACCATTCCTCAGCCCCTCCCCCCCTTCTTCACCTTTTCTACCTCTCCAGTCTCCTCCCCTCCCCTCCTCACCCCCTCCCCTCCCTTCCTCTTCCTCCCCTACCCCTTCCTCTCTCTTCCCCACCATTCCTCACCCCCTCCCCCCCTTCTTCACCTTTTCTACCTCTCCAGTCTCCTCCCCTCCCCTCCTCACCCCCCCTCCCTCCCTTCCTCTTCCTCCCTACCCCTTCCTCTCTCTTCCCCACCATTCCTCACCCCTCCCCCTTCACCTTTTCTACCTCTCCAGTCTCCTCCCCTCCCCTCCTCACCCCTCCCCTCCCTTCTCTTCCTCCCCCTACCCCTTCCTCTTCCCCACCATTCCTCACCCCCTCCTCCCCCTTCCTCCCCTCCCTTCCTCACCTCCTCCCCCTTCTTCACCCTTCCCCTCCCTTCCTCACCTCATCTCCCTCCCTCACCGGTCCCTTCCTCACCCCTCCTCTCCCCTCCCTTCCTCATCCTCCCCTTCCTCATCCTCTCCTTCCTTCCTCACCCCTCCTCTCCCTTCCTCACCCCTCCCTTCCTCACCATCCCCTCCCTTCCTCACCCCTCCCTTCCTCACCCCTCCCTCCCTCACTCTCCCCTCCTCTCCATTCCCCACCATTCCTCACCCCCTCCCCTCCTCTCCTCACCCCCTCCCTTTCTCACCCCACTCCTCATCCTCCTCCCTCTCTCCCAGGTGAGAGTAGAGACGCCCCAGTGAGAGGTCCTGGTTCCACCAGCAGACGGCGGAAGAGAAGAAGTCAGCAGACCCCCACCTCCGAATCTTCTAAGATAGTGGCTCTAAGGGAGAGGTAGCGGGTTTTAAGGGTGCAGGGACACAGCTCCCGGGTTGCTAATTATTTTGTAGAAAAGTAGAAGGGCAGAAGAGAACAGACAAAACCGCTGTTGCCAGCAAAGGCTAAAAGGGCAACAAGATGATGCAAAGAAATGGGCATTGGATATTAATTCCTGGCCATCTAAAACACTCAACTATGAATTACGATAGGCTTTTTAGGATACAAACTAACAGAATGCTTTATTAGATTTTGTCATATCCGACTGGATTTTCCATAATTGAGACGGTTAAGGTCATGTGACAACTTTGCAAATTTATAAAGGTTGATTTTTTGTTTTGCTAGTTTTTGTTTAACTTTAAATATAATTCCCAATTTGATCTAATATTGATATGCCAAGTTTTAGGAGTAGGCGAGAATACATGGTTTTAACAATAATGATTCTGCTAGTGCTAGTACAGTAGTAACTTAGTAAATTTTCTAATTTCAGGATCAAAATGGTTTTTGCATGACTCATGACTAGAATTAGAAAATAACTATAATTGACTCTAAAAAGTAAAGCTTTGCCTGAGTTGATAATAGTGAATTGAAGAGGTAAATCATCATAATTAACTTTTTTAAATTCTTTAAGTTATGCTTGGCTGTACATATTGTAAACTTAAACAATGCTGTTTATTTGTAATTATATGATTAATTGAACCCCACTTAAAAGTACAACGTTCACGTAAACCTATTTATTTTTCGAGGACAATGTGATTTATGATTATCAGATTTCTATTTAAGTGCCAAATATTGTTAAATTTGCGTTTAGTTATAAAATATTGAATAAGTTTGCTATGAGTTTGATAATTCTCTATCATCTATGATTTCTTATCGTTATGTTTGCACGGACTCCATTTTGCGCAATGTGCACAATCTGGACATGTGTTGTCAGACATGTGTTGTCGAAGACGAAGAGGTCAGACAACGTCTGACAAAACATGTGTACTTAAACTTTCTAAGCCCGCATAGGTGTGCGTATGCGCCGCGGCCGCGCGCTTCCCTACGGTCTTCGTGTTTAGCATAAGCAATAGATCTTGCTAAACACGTATACCCCTGTTTGTCATACGAATATGTCTGACCGGACCCACTGTCCTTATTGTCCTTAACCATAGCCCTAAGAAAAACATTATCCTTACCCTAAACCTGATTAATCCTTACTCTAACCAGAGCCCTCTTTTGCGCGCGCGCCGTCGTTTCACTCCTAGTACTCCTCAAACTTCGCCGATTGGCGTTAGTACCTGGTTAGGTGAAATCCTTCCTAAGCCCGCATATTGCTAAGCCCGCATAGGTGTGTGTACGCGCGCGGCGCTTCCCTACGCGGACAGGGATATACGTGTTTAGCAAGTGGCAAGCCCGCATAGCTATAGGTGTGTACGCGCCGCGCGAGCTTAGCTTCCCTGTTCTGAGGAAGCGCGCCGCGCGACGATAACAGGGGTATACGTCGCGTGTTTAGCAAGTGAAATCCTGACCCTAACCCTTGGTAAACACGTATACCCCTGTTATCGTTGCGCGGCGCGCTTCCTCCCGTAGGGAAGCGCGCACACACACCTGTGCGGGCTTAGGAACCTATATCCTTAAAGCGCTAGGTGCGCTAAACTATATTTTCTTGCCAGACGTTGCCTGCCAGGCAACGCCTGGCAAATATTTTCTGAGTTACGTCATTGTCATAGATAATAAAGGCTACCGTTTATATGGGAGACTGACCGCTAGCGCTCCCGTTTACATGGGAGACTAAAAGATGAAAGACAATGCCGTGGTGATCTGTTTAGCTCTCTGATAAAGGCAGTTCTTTCATAATTGTCAGACGTTGTCTTCGGCGGACGTTGTCTTCGGCGGACGTTGTCTTCGGCGGACGTTGTCTTCGGCGGACGTTGTCTTCGGCGGACGTTGTCTTCGGCGGACGTTGTCTTCGGCGGACGTTGTCTTCGGCGGACGTTGTCTTCGGCGGACGTTGTCTTCGGCGGACGTTGTCTTCGGCGGACGTTGTCTTCGGCAGACGTTGTCTTCGGCGGACGTTGTCTTCGGCGGACGTTGTCTTCGGCGGACGTTGTCTTCGGCGGACGTTGTCTTCGGCGGACGTTGTCTTCGGCGGACGTTGTCTTCGGCGGACGTTGTCTTCGGCGGACGTTGTCTTCGGCGGACGTTGTCTTCGGCGGACGTTGTCTTCGGCGGACGTTGTCTTCGGCGGACGCGCGCGCTTCGCGCGCGCGCCCGCCGAAGGCGAAGGGGTCAGACAACGTCTGACAATTCTTTCATGGATCCCATCAAAGACTGGTTTACAGAATTGTACATACAGAAATTTGCCCTGGATGTCAACCAATCATCCTATTCTTAATTAGTTTTGGACCTGAACGCCCTGAATATGTCCTGAATAATGAAATTGAACCATAAAACCATGGCCTGACAATTATTTTAAAAAACAAGCTAGATGACTCACTCAAAATTCTTCGTTAACACTTGAAATTTGCAATTCAGTCTGGTAAAGACCCTTGTACTCGAATCTGTCGAAATTTTGACATGTTTGGTCTTATTTGTCATTTTATGCCTTCGCGCGCGCGAGGGGTCAGGCAACGCCTGACAATTTATGCCTGTGGTGACAATCATTTCTGAATGCAGTAATATTTAAGATATCAAACTAGTTTTTATCTAGTGAATGAACAGTGGACAGTGAACCTATGATCATAGGCTTGAAATGATGTTTAATACTCAGACTCTCAGATACAAGTTAACAGGGTGTATTTTCAATCAAAATTTCTTCCAACATATTGCATCAAAATATCATACTAAATTATACAATATTTGAATCCATTTTTGCATTCTTAGTGTTTTACTATGGGGTCTCCCTCAGTCAATGCTAAAAGCAATCAAGTTCAACAAATTACATTCCAAATCTAAATGTGGATATTTCATATAGTGAAACATGTGTCAGTCTTCAGCATTTCCACTATAAACTTAAATATCTGGATGCTGAATTATTTGACTTTGTTTTTTGTGGCCTTGTATTTGACAATTATCTGATCAAGTTCAAGCAATATTAAACCAAGAATCACTTCTTGTTTTTTCTAATTTCATTAATAGATTAATCAGGGCTTTATCTTTTTTGTTGAACAAAATATACAGTCATCTTCTGCATAGTCTAATCAAGGCTTTATAACATCCAATGCAATAAACATAGAACTTAATGTACAAAAGCATACCAATATAGCTAAAATGGCATACAGGGATAGTTGAGAACTTATAAAGAGTACTGTTGCTGTTCCAACAGACATGACTGCATTGAGGAGCATAAAACCTATTTCACTTTCTGATGCAAACAAAATCCAACCATTGCAGTTCCTATAATGTTGAATCCTGCATCCGTTATTCCCAGAAGAAATGCTATTATTAGGACAACACTTTTTTGTCTAGGGATGTAACTGATTGCTTCAGTTTGCATGTAGCTTGATTCTTTGGGGAACATGAGGAATGTTAGGTAAAAGGATACTATTGCCATTGTGAATAGACACAGAACAAGAAAGCCATTACTAAATTTTCTGCAAAGTCTCTCAAATGTCAATGATCCAAAAACTTCAGCAATTCCAAAGACACAACTCATCAATGGAATAAGTTGTCTATCACTGAATGTATTACCAATGCAAGTTTCAAATGTCATTGTATAAAATGCTAAAACAAATGAATTGTATGCTAGGACAAATACAAATAATCCAACACTTTTCCTACACAGGGTTTCTTTATAGCGGATGAGCGTGTTCTTTATTTTTTGTGAAGTTGTATGATTGTCTCGTACCATACTTGCATTTATTACTCTAGAAGATAGAAGATCATCTGATTCTTCTGGAACAATGTTTCTGTATCCTAAAACCCCGACCAGGAATGCTCCAGCTGTGAATGCACAGGAAACAATATAGATGGTTATTCGGGTTGTGCTGTTAATGTGATCCAAGCTTCCAAGGTAAAAATAATCTGCAATATTCCCTAAAATGTAACATGTTTTTTATTAAAGATGAATTATCAGCATTGATTAAATAAATTTTATTTAGTAGAAACATGCCTGGCTAAAACTATAATTGGGCCATAAATGGTAAATACAATGGTGAACATTAGATGTATCAAAAAGTGGCATGTTGATACCAAAATAGCAAAATAAATAAGTTAAAATTATGATGAAGAATTCCAGAAAAAAAAAACTATTTGTATCATTCCTACAATTTTAATAGCATTCAAAGTTCAACTTAAAAATCTAACATAAATAATTAATCAAACATAATTCAATCTTCAAAATTTCAAAAAAATGTACTCACCTAAAATCATACTGAAAACATAAATACACCACCATAAGCTTGCATTACGTTGCATGTTCTCTTCACTTGAATTATCTGTTAGAATCTTTGGGCAAACAACCCAAATGAAACCCATCCCTAGACCTGAAAGCATTTCCTGGTATATGTTGTTAATTTTCTATCATTATCATTGAAACTCTAAAGCATTTAGAAATATAATGCTGCTTTCAATATATACTGATCATTATTTTATGCAGTATGCAAATTCAAAAGGAGTATCTTCAATTGTCTCATACCAGTTATGAAAGATCCTAGGTAGATTGCCCATGATTTTAAAATGATAGCACCAATGAAAAGTCCTGAATAAAGGGCTGAACCTATTCCTAGGGTCATTCTGATCCCAGCCATATTGATCACAATTGGAGATGAAAGGGCACTGATGATACTTGACAAGTAAAGTATACCTGTGAAACATTTTATGTATTATTAGATTATTGAAAACAATAAATTAGTGTACAAGGCAGATGAATTACTCTATGTTGCTTCTTCACACATGTTACCGTGTGACACACCTTTCACCTCTCGGTGTATAAAATAACATGTCATGGGAGATGATAACAGAAGGCTTCCTTGATAGATGCCAGCCTTGTAGATGTGTTTTACAATAGGTGCTATTCATTTCTCAAGGACTATTGTCAATCCATCATTTTGACAGGTGGCACAAATGTTTAAACTAGCATATCAACATGTCTTGTGTTTTATAACAGCCAAAAAGATTATACATTTATGTTGACTGTTTTTTATTCATTTGGCATACAATTTATGTTAGATATTATATTCAAATTTATGTCAAACATAAAACCGTTTTTGATTGATGATACGGCATGTGATATGTAAATTCTTGAATGGCACTTGAAACTATATTCTGATACTGATATAAGTATTAAGTAATCATTTATTAATTAGGTAACACATATAACAAAAGTTAGAATAATGAAAATTATATCATATTTCATACCCTGACTTATGAACCCATCTTGTTCGC
The DNA here is from genome assembly GCA_011033025.1 of Beroe forskalii. NCBI lineage: Eukaryota > Metazoa > Ctenophora > Nuda > Beroida > Beroidae > Beroe > Beroe forskalii. Next base: position 324,886 of record WFMF01000132.1, read on the forward strand.
TTAAACTTGCTCCTGCATCTTCTATAACGGTATTCAACATTCCTTGGCCAGGAAAGAATCCACAGTAAACGAGGCACATAACTCCGCCACTCACCAAAACATTCAGAAACGGCTTCGAAATGAATGCTGAAACGACACTGTATCAAATACTGATATTTTTCAACTCCAATATCCACTCATTTATATAAATTTGCTGACAGTGGCTGTGTTCAGGCATGATTGACTATGATTGCTAACGGAGGATATGTAGAAGAACCAACAGAGGATCTCCCTGGTCTTCTGATACCAGACAGCTTGTCGGAAGGTAACCTTACGAGACACATTAATTATATGGTAAAAAATTTGGCGATTCTTCGAAAAAATCCCCATATATTTTAGTTCCCCACTTAATCTCAATACGATGCCATCATCATACGACATACGTTCATATGTGTGATAACCCAAAAATATCTCCAAATTTCGTACCCCCAAAATTTTAATCCCCAAAACTATTGTCCCATCTCAAGGGATTGAAGTTTAAACGAGATAACTGAAACGAGCGAATTGTAATCAGAAGCTTTCGAAAATCATGTGAGTATCATCGTCAGCTCATGTCCCATATAAATTCATCTCGCAAGGTAACCTGCACCCGGAGAGGGATCACGACGTGGAATTTATTGTGGAAGGGGGGAGAGTCCGGGCACACAGGGAAACTCTGGCCAGACAATGTGCCTTCTTCTCCAACATGTTCAGGTGGCAAATATACCTTCTCTTAAAGTCACCTTCAGTATTTTAGGTTCTATTTGCCATTTCTATTCATTGACTTCTTCATGAAATCAAATAATGGTAATAATAAAGGTTAGACAAAGATTTAGTGTATTAATTAGTATGAATGAACTTACGTTCTCGTGTTGGGGGTTCCTCTGAATCGTCGTCAACAAAACTCCGAAGTGAGCTGGCAGTCCTCCGACTTACGATGGAAGTGGCATCCCTGGCCTGGCTTTGTATCGAATGAGCGCGGTTTATTTTCTCGGGCGGTGCATCAACAGCAACCGGGTGATACTCAACACTGTCACCTTCATCACTCGACGTCATAGTCCTAGATTTACAAGGATTCGTTCAATTTCGACACAGAGATTAAAAACATAACCTGTGATCTGGTCATTGGATAATACGATAATGGCAAATGAATACTCAAGTCGAAATTTAGCTCTTTTGAAAGTAAGATAGATTGCTGATCTGCTATTTTAATGTACAGAACTGTATAATTTGTTACAAAATACTGTTTTTCAGACCAGCGTTTCGCGAGAGCATCGCAAAAGTTATTGAGTTGAAGAACGTGAGTGTTGACTCGATGAGGCTCTTCCTGAAACTCATCTCCGGAGAAATAGGAAGCTTTGACGTGAGTATATTATGCCACATGCCATCGAGGACTGATTGCCACTGGCTTGTGGCAACTACTAACTGCAAAACGTTACGTGTACGTGTTATAGAAAATATATCTCGCTATATATTTTCTATAGAGTATAGAGTAAAGACCCGTCACTAAAAATTGGGATTTCGCGCGTTCTAAGAAGTACGTCTCCTGAAATTTCCAAATGACTGTGCGAGATGTAAAACGGTTCATCCTGTACCTAGCTACTGTAAAACACAGATTATTATCTCCTTCAGGAGCAGTGTTTTGACGTTATAACCCTCCTGGAGCTCTTCCGACTCGTGGACATGTTCCAACACACACCCCTTATCTGGGCAGTGGCTCGTATCTTGCAGGTTTACATGCAGTGAATACGCGAATAATGTGCCCTTATCTGGGCAGTGGCTCGCATCTTGCAGGTTTATGCAGTGAATACTCATTACTCAAATTAGGTGCCCTTATCTGGGCAGTGGCTCGTATCTTGCAGGTTTATGCAATGAATATTCAAATTAGGTGCCCTTATCTGGGCAGTGGCTCGCATCTTGCAGGTTTATGCAGTGAATACTCAAATTAGGTGCCCTTATCTGGGCAGTGGCTCGTATCTTACAGGTTTATGCAGTGAACACTCAAATAAGGTGCCCTTATCTGGGCAGTGGCTCGTATCTTGCAGGTTTATGCAGTGAATACTCAAATTAGGTGCCCTTATCTGGGCAGTGGCTCGTATCTTGCAGGTTTACGCAGTGAATACGCGAATACGCGAATAATTAAGTGGCAACTACAGGGAGATATTAACATATTTGTGGGATTGTTGCACTATTTTGCTTAATTTCACTATACCTCCGGGTTCAGTTAGTTTTCGTGTCACCAACGAATAATAGGCGACTTTAATAAATGAATACACCATTTCAAATCATGATCGGCAGACCCGACCATCTGTAACGTTGGTAAGAGACGTTTAGTCATAAAGTCCACCTACCGTAAGAGGTTTCGGTGACGCCACATTAGGCAACTTGGTAATCTGTCGACGGCCAGTTACCGGTCGGTAACCGGTCGGTAACCCGGTCGATTGCGACCTTAACAATCATAACGGTCGGTTGTCGGGATTTGGGGCGGGTTTCCGCCACGGACAGTTACCGGTGGTTGAC